>BMAR01000057.1:0-530472 GCA_021605115.1 Astrephomene gubernaculifera | reverse complement strand
CCGCCGACCTAGCACCCCGCGACATGGCACCCGCCGACCTAGCACCCGCCCCTCCGACCTAGCACCCGCCGACCTAGCACCCGCCGCCGACCTAGCACCCGCCGACCTAGCACCCGCCGTCCGACCTGGCACCCCCGCCACCGACCTAGCACCCGCCGACCCGCCGACCTAGCACCCCGCCGAACATGGCACCCGCCGACCTAGCACCCACCGACCTGGCACCCGCCGACCTAGGCACCCGCCGACCTAGGCCACCCGCCGACCTAGCACCCGCCGACCTAGCACCCGCCGACCTGGCACCCGCCGACCTAGCACTCGCCGACCTAGCACCCGCCGACCTGGCACCCGCCGACCTAGCACCCACCGACATAGCACCCGCCGACATAGCACCCGCCGACCTAGCACCCGGCGACCTAGGCACCCGCCGACCTAGCACCGCCGACCTAGCACCCGCCGTCCGACCTGGCACCCGCCGACCTAGCACCCGCCGACCTAGCACCCGCCGTCCGACCTAGGCACCCACCCACCGACCTGGCACCCCCGACCTGGCACCCACTGACCTAGCACAAGCCGACCATAGCACCCGCCGACCTAGCACCCGCCGACCTAGCACCCGCCGACCTAGCACCCGCCGACCTAGCACCCGCCGACCTAGCACCCGCCGACCTAGCACCCGCCGACCTGGCACCCGCCCGACCTGAGCACCCGCCGACCTAGCACCCGCCGACCTGGCACCCGCCGACCTGGCACCCGCCGACCTGACACCCGCCGACCTGGCACCCACCGACCTGGCACCCACTGACCTAGCACTCGCCGACCTAGCACCCGCCGACCTAGCACCCGCCGACCTAGTACCCGCCGACCTGGCCACCCGCCGACCTAGCACCTGCCGACCTGGCACCCGCCGACCTGGCACCCGCCGACCTAGGCACCCGCCGACCTAGCACCCGCCGACCTAGCACCCGACCGACCTAGCACCCGCCGACCTGGCACCCACCGACCTGGCACCCACTGACCTAGCACCAGCCGACCGAGCACCCGCCGACCTGGCACATGCCGACCTAGCACCCGCCGACCTGGCACCCGCCGAACTAGCACCCGCCGACCTAGCACCCGCCGACCTAGCACCCGCCGACCTGGCACCCGCCGACCTGGCACCCGCCGACCTAGCACCCGCCGACCTAGCACCGACCGACCTAGCACCCGCCGACCTAGCACCCGCCGACCTAGCACCCGCCGACCTGGCACCCACCGACCTGGCACCCGCCGACCTAGCACCCGCCGACCTAGCACCCGCCGACCTGGCACCCGCCGACCTGGCACCCGCCGACCTAGCACCCGCCGACCTAGCACCCGCCGACCTAGCACCCGCCTACATGGCACCCGCCGACCTGGCACCCGCCGACCTAGCACCCGCCGACCTAGCACCCGCCGACCAAGCACCCGCCGACCTAGCACCCGCCGACCTAGCACCCGCCGACCTGGCACCCGCCGACCTAGCACCCGCCGACCTAGCACTCGCCGACCTGGCACCCGCCGACCTAGCACCCGCCGACCTAGCACCCGCCGACCTGGCACCCGCCGACCTAGCACCCACCGACCTGGCACCCGCCGACCTAGCACCCGCCGACCTAGCACCGACCGACCTAGCACCCGCCGACCTAGCACCCGCCGACCTGGCACCCGCCGACCTGGCACCCGCCGACCTAGCACCCGCCGACCTAGCACCCGCCGACCTGGCACCTGCCGACCTAGCACCCGCCGACCTGGCACCCGCCGACCTGGTACCCGCCGACCTGGCACCCGCCGACCTAGCACCCGCCGACCTGGCACCCGCCGACATAGCACCCACCGACATAGCACCCGCCGACATAGCACCCGCCGACCTAGCACCCGGCGACCTAGCACCCGCCGACCTAGCACCCGGCGACCTAGCACCCGCCGACCTAGCACCCGCCGTCCGACCTGGCACCCACCCACCGACCTGGCACCCACCGACCTGGCACCCACTGACCTAGCACCAGCCGACCTAGCACCCGCCGACCTAGCACCCGCCGACCTAGCACCCGCCGACCTAGCACCCGCCGACCTAGCACCCGCCGACCTGGCACCCGCCGACCTATCACCCGCCGACCTATCACCCGCCGACCTAGCACCCGCCGACCTAGCACCCGCCGACCTAGCACCCGCCGACCTAGCACCCACCGACCTAGCACCCACCGACCTAGCACCCGCCGACCTAGCACCCGACGACCTAGCACCCGCCGACCTAGCACCCGCCGACCTAGCACCCGCCGACCTAGCACCCGCCGACCTAGCACCCGCCGACCTAGCACCCACCGACCTAGCACCCACCGACCTGGCACCCGCCGACCTAGCACCCGCCGACCTGGCACCCGCCGACCTGGCACCCGCCGACCTGGCACCCGCCGACCTGGCACCCGCCGACCTAGCACCCGCCGACCTAGCACCCGCCGACCTGGCACCGACCGACCTAGCACCCACCGACCTGGCACCCGCCGACCTAGCACCCGCCGACCTAGCACCCGCCGACCTGGCACCCACCGACCTAGCACCCGCCGACCTAGCACCCGCCGACCTAGCACCCGCCGACCTAGCACCCACCAACCTAGCACCCGCCGACCTTGCACCCACCGACCTAGCACCCGCCGACCTAGCACCCGCCGACCTAGCACCCGCCGACCTAGCACCCGCCGACCTAGCACCCACCGACCTAGCACCCGCCGACCTGGCACCCGCCGACCTGGCACCCGCCGACCTAGCACCCGCCGACCTGGCACCCGCCGACCTGGCACCCGCCGACCTGACACCCGCCGACCTGGCACCCACCGACCTGGCACCCACCGACCTAGCACTCGCCGACCTAGCACCCGCCGACCTAGCACCCACCGACATAGCACCCGCCGACATAGCACCCGCCGACCTAGCACCCGCCGACCTAGCACCCGCCGACCTAGCACCCGCCGACCTAGCAATCGCCGACCTAGCACCCACCAACCTAGCACCCACCAACCTAGCACCCGCCGACCTTGCACCCACCGACCTAGCACCCGCCGACCTAGCACCCGCCGACCTAGCACCCGCCAACCTAGCACCCGCCGTCCTAGCATCCTCCGACCTAGCACCCGCCGACCTAGCATCCGCCGACCTGGCACCCACCGACCTGGCACCCGCCGACCTAGCACCCGCCGACCTGGCACCCACCAACCTAGCACCCGCCGACCTAGCACACGCCGACCTAGCACCGACCGACCTAGCACCCGCCGACCTAGCACACGCCGACCTAGCACCCGCCGACCTAGCACCCGCCGACCTGGCACATGCCGACCTAGCACCCGCCGACCTGGCACCCGCCGACCTGGCACCCGCCGACCTGGCACCCGCCGACCTAGCACCCGCCGACCTGGCACCCGCCGACCTAGCACCCGCCGACCTGGCACCCACCGACCTAGCACCCGCCGACCTAGCACCCGCCGACCTAGCACCCGCCGACCTAGCACCCGCCGACCTAGCACCCGCCGTCCGACCTGGCACCCACCCACCGACCTGGCACCCGCCGACCTGGCACCCGCCGTCCGACGTGGCACCCGCCGTCCGACCTGGCACCCGCCGACCTAGCACCCGCCGACCTATCACCCGCCGACCTAGCACCCGCCGACCTAGTACCCGCCGACCTGGCACCCGCCGACCTAGCACCCGCCGACCTAGCACCCGCCGACCTGGCACCCGCCGACCTAGCACCCGCCGACCTAGCACCCACCGACCTAGCACCCGCCGACCTAGCACCCGCCGACCTAGCACCCGCCGACCTAGCACCCGCCGACCTAGCACCCGCCGACCTGGCACCCGCCGACCTGGCACCCGCCGACCTGGCACCCGCCGACCTAGCACCCGCCGACCTAGCACCCGCCGACCTGGCACCCACCGACCTGGCACCCACCGACCTAGCAACCACTGACCTAGCACCCGCCGACCTAGCACCCGCCGACCTAGCACCCACCGACCTAGCACATGCCGACCTAGCACCCGACGACCTGGCACCCGCCGACCTAGCACCCGCCGACCTAGCACCTGCCGACCTGGCACCAGCCGACCTGGCACCCGCCGACCTAGCACCCGCCGACCTGGCACCCGCCGACCTGGCACCCGCCGACCTGACACCCGCCGACCTAGCACCCACCGACCTAGCACCCGCCGACCTAGCACCCGCCGACCTAGCACCCGCCGACCTAGCACCCGCCGACCTAGCACCCGCCGACCTGGCACCCGCCGACCTGGCACCCGCCGACCTGGCACCCGCCGACCTGGCACCCGCCGACCTAGCACCCGCCGACCTAGCACCCGCCGACCTAGTACCCGCCGACCTGGCACCCACCGACCTGGCACCCGCCGACCTAGCACCCGCCGACCTAGCACCCGCCGACCTAGCACCCACCGACCTGGCACCCACCGACCTGGCACCCGCCGACCTAGCACCCGCCGACCTAGCACCCGCCGACCTAGCACCCACCGACCTAGCACCCGCCGACCTGGCACCCGCCGACCTAGCACCCGCCGACCTAGCACCCGCCGACCTAGCACCCGCCGACCTAGCACCCGCCGACCTGGCACCCGCCGACCTAGCACCCGCCGACCTAGCACCCGCCGACCTAGCACCCGCCGACCTGGCACCCGCCGACCTAGCACCCGCCGACCTAGAACCGACCGACCTAGCACCCGCCGACCTGGCACATGCCGACCTAGCACCCGCCGACCTAGCACCCGCCGACCTGGCACCCGCCGACCTGGCACCCGCCGACCTAGCACCCGCCGACCTGGCACCCGCCGACCTAGCACCCGCCGACCTGGCACCGACCGACCTAGCACCCGCCGACCTAGCACCCGCCGACCTAGCACCCGCCGACCTAGCACCCGCCGACCTAGCACCCGCCGACCTAGCACCCGCCGACCTAGCACCCGCCGTCCGACCTGGCACCCACCCACCGACCTGGCACCCGCCGACCTGGCACCCGCCGTCCGACGTGGCACCCGCCGTCCGACCTGGCACCCGCCGACCTAGCACCCGCCGACCTATCACCCGCCGACCTAGCACCCGCCGACCTAGTACCCGCCGATCTGGCACCCGCCGACCTAGCACCCGCCGACCTAGCACCCGCCGACCTGGCACCCGCCGACCTAGCACCCGCCGACCTAGCACCCACCGACCTAGCACCCGCCGACCTAGCACCCGCCGACCTAGCACCCGCCGACCTAGCACCCGCCGACCTAGCACCCGCCGACCTGGCACCCGCCGACCTGGCACCCGCCGACCTGGCACCCGCCGACCTAGCACCCGCCGACCTAGTACCCGCCGACCTGGCACCCACCGACCTGGCGCCCACCGACCTAGCAACCACTGACCTAGCACCCGCCGACCTAGCACCCGCCGACCTAGCACCCACCGACCTAGCACATGCCGACCTAGCACCCGCCGACCTCGCACCCGCCGACCTAGCACCCGCCGACCTAGCACCCGCCGACCTGGCACCCGCCGACCTGGCACCCGCCGACCTAGCACCCGCCGACCTGGCACCCGCCGACCTGGCACCCGCCGACCTGACACCCGCCGACCTGACACCCGCCGACCTATCACCCGCCGACCTAGCACCCGCCGACCTAGCACCCGCCGACCTAGCACCCGCCGACCTAGCACCCGCCGACCTGGCACCCGCCGACCTGGCACCCGCCGACCTGGCACCCGCCGACCTGGCACCCGCCGACCTAGCACCCGCCGACCTAGCACCCGCCGACCTAGCACCCGCCGACCTAGCACCCGCCGACCTAGCACCCGCCGACCTAGCACCCGCCGACCTAGCACCCGCCGACCTAGCACCCGCCGACCTAGCACCCGCCGTCGGACCTGGCACCCACCCACCGACCTAGCACCCGCCGATCTGGCACCCGCCGTCCGACCTGGCACCCGCCGACCTATCACCCGCCGACCTAGCACCCGCCGACCTAGCACCCGCCGACCTAGTACCCGCCGACCTGGCACCCGCCGACCTAGCACCCGCCGACCTATCACCCGCCGACCTAGCACCCGCCGACCTAGCACCCGCCGACCTAGCACCCGCCGACCTAGCACCCACCGACCTAGCACCCACCGACCTAGCACCCGCCGACCTAGCACCCGCCGACCTAGCACCCGCCGACCTAGCACCCGCCGACCTAGCACCCGCCGACCTAGCACCCGCCGACCTAGCACCCGCCGACCTAGCACCCACCGACCTAGCACCCACCGACCTGGCACCCGCCGACCTAGCACCCGCCGACCTGGCACCCGCCGACCTGGCACCCGCCGACATGGCACCCGCCGACCTGGCACCCGCCGACCTAGCACCCGCCGACCTAGCACCCGCCGACCTGGCACCGACCGACCTAGCACCCACCGACCTGGCACCCGCCGACCTAGCACACGCCGACCTAGCACCCGCCGACCTGGCACCCACCGACCTAGCACCCGCCGACCTAGCACCCGCCGACCTAGCACCCGCCGACCTAGCACCCACCAACCTAGCACCCGCCGACCTTGCACCCACCGACCTAGCACCCGCCGACCTAGCACCCGCCGACCTAGCACCCGCCGACCTAGCAGCCGCCGACCTAGCACCCACCGACCTAGCACCCGCCGACCTGGCACCCGCCGACCTGGCACCCGCCGACCTAGCACCCGCCGACCTGGCACCCGCCGACCTGGCACCCGCCGACCTGACACCCGCCGACCTGGCACCCACCGACCTGGCACCCACCGACCTAGCACTCGCCGACCTAGCACCCGCCGACCTAGCACCCACCGACATAGCACCCGCCGACATAGCACCCGCCGACCTAGCACCCGCCGACCTAGCACCCGCCGACCTAGCACCCGCCGACCTAGCAACCGCCGACCTAGCACCCACCAACCTAGCACCCACCAACCTAGCACCCGCCGACCTTGCACCCACCGACCTAGCACCCGCCGACCTAGCACCCGCCGACCTAGCACCCGCCAACCTAGCACCCGCCGTCCTGGCATCCTTCGACCTAGCACCCGCCGACCTAGCATCCGCCGACCTGGCACCCACCGACCTGGCACCCGCCGACCTAGCACCCGCCGACCTGGCACCCACCGACCTAGCACCCGCCGACCTAGCACACGCCGACCTAGCACCGACCGACCTAGCACCCGCCGACCTAGCACCCGCCGACCTAGCACCCGCCGACCTAGCACCCGCCGACCTGGCACCCGCCGACCTAGCACCCGCCGACCTGGCACCCGCCGACCTGGCACCCGCCGACCTGGCACCCGCCGACCTAGCACCCGCCGACCTGGCACCCGCCGACCTAGCACCCGCCGACCTGGCACCGACCGACCTAGCACCCGCCGACCTAGCACCCGCCGACCTAGCACCCGCCGACCTAGCACCCGCCGACCTAGCACCCGCCGACCTAGCACCCGCCGTCCGACCTGGCACCCACCCACCGACCTGGCACCCGCCGACCTGGCACCCGCCGTCCGACGTGGCACCCGCCGTCCGACCTGGCACCCGCCGACCTAGCACCCGCCGACCTAGCACCCGCCGACCTAGCACCCGCCGACCTAGCACCCGCCGACCTGGCACCCGCCGACCTAGCACCCGCCGACCTAGCACCCGCCGACCTAGCACCCGCCGACCTGGCACCCGCCGTCCGACCTGGCACCCGCCGACCTATCACCCGCCGACCTAGCACCCGCCGACCTAGCACCCGCCGACCTAGCACCCGCCGACCTAGCACCCGCCGACCTGGCACCCGCCGACCTGGCACCCGCCGACCTGGCACCCGCCGACCTAGCACCCGCCGACCTAGTACCCGCCGACCTGGCACCCACCGACCTGGCACCCACCGACCTAGCACCCGCCGACCTAGCACCCGACGACCTAGCACCCGCCGACCTAGCACCCGCCGACCTAGCACCCGCCGACCTAGCACCCGACGACCTGGCACCCGCCGACCTAGCACCCGCCGACCTAGCACCTGCCGACCTGGCACCCGCCGACCTGGCACCCGCCGACCTAGCACCCGCCGACCTGGCACCCGCCGACCTGGCACCCGCCGACCTGACACCCGCCGACCTAGCACCCACCGACCTAGCACCCGCCGACCTAGCACCCGCCGACCTAGCACCCGCCGACCTAGCACCCGCCGACCTAGCACCCGCCGACCTGGCACCCGCCGACCTGGCACCCGCCGACATGGCACCCGCCGGCCTAGCACCCGCCGACCTAGCACCCGCCGACCTAGCACCCGCCGACCTAGCACCCGCCGACCTAGCACCCGCCGACCTAGCACCCGCCGACCTAGCACCCGCCGTCGGACCTGGCACCCACCCACCGACCTAGCACCCGCCGACCTGGCACCCGCCGTCCGACCTGGCACCCGCCGACCTATCACCCGCCGACCTAGCACCCGCCGACCTAGCACCCGCCGACCTAGCACCCGCCGACCTGGCACCCGCCGACCTATCACCCGCCGACCTATCACCCGCCGACCTAGCACCCGCCGACCTAGCACCCGCCGACCTAGCACCCGCCGACCTAGCACCCACCGACCTAGCACCCACCGACCTAGCACCCGCCGACCTAGCACCCGACGACCTAGCACCCGACGACCTAGCACCCGCCGACCTAGCACCCGCCGACCTAGCACCCGCCGACCTAGCACCCGCCGACCTAGCACCCACCGACCTAGCACCCACCGACCTGGCACCCGCCGACCTAGCACCCGCCGACCTGGCACCCGCCGACCTGGCACCCGCCGACCTGGCACCCGCCGACCTGGCACCCGCCGACCTAGCACCCGCCGACCTAGCACCCGCCGACCTGGCATCGACCGACCTAGCACCCACCGACCTGGCACCCGCCGACCTAGCACACGCCGACCTAGCACCCGCCGACCTGGCACCCACCGACCTAGC
This sequence comes from Astrephomene gubernaculifera, assembly GCA_021605115.1. Taxonomy (NCBI): domain Eukaryota; kingdom Viridiplantae; phylum Chlorophyta; class Chlorophyceae; order Chlamydomonadales; family Astrephomenaceae; genus Astrephomene; species Astrephomene gubernaculifera. The sequence goes on along the minus strand of BMAR01000057.1, from coordinate 521,477 downwards.
ACCCGCCGACCTAGCACCTGCCGACCTGGCACCCGCCGACCTGGCACCCGCCGACCTAGCACCCGCCGACCTGGCACCCGCCGACCTGGCACCCACCGACCTGGCACCCACTGACCTAGCACCAGCCGACCTAGCACCCGCCGACCTGGCACCCGCCGACCTAGCTCCCGCCGACCTAGCACCGGCCGACCTAGCACCCGCCGACCTAGCACCCGCCGACCTAGCACCCGCCGACCTAGCACCCGCCGACCTAGCACCCGCCGACCTAGCACCCGCCGACCTAGCACCCACCGACCTAGCACCCACCGACCTAGCACCCACCAACCTAGCACCCGCCGACCTTGCACCCACCGACCTAGCACCCGCCGACCTAGCACCCGCCGACCTAGCACCCGCCGACCTAGCAGCCGCCGACCTAGCACCCACCGACCTAGCACCCGCCGACCTGGCACCCTCCGACCTGGCACCCGCCGACCTAGCACCCGCCGACCTGGCACCCGCCGACCTGGCACCCGCCGACCTGACACCCGCCGACCTAGCACCCGCCGACCTAGCACCTGCCGACCTGGCACCCGCCGACCTGGCACCCGCCGACCTAGCACCCGCCGACCTGGCACCCGCCGACCTGGCACCCGCCGACCTGGCACCCGCCGACCTAGCACCCACCGACCTAGCACCCGCCGACCTAGCACCCGCCGACCTAGCACCCGCCGACCTAGCACCCACCGACCTAGCACCCGCCGACCTAGCACCCGACGACCTAGCACCCGACGACCTAGCACCCGCCGACCTAGCACCCGGCGACCTAGCACCCGCCGACCTAGCACCCGCCGACCTAGCACCCACCGACCTAGCACCCACCGACCTGGCACCCGCCGACCTAGCACCCGCCGACCTGGCACCCGCCGACCTGGCACCCGCCGACCTGGCACCCGCCGACCTGGCACCCGCCGACCTAGCACCCGCCGACCTAGCACCCGCCGACCTGGCATCGACCGACCTAGCACCCACCGACCTGGCACCCGCCGACCTAGCACACGCCGACCTAGCACCCGCCGACCTGGCACCCACCGACCTAGCACCCGCCGACCTAGCACCTGCCGACCTGGCACCCGCCGACCTGGCACCCGCCGACCTAGCACCCGCCGACCTGGCACCCGCCGACCTGGCACCCACCGACCTGGCACCCACTGACCTAGCACCAGCCGACCTAGCACCCGCCGACCTGGCACCCGCCGACCTAGCTCCCGCCGACCTAGCACCGGCCGACCTAGCACCCGCCGACCTAGCACCCGCCGACCTAGCACCCGCCGACCTAGCACCCGCCGACCTAGCACCCGCCGACCTAGCACCCGCCGACCTAGCACCCGCCGACCTAGGACCCGCCGACCTGGCACCCGCCGACCTAGGACCCGCCGACCTGGCACCCGCCGACCTATCACCCGCCGACCTATCACCCGCCGACCTAGCACCCGCCGACCTAGCACCCGCCGACCTAGCACCCGCCGACCTAGCACCCACCGACCTAGCACCCACCGACCTAGCACCCGCCGACCTAGCACCCGACGACCTAGCACCCGACGACCTAGCACCCGCCGACCTAGCACCCGCCGACCTAGCACCCGCCGACCTAGCACCCGCCGACCTAGCACCCACCGACCTAGCACCCACCGACCTGGCACCCGCCGACCTAGCACCCGCCGACCTGGCACCCGCCGACCTGGCACCCGCCGACCTGGCACCCGCCGACCTGGCACCCGCCGACCTAGCACCCGCCGACCTAGCACCCGCCGACCTGGCACCGACCGACCTAGCACCCACCGACCTGGCACCCGCCGACCTAGCACACGCCGACCTAGCACCCGCCGACCTGGCACCCACCGACCTAGCACCCGCCGACCTAGCACCCGCCGACCTAGCACCCGCCGACCTAGCACCCACCGACCTAGCACCCGCCGACCTTGCACCCACCGACCTAGCACCCGCCGACCTAGCACCCGCCGACCTAGCACCCGCCGACCTAGCAGCCGCCGACCTAGCACCCACCGACCTAGCACCCGCCGACCTGGCACCCTCCGACCTGGCACCCGCCGACCTAGCACCCGCCGACCTGGCACCCGCCGACCTGGCACCCGCCGACCTGACACCCGCCGACCTGGCACCCACCGACCTGGCACCCACCGACCTAGCACTCGCCGATCTAGCACCCGCCGACCTAGCACCCACCGACATAGCACCCGCCGACATAGCACCCGCCGACCTAGCACCCGGCGACCTAGCACCCGCCGACCTAGCACCCGCCGACCTAGCAATCGCCGACCTAGCACCCACCAACCTAGCACCCACCAACCTAGCACCCGCCGACCTTGCACCCACCGACCTAGCACCCGCCGACCTAGCACCCGCCGACCTAGCACCCGCCAACCTAGCACCCGCCGTCCTGGCATCCTTCGACCTAGCACCCGCCGACCTAGCACCCGCCGACCTGGCACCCACCGACCTGGCACCCGCCGACCTAGCACCCGCCGACCTGGCACCCACCGAACTAGCACCCGCCGACCTAGCACACGCCGACCTAGCACCCGCCGACCTGGCACCCACCGACCTAGCACCCGCCGACCTGGCACCCGCCGACCTAGCACCCGCCGACCTGGCACCCGCCGACTTGGCACCCGCCGACCTGGCACCCGCCGACCTGGCACCCGCCGACCTAGCACCCACCGACCCGACCTAACACCTCCGTCCTCCGGCATCCTGCTTGAAATGTAGGTGAAACCTAAACGACGACCCTGGGACCCTGATAGAACTCCCATGCGGCAATTACGCCCTTGGTTTGGGTTTAGTAGCCTGATGCATGGGTCCTAGCAAGCATGATAAGACGTTACGGAGTATTCAGTTAAACAGGCGTAATCTTGCAATGGGTGCAATGGGTGAGGACGCTCTTCACGCTCATGGGTGAAGAAGGAAGGCAGCCGGCCTCGACTGGACAAGGGACTCTGAGCTCGTCTAGCTATGCAACGAACACGCAAACTACAATAGACAAGGGGGTTCAGCGTTCGCGTCCGCGTACAATAAGCAAGGGGGTTCAGCGTCCGTGTAACAAGGTGTGTTACGTCAACTGGTGCCGTGGAGTCACAGGAGCGCATTCCGTGCCATTCAAGTTGTAGTATTACGTTTCTGTACTCAATAGGAGGGGATCCGCCCCTTTCCAGCTTTGATGAAGCTGAACCCCCTTGTTTGTATCAGCTCTGCCATATGACTTTGGGGGGCATAAACTTTCGGGGTTGTAGGTGCAATGTGTCATAGCCAACAGAGTGCGTACCTTATTCCTTTCTGCCATCTGTCTGTCTGTGGCAGGCTTCAGGACCTGTCGTGTTCTCATGTAGTGCTCTCCTCCATTGCCACGTGTAGTGCTCTGCGGACACCCTCGTGAGGGGCGCCATGGCTGGGATTGTTTTATCCTTGCGTTGCCTTGGGAATAGGGAGGCGTCATAGTTTCGGAGATGATTGGCCATGCCTAGCCCATGGACTTTCAGGGGGGCACCACCGAGGGTTTAGGCGCTGTCGGCGTGTGTGCGCATGGCCGGTGCGGCAATGGCTGCTAACACGTCGTCACGACGGTTGAAAGTTCCACGAGCAAAAATGCGTATACCAGTTCAAGACAGCTGTCCGAGTATTTGTAACAACATATTAAAGCCTTCCGTAGCAGTTGTAGTGGCCTTGCCACTCCATGTGCACTAGGGAGACTCGCATGCAAAGACACGGCGCCCCAACGCGCAGCTGAGCCATTGCCTTCTAATTTACAGTACTTCTTATTACTACATAGCAATAGAAGTCAATTTCACTTGAGTCTGAGCTCGGTCAACGTTTCTGAAGGGAACTGAAGTGGGCCACTCATTCGTGACCGCGACCTGCAGACAGAAAGTCGCGCACGTCGCATGTGAGTATCGATTATTATAATGTGCAAAATAATAAATTTCTGCTTTGAGTTGCCTTCTTTTTTCGTGCTGAAATTTATTAGTCATGCTGGTTCGTTTCATTTAGCCTACAATAAAGTCCGATACTGCTTGCGGTTTGCTCTCCTCACCGCCTCGCACCGGTATACCCTGTCCTTTCCGCAGACGAAAGGGGCCTACCAGAGGCGCCGTGTTCGAGGCCTACAAATTGGTCTCGAGGTTTCTTATGGATGTCACAGAGGGTCTAAAGATGTTGGCACAGCTTGCTCCGAGCGCGGAAGGGCGCCTCCCCAGCCTCAATTTTCTCCTCCTCAACCTCATTTTTCTCCTCCTCCTCTACCTCGTCGTCTCCAACATCGTCGACCGCTTTCAAGGCAGCCGCCAAGGCAAGGAGTTTTGAGGTTATCAATGCCTGTTACTAGCATTGGTCGCAATTTCAAGTACCGGTATGCATCTTTGGCAGGTGATGGCACCTTACCTTGCAAAGCTGTCAGCGCGATTATGTAGGATCACCTTTATTATATACGTGTGCTGTACCATCTGTCAAAACACTGATTGTGGCTCTCGATTTCCCTGCCTCCCACCTGTTGCGTAGCCAAAATGCACGCCTCGTCCAAGAACCCAGGTGCGTTACGTGGCTGGAATAACAAGCTTAAAGGAGCAGTTAGTTACTGGTGGCCTTTTTGGCAGGGGTGTTTCTACGGGCTTGGGTTTTGTTTGAGGCCGTGACCTGGGGTAACCTAAGGAATGGTACTTTAGCAAGTGTTGAAAGTTCATATCCTCGCCTGCCATGGAACCTTACTTCCTTAGTTGGCATGGGACACATCAGCAATTAGCAGCTAGGCGTTTGGGCGGGTGGGAGTCCCAGCAGGGGTCGGGAAATGCAAGCTCTTGGCAATGATATGCTCCCATGCTCTGGTATCCAGGCCACCAGGCCCTGGCCCTTACCCCACCATCTCACATTATGCCAGATCCTGCTTTGTGAGAGCTTGCTTGACTACCCGTGTATGTGCCGGTATAAGAAGCAGGAGATTGAACTTTGACTTCTTATTTCTGGAAACTACTACGCTTAGATAGCGACCACTCCATGTTCCCTGCCTGTCCACAGACGCAATCCGTACCCGAAGGCGCGCTCCGAAACCAGTTAGGGACTTCTGGTGTGCCCTTTTGAAAGCTAGAATGACTGTGGGCAGCTTCTTGGTCCTTCCCAGCGGCGTCGACTTTTTCGGTGACCAGGATCGGGGACATACGCTTCTCTTACGCCAATGCTACTGGGGATTGTTCAACCGTATTATGATCCACAAGCACTCAAACCTTTACCGTCGGTTTCTCGTCACAGGTACGTGACTTTGGTACATCCACGTATCAGGGAACATGGGCAGTAGTATCCTATTTGCATGCTGTACTGGCCCTTCATCTTTGCAGGTTGGTTAGTTACTGTCTTGCCCTCCAAACGTTATCTTGCCCTGCTTTCTTGAAAATAATTACCTTGGTTATCACTCACCCGCCGGGTGCCACGATTTTTAAGCGTTGCTTGCTCGTACGTCTTAGCATGATAATAAGCTATCACCTGTTTTTGCTTCGTCCTATTTGCATCTAGGTACCCCGGGGATTGGCAAGAGCTGCTTCGTTGTCCCCTTGCTTGGCTGGCTGGCCAAGAAGGAAAACGTGATCAAGGTGGTGGTTGAACTGAACCAGAAACGGTACCTGTTCACCACCTCCAGCAGCCATCATGGCCCTGATGTTGAGGAGGGAGGCATCTCGGACTTTGAGCAGGAGCTTGAGGACACCAACGTATGGTAAGGCTAGGTAGAGCTGCTGGGGTAAAGAGGAAACAACTAACTGACTGAGGGATAAGGCGTAGCCCAGTAGGTGCCATGGGCCCAAACTAACGGGGCATGCAGGGTGTGTTGAGGAGAGGGTTCTGGAGTCCGCAGTACTACTGTTGCACTATCTCTTTAGCAGTACATACACATGCTTACCTATGTGTACTACAGTGTTCACCTTATTTTGCATTACGTACCGTATGTTAAACGCACAGGTGGATCGTCGACACGGGCCCCGCTCTTTATCGGCCTGCCAACACCATATTTATCGCATCACTTGACCAGAACAGATGCAAGGGCTTCCAGAAGTTCCTGGGCTCTACAACTCTTTACATGCCGGTCTGGAGTGATGATGAGATGCAACAGTGCAGGTAGGTTCTAAGGAAAGCATGAGCCTTCCTGGCCCAACAAGCATTTGGTTACCGGTATGAACTTACTCTGGATGGGGTACCCATGTATTCACGCGTGCCTTTTATGTTGCTCTATCGTAGCCAGGAGCTCCAGGTGGTTCCAAGTGGCTGTTGCACCCTACCTGTATTATTAATGCAGGAAACGGCTGTTCCCCACACTCCAAGAAGCAAGGTTCTTGGAGCTGCAATCGCGATGGGGGAATATCCCACGCTACGTCCTTGAAAAGGTGTGTGCGTGGTGCTTGTGTTAGACGGCTGAGGGCTGCAGGGGTGGCTGGTATCGCAAAAAAGATTTACTTGCCAGGCAAAGGACAGCAGTAGTTAATTGATTTCCCCCATCCCTGTTCACCTTTGACTGCTGCTGCAGGCCGAAAATCGGGTAGTGCAAGCAAGCCTTGAAACAGCATTAGGCAGTTGTGACTGGGACACAGTGCTGAAGTGCATTAACGAAACGGACAATGCGCCTCACGCCAGCCACCAGCTGCTACAACTTCAGGTGCTGGACTTGATAGAGTACGACCAGATGGTCATGAAGCCTGCGTCTCCGTATGTGGCACGCAAGTTGGTGGAGAAGGCGGGAAGTGCTCACGTACAAGACCTGGTGCAGCTGGTGAGTATTCCGGCGTGTACAGGGGTTAGGTAGGGACACGGTTGGTGATGACCCCAGGTGGCCGGTGCGTGGTAATTAGGCTGGGTGGGTAAAGAAGAAAGTGACTAGTTGTACGACAGGTTTGGTACTTTGCGGCTGCTCCTTGTTATGATACGAAGTGCTGCTGATGGGGTGATTCGATTGCCTAAAATGGACCTTACACTGCAAGAGAGCGAAAACACACCACGCACGAACGAGCGGGCGCACAAGAGCGTACTCCTTGCCATTTGCTGCGCCTAAGTCACTTTTCCATTTCGGTCAATCCTTGCAACACCAAAAATCAAAGCGCTGTTTCTGCTCCTACCTACCTAGTAATTGATCGTGCCCCAGCCACTGTCAACCCACCAAGCTTACCCCTGGCCCCACACCCTCTCGTACGTCCTCCTCCACAGTCGCTGGGCACCCCAGCCTATGCAGGTGCTGCACGCGCCTTCTATGCGAGCTACGTCCACCGGCGCTTCCAGGAAGGTGGAACTTTCAACGTAAGTCTTCAGGCATCCTGCTGCACACTGTAGCAAGGTCCTTAGGGAGGCCACACATCGCTTATGACAGTATGAGCCACTAAGTCGCATGATGGGCTGACAGTCTTCCAGCAAGCAAGCGTCCACACCCCCCAGCCAGTTGTTGATATACCAGGTTCTATACGGTACGTGCAGGTGCGGAGGTTGGACAAGCCTCATCAGCCCACCGCAATGCTGGAGCTCGAGAAGCCACCTAAGACGTGCTTGTTCAGCACTTGGGAGGAGGTGACATTGCAGCAGGATTGTGTGTACTGCATTCCTCGCATTGACGACCTTCCAGCAGTGGGTTCCATCATGCAGCCAAGCTTCCTCTTCCAGATGACCACAACTCAGAAGCTTGAAGTGAATGAGAACGGCCTGAAAGCGGCTGCACACCAGCTCCGGGGCACGAAGAGGCTGTACTTCGTTGTGCCTCAGGGCATGTTCACGACTTACAGCGCTGTTTCCAACGTTCCTAGGAATGTCGAGCAGTGGTTGCTGGAGGTGGCGTGGATGTAATTAGTTGCTCGGGATAACTTGGCTGTGCTGTAGCTTGGTTAGGTTAGGTTAGGCAGGTTAGGCTGGACGTCGTGCATGCTGTCGTTGATTGCTGTATGTATGCTGCTGCCATGAGAATGCTGCACACATATGCTTAATGTGGAGGACAGATTATTTGTCAACCATGTCCAACATGCCTGCTGCAGATCATGCTCGCACAAGTGCTTGGTAGTTTACGGAACTATGTATATATGTGTTCAATTTGAACAGCCTTCCTGGTGGCTGCACTGGGTGGCATGGCGATGTGGGTCACTGCGTGGATGGTTGCCTGCAGCAGCAGAGCCTGCTGAGACACCTGGGCAGGGTAATGGTGGGTGAGGTGGAAATGGGAGAAGAAGGTGTGCAACTGCATCCGTTAAGCACCCTTACTTATTGCATTATCCCTCACAGCCCCAGCAGCCACACCTGCTCTGTTGGCCGCCAAGCAAGCCCCGAGCTGCATATACATTCACCTAACACCTTCATGGCAACGTAATACGGACTTGCACGCAAGCACAGCAACACCACCCCTCCAATAATACCGGCACCGGTAATGCTGTCCACGACACGCCCAATAAGTGCGAGTAGTGCTTCCACCTCCCTCCCTCCAACCAAGCACACTCCAGCGTACGTACTTATCAACCCCGTTCGGGTTAGGCTGGATGGGTCGGCGACCATATAAATAAGCAAAAACACATGGTGGCGCGGCCTTGCTGCTTTATGGCTAGCCTTCCTCTACCTCTCCTTCCCCGCCCCTCCTCAGCTCGTTAGTAGTGCCTGTCTAGGGCATTGAATTTCGGGCAATGAGAACTAGTTTTCTTTTTCTCCACCCTCCTCCTCAGCTGGCCTTTGCCTTCTTCCTCCACACCCCCGGCCCCAGCCCCGCCCCCCAACCCAGCGCCCCCAACGCCGCCAGCCCACTCAGCCCCCAGCTGAGGGGCGCCAGACGCCGCACCAGCAGCGGCTGCCCCACAACCTGGGAGCGGCAACGGAGCGGCTCGGACTGGCGGGGGAGAGGAGGGAGGGCGGGGGAGGAGAGGGAGGGCGGGGGAGAGGAGTGAGGGAGAGAGGAGAGGAGGTAAACTTACAGGGCTACCGTACCTGTGTCTGATCACCGCGAAGCAGGAAATTTAGGGATTTTGTTTTTTAACGCGCAGCGCTGTAAAGAATTAATTTTTTGTAACGCGCAGGGGTCTGAGCAATTATTTTCCACTTTGCGCAGCCTTTAAATTAGTACTGCAGTAGCCTGAAGCTTTTACTAGAAAGACCGGAAAAGCAGAGCAATGAACTTAAAGCTACGGCTTAAAACGGATCAGAGAGGAGGTGTAGGTATGGATGGGGCCAGGAAAAGAGCGAAACTCGGAATTTCGAGTCAGCACGCACTGGTGGCCACGCCATGGGCAATTTTTTAGTTAACGCGCAGTCCTTTGGGGAATTAATTTTTATTAACGCGCAGGCCCCGGACCAATAATTATTTATTTTTGCGCGTTAATACACATTTTTCCAAATAATTATTTATTTTTGCGCGATGATCACTGGGAGGTACGGTATTTAAACCAGACGGGAGGGAGTGGGAGAAGGTGGTTACCTCCTTCACCCCACATGATCTCGTATGCAGGTCATTGGCTTTATGTTGGGGTACCACGGGGTGGGGTTATACCCCTTCCTTCTTTTCCTTCCCGCCCCCCACCCGCCACCCCTCCCCCCCACCTGCTCCGCCAGCTCCCCCACCGCCCGCTCCAGCGCCCCCAGCTGCCCCTCCAGCGCCCGCAGGTACTCCAGAGCGGAGGACAGGTCCAGGCCGTACGCGGTGGCCACTGCGGAGCGCCAGTACGACACAACCTGGCCGTACTGCCGTACGATCTCCCGGGCAGCGGCCTGGTGGGCCTGTGTCGCGAGGGGTAGGAGGGAGGGGAGAGGGGAAGTTGAGAGGTACCGGTAGCAGGGGAGTTGTGCAGAGGGGCACTCCCACCACCGCACTACTCGTCAACCGCACGGCGGCCCCAAGCAACCTGGTTTCATCCGCTTTCATCCGCTTTCAAGACCTCCGCCTCCTCCTCCTCACCACCACCAACCGCCAGCCAAAATCAGCTCCCAAGCTGCTAGTAAGGCTTGTTATAAGATTGCTGCTACAAACCCAATAATTATGACTACTACAATACGCAAACGTCCTTTACCCTCACGCCCCAACCCATCCAAAGCCCCCCCGCCCCCAGTCCGCACCTTGAGGTGCTTCCACACGTGCTCCGAGGCCGCCACCCGCGCCAGCCGCCCCACCGCCCCGTTCACCGCCCCCACACTGGCGTCCAGCGCGTCAATCAGGTGCGAGCGAGCCAGGGCGTCGCGCTGGAGGGGGGCGTAGTGCAGGCCTGGGGTGGGGGGAGATATATGGGGGAGGTGCGGGGAATTCATAGAGGTTGGAAATTCCACATTAGGCTGGATTACAGGAGGGAGCGGGAAAAACGAAGTGAAAGTGAAGCAGGGAGGGACTTCCTTTCTCCCCCCACGCCCCACCCCTACCGCCCACCCATCTCTCCCCCCCCCCCCCGCAGCCCCACCCGTTGACGTGAAGGACAGCGGGTGGCCCCCCACACTCCACAGCCAGTCGTGGCTGATGCTGTGGGTGCGCGGGTCGTAACCCAGGTGCGGCGGCAGCAGCCCACCTAGCGCCCCCAGCACTGCCGCCAGCGCCTCCTTGAGCGGCGAGGTGGGTCGCGGCAGCAGCGAGCCGCCGCACATCATGCCGGTGGGGGGCTCGTCCCTGGGAGAGGGGGGGGGCGGGGCGGGGGTGGAGGGGAGGTTAGGGGATGATGATGTTTCCACCCCTCCTGGTGGAGCCTACATGACGTCACAAGGTTACTGGAGCCTCTTCCTCTCTACCCCTTCCCCCCCACCCCTTCTCACCCCTCCCCCAACGGTTCGTCAGTTTCCTAGCATTAATACACCCACCCACCTCCTGGCGCTGTTTGCCACCACCATCACCATGTCCCCCAGCTCGCGCGCGTTGTAGTGCGCGTCCAGCAGCACCGGCACGTCCCGCTCCAGCAGGAACACGTAGACGGGCAGGTCGCGGGAGGGGGACTGGTGGGGGGAGGGGCGGAGAGGGGAGGAGGACGGGAGGAACGGGAAGAGGGGAGGTGGGTGGGTGACAATAGGTTCACGGGGTAGCTCGCACACTGTATGGACTGCGCTGTACACGTTGTGGATGGGCGGGTGGTGTGTAGTTGAGCGGAATACAAGCGCAAGCAGTTGGGATAGGTGGGCGGGTGGTGTGTGTTAAAATAACTGGCCGCGAGGCGAAACGTACTGTGGGTGGTGTGTGCTGTGCAGGTGCGCAGGGGAGCAGCCCATGGTGTCATGGAGGAGTGGTATGGCACGTACATGCAGCAGTGGGAACGCAGCAGGAAGACCAGTGGGAACATGGGGCCCAAGGAAAGGAGGCAAAGTCCCTACTACCCTACCGTGAGCGCCACCCCCTGTCTGCCCGCCTGCTGCTGCTCCCGCTGCTGCTGCTGCCGGGTGGGTGGGAAGAGGGTGCGCAGGGTGGCGGCCAGCTCCGTGCTGTCAACGTACACCCGCTCCATCTCAGCTGCGGAGGGAGGGGGAGGGGCGGGCGGGCAGGAAACGGGGTTTTGGATGGAGGGAGGAAGATGGGGGAATATAAGAGTCAGGTAAAGCTGGTAACGATAGCGGGAACCTTCCTCTCACCTTCCCTTCCTTCCTCCCTCCCTCCCCCTCCCTTCACCCCTCCCCTCCCTCCCTCCCCCTCCCCCCCCCCCCTCCCCCCCCCCTCCCCCCCCTTGGTATGGTCTTTGACCCCCCTTCCCCCCCCTCACCCTCGAAGAAGTCCTCCCCCGACGGCACCTCCTGCAGCGCGGTGCGGGTGGCAGCAGCCAGACCAGCAGCCAGGGCGGGCTGGTCGTGCAGGGCCGCGGGGTGCACACTGAACTTGAAGGCCTGGGGGGGGGAGGGCGGGAGGGGGACGGGGGTGTGGAGATGGCAGATGGAAACATGACGGCCGTTTGTAACAATACCGCACATGAGACCGCACATGGCAGCAGGGCACATGGCAGCAGGGCTAGGATTGAGGGGCAGCCCACTCCCAGGTCTCAACCCCAGTCCCCCAGATCCCAACCACAACGGGTTCCTGTTGCCCCAGCCGCCAGCCCCTCACCCCCCCAACCCCATGCCCGCAGCCCCCCACCCCACCCCACCCCCCCACCCCACCTGGTTCCTCATGCGCAGGGTGTCCACCTCGGCCTTGAACGCCTCCACATCAAACGCCGCCGCAGCTGCCGAGCCGCGACGCTGGCGGGAGGAGTCGGAGATGAGGTGGATCTGGAAGTGCACATGGTAGGCGAATGCCGGGAGCTGCTGATGCTGATGCTGATGCATGTGTGGGTGCGGGTGCGGGTAATGGCCTGCTGATTCCAAATCCAGGTCCGAATCCACGCCCGCTGCCGCTGCTGCCAGTGACGACACATGCTTGCTGCCCGCAGCCGCACCAGCCGCCGCATGAAGTGGTGGTGTGCCGGCGGCGCCATGCACTGACCCATGGGTCAGTCGGCTGGCAGTCGGTTGCCAGGTGGCGGTTGGCGGCGCGATGACGTGGCGAATGGCCCGCGACATGGCGCCTGCCAGCTCACTGAGCAGCGTGTCGCGGGAGATCTCTTCCTCGTCGTACAGGTCGGGGCGTTGCTGCGGGGAGATGAGGTGGTGGGGTGGGGGGTTGGGGTAAAAAGATGACACTGACGAGCTGCGTATGACGACGAGGCTTCACCACGAGTTGCTACATTGGACCCGGCCCATCCCACCCCACCAGGATGGTTTTGGGGGAGTAAGTGAATGGGTGTGGGTTAGGGTGCGTGCGGTTAGTTAAGTGCACTGCATTCAGTTGGCCTGACAACCCATGCGCGCTTCCAAACCGGGTAGCAGTCGTAAATACCCCGTGCGCTACCCGCTCCAGGTCATCAGCGACCCCCTCCCTTCCCTTCCCTCCCATCCCTCCCCGCCTGCCCCCCCAAACAGTTCGTCAGTTTCCATCTTGTTACCCGCCCTCCCCGCCCCCCCCCTCACATGCAGCCAGTCCTCCGACTCCTGTCCGAATATCTCCCAGCGGTGCTGCCGGAACAGCTCGTAGGTCGCCTCCGCGCCCGCTGCGCCGTGCAGCTTGGACAGCCCCGCACGCAGCGCTGCGGCCTCCTCGCGCCAGCCGGAGCAGGCCAGCGGGGGGTGGGCCTGGGGGGAGGAGGGGGGTAAAATGGGGGTATGGCAGTATCACAGTGCCCAACTCCCCTCGCCCCCCACCTGCTCATGGACTCATAAGTATCGGTAAGGGGCCACTAACCCCATCTGTATCGTGCTTTCCCCTATCCCCATTGCTTTGCCCTAACCTGTGTTTTGGGTACTCCTCCCCTCCCCTCCTCCCCTCCCCTCCCCCCCCTCCCCTCCCCTCCCCTCCTCCCCTCCTCCCCTCCCCTCCTCCCCTCCTCCCCTCCTCCCCTCCCCTCCCCTCCTCCCCTCCCCTCCCCTCCTCCCCTCCCCTCCCCTCCTCCCCTCCTCCCCCCCCCCCAACACACCTGCTCATGGCAGTACCTCAGCGCCCACTCCTCGATCACGTCCAGCTCCGCCTGCAGCAGCACCACCTGGTGCTGCAGCCGCCACTGCCGCTCGGCCTCCTCCTCGGAGATGGGAGGGGAGGAGGGGTCAGCACCGGGAGCGGGGGAGGAGCCGGGGGCACCCGAGCCGTGCATGCGGGCGTGCTTCTGAGGGGGGGGGCAAAAGGGGGGCGGGCAGGGAACACAGGGGTGAGGACGAACACGCGCGTGTGTGTGTAGTTGAGCGGAAACAAGAGCAAGCAGTTGGGATAGGTTTGCATGTGAACCGCGAGTACAAGCAAAACAGAGGGAAAACAGAGGTAAACAAACCTGAAACATAACTCAACAACTGCTCAAATAGCTTGTGCTGGATGTAAGAAGAGTACCGGCAACAGAACTGGCCGCAAGTCCTGAGTGGTGCATTGGATGCGGTCTTAAGTGGCGAAGAGAAGGGAGCGTGTAGGCGCGACCCACATGCACACGTCACCTCCCCCCTCCCCCCCACTTCTCCAACCCTCTCCATCACCCCCCACGTCACCCCCCTCCCCCTCCAAACCCCACCCCAAGTCACCCCCCCCCCACCTTGAGCAGGTACATGTGGTGGTGCCTGTTGGCCACCGAGGGCAGGCGGGCGGCCTTGGCGGCAGCCAGCTCGGCAACCACCGCCGCCTCCTGGTGGGTGGAAGCCGGCTGGGAGCCGTCGGGGGAGGGTTGCAGGGCGGCCTGGCGCACCTCTGGGGGGGGGAGGGGGAGGGGGAAAATTGTGGGAGGGGAAAATTATGTAAGTGCAAACAACTAGAGGCGGAGGGGGGGAGAGGAAGACCCAACCATAGAAAACCACAGGTTGGGGTAGGGGAGGGGGCAGCGAACACTGTGCGAAGGCAGCGCTACCACTCCGGTACCACGGAGGAGGGGGTGGGGAGGAGGGGGTGGGGAGGAGGGGGCTGCAACGCGAGCTCGGTGCCTCGGTACCTCGTCCTCTCGCTTTGTTTCCTGGGTGCGTTGTTCACCCCTCCCGACCACACGGGACACCACAATCCCGCTTTACCTCCACCACTTCCGGCCCCACCTTTTCCCCCCCCTCCGGGATATGGAATTGGGACTCGTTGCTGCACTTATCATTTATTCCCTCCCTCCCCCCCCCCACACACACACATGGACATGGGACTTCATCTTCCGACATCCCAGTACGTTCCTACTCGCGGCCAGTTTTCTTAACACACCCCACCCCGCTCTCACCCTCCTTGATCCGCTTCACCGCCCCGAACAGCTCGTGCACGTTGGGCAGTGTGTGCGTGTGCACCACCCCCTCGCCCCCCAGCGCGGGGCCCCAGTCCTTGCCGCCCGCTGTCAGGTCGATCAGCACCCAGCGGCCCGCCACACTGGGGCTGCTGCTGGGGCTGCTGCTCGTGATGAGATTGTGATGATGATGAGGAGGATTGCGGGTGGTGATGAGGTGGGAGGAGGTGGGACGCGAGGCAGGGGAAGCCGGGGGAGGAGGAGGGCGAGGGTGGAGGGCGCGAGGGGATTAGACACAGCAGCGAGAGAGATTGTGGTTACGGTAAGGGGGAGGAGAGAGGAGGCAGGCAGCTGTCCCTTACTGGGGTGGTTGGCACTTCGATTACCGGCGCAGCAGCAGCACGGCGCGACACCGCTCATACACCCACCCGCTCTTGCTGCTGCCCCCGCCCCCGCTGGCGACCCAGGTGTTGACCAGGCAGTCCTCCGCGGGGTGGGCGGTGTGGAAGGAGCTGTGCAGCGTGTCTGGGGGGGGGAGCGGGGGGGGGGCCGGGGGGGGGGACAGGAAGGGAGGGAGGAGTTGATGAGGAGGGAAGGGAGGGTTGATAGGACCCGCCCCCGTCCCCACACCACCCCACCCCCAAGCCCGTTGACTGCAGGTATCATCCCATACACACCACCTCTACCCCCCTCCCTCTCCTCCCTCCCCCCCCCCTCACCCGCCGCCTCTTCCCAGCTGCCCAGCAGCTCCCTCCGCAGCACCGCCCCCATCGCACTGCCCGGCCGAGCCAGCAGCCTTGCCGCCGCCACCACCGCCGCCCCGCCCCGCTCGGGGCCCGCCGCCGCCAGCAGCGCCCGCCTGTGCTGCTCCTCCTGCGCCAGGTAGGAGGACACGGCACTCACCCAGCGGTCGCTGAGGGGGGGAGGAGAGGGGAGGGGAGGGGGAGGGAGGGTGGGAGGGAAACAATAATAAAACACTGGGGGGAGGGAGGGAAGCAAAAGAGGAAGTTGATGACGAGGCTTCATCATGGGTGAAGAGGAGGGACAGGGAGGGGAAGGGAGGGAGAGGAGGCATGCAAACGTTGCGTGGACAACCCGTCCCCGCCTGTCATGCGTGTGTGTTTTTGGCTGCAACCGGCACTCCAGCAACCCCCGGTGCGCATCCCCCCTCCCGCAACCACCCCGCCCCTTTCCCTTCCTCAACCCACCCCACCCAGCCCCCCTGATGCCGTGTCACGTGGTTTCTCCTCCCCTCCCATCCCCACCCCCATCCCCACCCCCCAGCCATGGAGAAGCCCCGTCATTCAGTTCGTCAGTGTTCCTTATTCTCACCCCCCAGGCCCCCCCCACCTGTCCCACGTGGCATCCTTGGCTGCGAACTTGGGGTCCACCACGTTGCCGTACGGCCAGGTGGGGTGGCTGTGCCCCGCCCCGCCGCCCGGCATGAATGAGGACAGGGGGGGCAGCTGCGGCTCGCGGAGCTGCGAGGAGGCGGAGGACTGGGGGGGAAGAAGAATTACCAGGGGGCAGGGCAGGGCAGGGGAGGGGAGGGGAGGGGAGGGGAGGGAAGGGCTGAGCGTGTGGGGTTTGTTAGCTCTGCGGGGGGCTGCATGCCCTCCATTTCGCTTCATAACCCCAGCCCCCGCCACTCGTCCACCCATCGAGCCTTGTCACACGGTTCGCTAGTTTCATTCTCTTTGCCCCCAGCCCACTCCCCCACCCCACTCCCCCACCCCCACCCCACCCCCCACCCCACCCACCAGCAGCTTCCTCAGCCGCGGCACCTGCCCCCGCAGCAGCTGCAGCTCCGGCCCGCTCACGCCCAGCCGGTAGCCGTACACCGGCTCCTCCGCGTGCCAGGCGGGGTTGAGCAGCAGCAGGCTGGGGGCGGGCGGCAGGCGCAGGGCGGACAGGAAGTGGTCCAGGAAGGCCTCCATCTTGGCGGCATCAACCTGAGGGCGGCAGGCAGGAGGAGGAGGAGGAGGGGATGAGGTTGGGGAGGTGAGGGACAGTGCTGGAGGGGGGTCCTTGAGCACCTGACACCACATGCAGCTACCGTACCCCGCCCCGCCCCCCGCCCCGGTTGTTGCGCTCACTGCATGAGTCGGGCCATGCGATTGGGATTCCAGTGCTTCGCTTCCCGTATACTTTGCCCCGCTGCCCACCTGCTGCACCCCGCCCCCCATGTTGAAACCCATGTTGACGCCTTATCCCTCAGTCAGTTAGTTGGTTCCTCTTTGCCCCCCCACCTGCTGCACCCCCGCTCCCCCCACCTGCTGCACCCCCGCTCCCCCCACCTGCTGCACCCCCGCTCCCCCCACCTGCTGCACCCCCGCTCCCCCCACCTGCTGCACCCCCGTCACCAGCCCCGGGTCCACGGGCCTGCTGAACGCCGCGATGGCCCGCTCCAGGGTGTCCACCACCGCCCGCCGCCGCACCAGCACCACGTTGCAGCTGAAGTTGAGGTGCACGTGCGAGCGCAGCGGGGTGGGGTGGAAGCGACCGTGCAGCAGACCCGCGCACTGGCCTGGGAGGGGGAGGGGGCGGTGGAATGGGTGTGAGGAGGTTGGCGGAGGAGCGTGTGGCGAACGTTCCTCAAGCGTGTGCTTGCTTGTCCTCTTTATCCCCGCTCCCCTTCGCCCTTCCCTCTCCTCTCGTCCCTTCCCCCCTTCCGTTCCCCCCCCCCATCCCTCCGTTGCTTCACTTTTCACTTAACTTCCCCCCTCCGCCCTCCCCTCCCCTCTTCCCTACCCCCCCTCCTGTCCCCCCTCCGCCCTGCCCCCACCATCCTCCTGGCAGTTGAGCTCCGCCCGGTCCACCCGCGTGTGCGGCAGCACGTGGTCCACGTGCTCGAACCACTCGTTGAGCTCCGGAAGTGAGATGTTGACTGCCGCGTTGCCGTCGCCCGCAAAGCCCACCAGCACCACGTGGAGCGGCACGGGCAGGTGAAGGGAGGATATGGGGCGCAGACCCAGGTAGTCGGCAAGATTGGCGGAGGCCAGGAACTCCTGAGGAGCAGGAGGAGGAGGAGGAGGAGAGGTAAGGAGGAGGATGTTAGGGACATGGGATGGGAAGGAGGGTTCGCAGAGAGAATTACCTTTGGGTCGTCGAAGTTTTTGTTGTGCAGGTTGACCAAACGGGAGAGCTCCGGGTTGTCGAAGGACAAGGAGTCTTCGCCCTGTAAGGGAGGTCAAGGCAACATGGTGTACGTGTCGTGCAAGGTTGCCGGTTGTGTGGAGAAGCAATGTAAGGGACCGATCTGTGCTTACGGCGTGAAAGAGGTTTATTCCCTTCCATTTTTGCGGCTTTGTTGTCTCGGATGCCTCCCTGAAAAGACATGGCACAGTCCAGGAGCTAAGGCATTACAAGAATAGAAAGCTAGGCCATAGCCAAACGCAAGGCACAATTTACGTTGAAGCTTCACTGCTGCCTCCCCTCACACAAACTAAACATGTGATCAGGATGGCCAGGGCCGACGCCCTCCCCATTTTTCCAATATCCGTTTCGTTACTCAAGGCAAGAACGCATCACTGTTTGCTACACGCCTAAATAGTGCTCAAGCCGATTTACTTCGTCCATATCCAATCAGATGTCAAGATTACCGTATGGAAGATAGGAAAGTTGGTTAAGCAACAAGCCCGGCACGGGTGCAAGGAGTGCAGTTCATCCCGCTGTTGGTGTCGGTACGTAGTACATCAGTAGTAATACTCTTGCGATGTGTACGGCTCGATGTATGGCTGTTTAGATCACGGCCCATCACGGCCCGAGCACGGCCCCATCACTCCACTACTCCACTACTCCACTACTCCACTACTCCACTACCCCACTACCCCACTACCCCACTACGCCACTACGCTACGCTACGCTTACAATACTCGCTACATATACTACACCTTTGACGAGATTGTGGGTGCAAGTTTACCTGAACATCACAAGAATAAGTCGGTGCATCCCGAATGGCGGCGCCTGGATCAGGTTCACCACAAGTACAGTTCAAGAACTCGTTCTCTGCTCTTGAAGATAGCGATGGGATGGATGAGAGTGATGAGGAAGAAGACAGCGCATTGGTAGACGCCTTCCGAGCAGCAGCGAAGACATGGGAGAATGGTAGCTGGGAGACAGGCGATGAGGCATATCAGAGATGCGTTCTACAGAAGATGTCAACTGGGCAGATTCTACGCGAGCTTTTCCGCCGGCTCTCTAGAATCGACGCTGTACTAGCGTTGCAAGGTCGTAAGACGACTGCCTTCAAGGAGCCAACTGCCTTCAAGGAGCAAATGCACGCGCTAGAAGTCAAAGCAGCTCAACTGGACACGCAATTCCAGGAGATGGCGAGTCGCGTACGTGGCTTGAGGGATGAGGTGGCTTCCATGGCGGTATCGGAAGGGGACCCCAGCCCACCAGGAGCTGAGGGGATGGAGGAAGATAACAAGGTCTTGCTGCGAAACGTGAAACGAGAGCAGTTGGCTAGGCTTCAAGCTAACGAATACAACTGGCTGGTAGGGGAGGGGGCCGTTGGAGTTGGTGAAGGAGTCAAGTACCAGCGTTGCTGGCTGTCTGCTGCAGGGAGCTGGAGTGTTGTCTTGGAGGTGAAACCGCTAGAGCGAGGCCGGTTGATTCAGGAGGCTAAGAAGCTGAGGGAGAGGGAAGGGGTTACTATTACTCCCTATCTCACTACTGTTGGCCGTGAGCTGCGGAAGGAGAGAGCGGAGGTTTTCAGAAAGCTCCAAGAGCAGGCCCTAAGGCCCAGGTGGTGCAATGGTGCGGAGATCGAGTACTATGATGCAGGCAAACTCACCCGATATCAGTTCTGAGCTGGTTCCTTTCTTGCTCTCACCTTTGGGTGGAAGCTAGATACGGATTTGTCATTATAGAAGCACAAGACTTTCTTTCTTTCTGTTTGTCGCTTTGTGCTCGCGATCCATGAGCCTTCTGGCTCGGACGGATCTTACGAGCTCGGTACGAAGCTTGTAACACACACACACACACGGCCCAGGAGTTGGCTGGCAATGTATTTAACTTTTACGCTATGTCAGGTCCTGGATTCTTGGCCGTGTGAAGGCCACCCAGGAACATCCCCGGCAGCGGTTGACTGCTGCCCCCCTATCGTCAACTCTTCCTACAGACACCCAATGCTTGTGCCATCCAAGCGTAGCGGCCGCAAAGCATGCCTTGATACGCACGGATGGTGCATGTGGCTTGTGTAGGCGGGGCTAGCGGAGTAAAGCACGCAGGCCAGGTGCAGGCAGCAGGGTGTTGCAATGACGCAGCAAGGAAGGTCCGCAGCGTTGGAGGTCACAAGGCTAGGGTCACGTTCTGTTGTTTCACTTGGTAAGGCGAAGGAAAAGAAGCCACGGACGAGGATTCTAGGCGGACGGTACACTGCCCCTGAACTCCCTGCTTGGCTTCCCATCCTTCGCGGCATTTGCTGGGGGGGCCCAGCAGATGTTCTGGGTTCGAATTTTATATAAGTACGACCGGGAAGGATTGATTGGTTCACAGTACTTGTTGTCAGAACCAAGGTTCCACGTTCTAATCTTGTCGTGGCTTCCAATGCACGCCCTTGCATGCAGTAGCATCCTTCCGTTGGCCTTGCAGTAAGTGCGCAATGGGAGCTTAAAGCTTACCTGGATACTATATGACTTTTACTCATACTCATTCTCCGATCGAATAACCGCAAGTGCGTGCATATGCATCGTACCGCTCCATCCAAGGCGTGAGTCAGTCCTTTCGGCAGCGTACGCATCTCATTCGTCATTTTATTTCTGCTTGCGATTAAGGTCACCTGCGAGCCTTAACCCAGCGTTTGCGTCTGGCCCTCCTGAATACAGTCCATCCGGTACCGAGACTGGCATAAATACGACGAACTAGGGAGGAGCCTTCTTGCTAAGAGCTGGAGTACAGGCAGCCAATGGGCCTCACACATGATTAGCATAGACAGAATTACGATATTCCTATAGCAATGGAGACAAAGAGACCGCTTCAACTGTTAGCATTTAACCACGTCAGCAGGGTTTGTTCAGACCTTGAGAAATCATACGGCTTTTACACGGACGTCCTGGGCTTTAAGCCGGTAAGAAGCGGTCGCCCGCGTCCTTGCTTAGTTTGGGGTTCCGAGACTTGACGTCGCTCGCATGCCGACGATGTTTCGCGCAGGTCAAGCGGCCCACGAGCTTTGACTTTGAAGGCGCCTGGTAGGTCATTCTGTGTCGCCTGAGCAGGTCCTCAGATTCGGACTACGCTCCAAACGCGCCCATTCCGAAGTGTTAACCGATAACCAACGCATTCAGGCTCTTCAACTATGGCGTGGGCCTGCACCTCATCAAGGGCTCTCCTCTGCCTCGCTCCAGCGATGTCAACCCTATGTCCTGCCACATCAGCTTCCAGGTACACAAAGCGGAGGTCTTCGCCCTATTTTGAGTCAACCGTCACACTATCGGTCGTATCGGAGCACCAGTGTCCTCGCTAGGTGCGACATCCCCATTTCTTATACCTGATACTATTTAGCTCGTTTCGCACCTGTTGATGCCCCTTCCTGCAGGCGGCCAGCCTGGAAGAGGTCGAGCGCTGCCTAAAGAGCTGGGGCCTCAAATACGTGAAGAACGTATTCATGGAGGACGGTATTCAAATAGGTCAACTCTTTTTCCACGACCCAGACAACAACATGATCGAGGTCTGCAACTGCGACCAACTGCCCGTGGTGCAACTCACGGAAGACATCCTGGCCTGCGCGGCGCGACCGCCGCCCATCTCCATCTCCACCGCTCCGCAAGCGCACAGCAGCTGCTCCTGCGGCGAGACCTGTTCCGACACCGCGAGCGCTTGCGGCAGCATGATGACCGAGGACCTGATGTTGGGCTTGGCGGGAGTCAAGGAGCCCTGCCGTAGCGAAGGCAGCAGCACCAGTAGCACCAGCAGTGACAGCGGCATGTCAGCGGTGTTGGCTGTGGCTGCGGCTTTAGAGGGCTCTAGAGGGCCATGCAGCCACCCGTCGGGCTGCTCGGGGGATGAAGAGGAGGAGGAGGAGAAGGGGGGGTTCGAGCGCTGGCAGGGGCTGTCGACTGCAGCAGCAGCAGCGGTGGCGGCAGGGTCTACTCGACCTCAGCCGTCGCCGCTTCCTGCTGTCGCCTGAGCAGCACCGTGCAATCGGAGCTCCTGCATGGAAGGCGACAAGCACGAGCTAGTGCAGCAGCGGCAGCAGCAGCCATGCCAGAAAGGGCAGCAGCAGCAGCAAACCCAACAAGAACCCACCGGCTGCTGCTGTGGTGTGGCGTGTGTTGCGACGTGGGTGGAGGTCCGTCGAAGTGAAGAAGAGAAGGGTAGGGGTAAGGAAATCCATGCAGGAGCAGACGTGTTTTAGGTTTAGCTGTCTGTGATTCGGTGCCCTACTCCCTTACGTTTTTCGTCCCTCTGCTGCGGTGCGGAGTTGCGGCATGCAGCCGGGGCTCTGACAGCAGATGGCGGCTGTCAGGGGGTGTGTGGCGGTGATGTGTGTGGGTTTTGTAATAGGAGAGCGAGGCAACGCCGTTGGGCTGTGCCTGACCTGATATAAGACGCGTTTAGTGTCGTGTCAGGTCGTGAGCTCGTGACTCCTAAAGATTGGTTTATCTTTGTCGTGTCGGCGTGTGAGTGGAAACTCCCTAAGCTTGGCTTCCCTCTGTCGCGCCGGTTTGTGAGTGGAAGTGGTGGTTTGTCGTGTGCGTGGGTTCCAGGTGCCATGTAAAACCATTGTCACGGAGTCGGAGGGACGGCAGCGATGCATGGAGGCAGCCATGGGGGCATGGGGCGAGCGTACCCCGGTAGTTATCTTGGCCGTGGTTTCACCTGCCTGCTGCCCTGTCGAGTGTACACTGGTTTTTTAGCATGGTTGGGTCGTTACAGCGCGTGGGTGGTTTGGCGCTTGCGCTGCGTGTGTTGTGTACGGGTGGGTGTTGATTTGCAAAGACTCATTGGCTGTGGCCGCCTGCATGCGTGCTAACCCGGCATGTGTGATTGCTGCGGCGTGCGGAACGAAGTGTGCTGGGTACCGAAGGTCAATCCTTTCTGTAACATTACCATTGTATGGGAAGCTAACGCTGTCTTCTTAACCCTGCCTGTTGGCTTTTTGATGTCTGGGTGGGCTGCCGCCGGGGTGCAGGCGCTGTGTCAAGGAAGAGAATGCATTGTTGTTTGGCTTGTTGCACGAGGCATCATGACAAATAATAATTCCTAAGAACCCAGGTAGCAAGGTGTGTTGTACTTACAGGTTATAGCTGACGTCTGGCTGATCGTACATATACATAAATAAGCCAAAGCTGTGTGTTCATCCATGCAGGCAACGCCACTGTAGCTTTTGTTGCTTCCCACATGCGCGTTTGGTGATGTCTGTACAAGTCGACGCAGGGATATTCATGACATTTTTGACAGGATTTTGCCAATATATGCCAACAATATGTGCCACAAGTCACGTACTGTACACGCCAGTGTCTCCTTGCCGTCGTTAACCGACGCGTGTAGATTTGAGGGTGGTGGAGTGTATAACCAAAATCCAATTGTAAACTAATACTGTTACCCACTTAAAAAGCAGATTGCTTGCTTCGCTGCTTCAATCGTACACCGTCCCATGGGTCCGTGACGGGTCCACTTGCCACCAGTAAGGCGTCGGCGAGGCCAGACAGGTGTTCGCTAGTACCGTAGCACTTCTCCATACTTCTTTCAACCCCGCTTCATGCTACACCTTCAAACATGGCATGGCACAAAATGAAACGAAACTGGAACTACGGCCGAGCAGCAAAACTTTCAGGCTTACCAACTCATCATCACGCCCATGCTGCGGCTTGTCTTCACTTCCTGTGTCGTCGAATGCCATCAAAGGCTTGATATACCGGTAACCAACTTCATTCATGGAGGAAGGGCATGCAGCCCACCTCATTAATCCATTCCTTTCCCGCAAGCTTAATACCCAGGCGCAAAACACGCACCTACAACGGGCACGTTCCCAAGAAACACTCGAAACCCACAGACGTTATCAGAGCCGTGAGTTTGCGAGAAACACAGCCGCCGTAGCATGGAGCTTGCCAGACCTCCACCAGCTAGTCACATCACGAGCAGTAGGTCGGCGAGATGCGCTGGCACCCTCGCATGCACGGGTCGGCCACGAACGTCAGCAAGGTTTGGCAACAAACACACGGCACGAGTTGGGATGTCTGGCATACCTTTCCCTTCACCAGGCGCCTTAACAAGTCACAGCCACTACTAGAGCTCGAACATCCATTTGAACAGGGGCCGAACGGGGCATATCAGCCAACTGCGCCTCGCATTTGCGGCAACACTTCCTTTCCTTGCCCCCTGCATTGACCCCAGCACCCTGGACACAGTGGTGTATGCAACCCAACGCCAGAAACAGCAACCATCCAACATCGTACAACACTTGACGCAGCCCAGCGCAACACGTCACGCAGGCTCCCAACAACAGGTACCCTAGCAACACAGCACGCGCCCTCGATCCCTACATTCGACGTTCCCTTACAGACGCCATACAGACCAGCCAAGGAATCCAACGCCATCCAACGCAAGCCTGCTCCTGCTGCAACTGCCGCTGCGGCAACCAACCTGCGTTCGTTCGGGAACTGCACCCAAGCCATTGCCCCACCCGCGACCCGCCACCTCGCGTCTAAACAGCTCCTGCTAGGCCTACCAAGGCAGCCACTTCCGCGTGACCCACCACCTCCTGCAGGAACACGGATGTCAACCTCGACCGTCCCGTCAACATGACAACCACAACCGCGAGTCCGCAACCCCAAATTTGCGACAGTTTCCAGCGCACTCGTACACAACGAATACACCCCGCATCATCTGTCAAAAGCCCAAATCTTATCATCAAACTGAGCCCAAAAGCGCCCTGCAAGGTTGTATGCAACCCTTCCTCAGGGCCACCCGGGCGCAAGGAGCAAGGGCACGTTAGCAGCTCCTGCCCTCGAGAAAGCTCCTCCAGCCATCTGTATCCCAAGCTGTCCCAAGCAAACAAACCGAGCAGACCAACTTCACCGTATCGGGCCCACAGCACACATTGCCAGGGCCAGAAGCCGCCATGCCCACATGCAATACCAGGTAACGACGCATACTCACATTTACGCATGTCCGTTTTATACAACAACGTTGTCAGACCACCCACTACCGGTAGCTCTCATCGCACACGCACACACGCAAGTCTCGAGCATCCGGGGTTCATTGTCCAAGTGTGCGGTTCACAGGAGCTGTGGCAGCAGTTGCGACCTGCAGCGGCAGAGCCACACTAGTGCTGGTACGCCTGGTCCAGGGTGGGGTACAGCGCCTTGACGAACTCGTAGTAGTCCACACCACCCGAGTTGTTCTTGTCAAAGGTGCGCATGATGGTCTCCATCACCTGCAAGACCGCCACCGACATCAGCAGTAACACATCAGCAGTAACACATCAGGAACAACAATTACATCACAGCGACGACAAACATGAAAAGCCGTGAGTACGACATGTTTTAGACTCGTGTTAACGCGGCGCAGGACGCATCGACAACGCTCCGATGTTGCGAGCCAACCCAGCCCTCTACAAAAAGCGGGCCCTGCCTGGCTGCTGCTGCTTTCCAGCTGCTGCCGTAGCCCCACCCAGCCCACTTACTTCCTTGGTCACAAACACCCCCAACGAGTTGAGCGCGTCCTCCACCTCCTCCGCACTCAGCGCGCCGCTGCTGTCCTTGTCCATATACGCAAACGCCTGCACCAGCCGGTCCAGAGACACCGGCCGCCCGCAGCGCCGCAGCTGCAGCTTCAGCAGCGCCATCTGAATGGCCATATGCATGGACTTGATCTGCACGGGTTGGGGGGGGTTAAGGATAAAAACCAAACCTTGGGAAACTGCGGGTTAGGGCGAGCATTGGGATTTGGGAATAGGAGGCGGGGTTTGCACGGTAGGAGAGGGTGTTACGACAACTGCCCGCGAGTCGGCACGTACTGTGAGGGTGTGTGTGGGGAGAGGGGTTCATTACAGTTGCATAAAGGACCCCTGTCCCTCCTCGTCCTCTTCGTACCAGGATGTCGCTTCAGCAAAGCCCAACCAGCCGGAGTCATACCCGGTATCCCATGCACGCGGGGCTGTACGCACCTCTGTCGCGTCCTTGGGTCGCCCGTCTTTGCCGCGGGTGTTTTGCACGTAGAGCCGCGTGAAGGCCTCCATCTGCCGCTGCAGCTGCGGGCTGCCCCACTCGCGAACGGTTGCGAAGCCGCGATCATTCGGGTCCAACCTGCCGGGGGGCAATGGACATGTGAAGGGGAATGAGTATGGAGCGGGAGATGGAGCACATCAACTCATGGGTGTCAGGTGCCGTGGGAAGGGGGATCTGCGCCAGCCTGGTGGGTGGTGGCAGTCATATGGAGTTTCCTGGAGGCAAGAGGGAGGCAAGGGGTAAGCTAGGAAGGGCATAACAAGAGGGGAAAGTAAGTAGTAGTAGGAGTATGAGGAATGATTGTAGTCGTAGTGGTGGCGGAAGAGCCCAGGGGACTCACAGCTTGTAGAAGCGCTTTGCCTGGGCGGGTCTGAGGCCCACCCTGCACGCTGCCTGCTCGAAGGCCGAGTACGTCAGGCGACCCGTGTCGTACTCGTCGAGCTCCTACAGGCGGGCAGCGGGGGGGGAAGTGCGGGTGGGGGCGGGGAGGACGAGGGTGTAGGCAGGGGAGGGGGTAAGAGAGACGGAGCGGGGAAGAGGGCGCAACCATGGTGCACCATGGGGTGGGACTACCGGCGCCGGCCTGCCCGGGGTTCCCCCACGGCCCCCACCCCACCCGCACACCCGTGTAGCAAACCCCATGGTGAAGCCTCGTCGTACACCTCGTCAGTGGCTTCCTCATTACCCACACACACGCCGGTGCGCTCCCACCCAAGCCCACCCAAGCCTCCCCTACGCCCCCCCAACACAAGCCGATGCGCTCAGCGCCCACCCAAGCCCACCTGGAACACGCTGTACACCATGCCGGGAGAGACCTTGAAGCTGCAGCTGCCCAGCCGACCGCCCTCGCCGCCCCTGCTACCCCCGCCGCCGCCAGCGCCACTCATCGCATCCACCGACTGCGCGCGCCACCGGGTGGCGGTGTGCGAGAAGCGCGAGGAGCCGCGACTCGCCATGCTGCCGCGCGGTGACTCGCCACCCAGGATGCTGGCCACGCCGCCGCCGCTGGAATGGTACGGCGTGGACGGCAGGCTGCCGCCGCCGCTGCAGGGTGCGCTGCTTAGGTCCATGCGGTGTGGAGTGGAGCAGCCGCCGCCACCGCCGCTGGGGGCGCCGGTGGCATGACCGCTGCTGGCGTTGCTGTTGTTGCCGCCCATGCCGGGGAGCCGTACACCGGGCTTTGGCAGCGTCAGGTCTTGGACCGAGAGGGAGGTGGTGGGTCGGGGTCCGATGGGGCCCGCATGGTGGGGCCCGAGTCGCGAGGTGGGGCCTTGGGGTGAGGAGGGCAGGGCTGGGGGTGAGGCGCGGGCGGCCGTTGCTGATGCGGCAGCGGTGGCGGCAGCGGTTGTGGTGGGGGAGCGGTGTGGGGAGGATGCTGCTGCTGGGGCAGCGGAGCCTGCAGCTGCTGGTTCGTCGGCTGAGGGTGCTGAGGGGATGATGAGGGGCGGGAGCGTGGACGTTAAAGGCGGCTGTTGTTGCTGCAGCTGGGTGTCAGGCCTGCCAGCCGCTAGCACCCCATCCCGCTGTGTCCCCTCCTTGGGCTGTGCCGCATCGGCAGCGCCCGCGCCTGCGGTTGCGTTGCCGCTAGCTGCTGCTGCTGCTTGCATGGACCCGCTGGGAGGTGCGTCCGGAAGGAGCGGGGTCCTAGCCCGGAGGCTGGCACCCGACCCCACGCGGCCTTGCATGCTGGTGCCCGGTCTGGATAGCGGGGCCCCCGGCGCCACAGTGGAGGCGGTTGCTGCGGCACCCGAACCTGGGCCCACAAGAGCGACCTTTGACGCATGCGACTCAACCCAGGAGGCGGTTGCGGCGGCACCATCCCACGGTTCAGCTGAGGGCTGCTGCGGTTGGGACTGTGGTTGTGATTGGGATTGGGGCTGCTGGGAAGTGCGGAGAGGTGGCGTGGAAATGGAGCGTGGCGGGTAGAGCTGGACGTGGTAGGGCGAGGGCGGCGCATGGCGGATAGCGCCTAAGTGGCGAGATGCCAAGTTACATAGCGCGTTGACCTGAAGCGGGGGCGATGGCGGTTAGGAATGGGCATGGTTATCCGACTGGGGATGAAGGCGCACCGACATGCAAGCATACTACGCCATCGCAGCAGCTATAAGAGCTTGCAACTGCAGGACCGTTCCTACTTACCTCGTCAACGCTTGCCCGCTGGTGTACGCTGGGCGTCCCAAGGCGTGAACCTGCAGCCCGAGCCTTTGCTTCCGCGATGCACTGCTCTACGAAGGCCGCAGCAGTTTGCGGCTGGAAGTTACCTACGCGTAAGTGGCAACAAATGAGCATGTGAAGTAGATATCAGCATGAAAGCTTTCAATAGAAGAATGGCTAGTCTTGCATAACAGGACGAACAAAAACGTGTCGCAGCTAGGAAGTCACGAGGCAGAACCTTAATAGAGCAGGTAGGGTTTTGAGACGTTATGGACGCTGCTGTAGTCTGAGCGCACCAGTTAGTACCGACGGAGATGGAAGCATTGCGCCAGCCGTCTTCGACATGTATGCCTGCTATTGCTGCTCAGTCTCTAATAACATCTTAGAAGGTAAAATTCTGCTTAGGTAACACTTGTTCACTGTAACCACTGAGGTACGCTTGCCGCCTGAAGCTTGTTAACGAGTGCTGCTATAAATGATTACTCCATAATAACTCAGCCAACATATAAAAATCGCGACTATGTGTCGCTGGGTCACGATTGGCAGCTTACCTCGCTTAGAGTATCCGTACCACAAGTACGCCTGACCAGAACGCGGGACTACAGAGCACCCTCGCGTGCATGTAGCCCGTAAACAACAACGAATTTGCTCACAGCTGCTACCGCAACGTACTCTCTGCCCTCCAATTCCATCGAACACAGCTGGTTCACCTTGCGCGAGTGCCGCACTTCCGCCAGGACCGCAGAACGGTGCATTTGCGCACTTTCCTTCCCGGCCATGCTCCGGCTGCTGCCACAGCCAGCGCCGCCATCAGCCCCTTCAGCAACCTCCTCCTCTTCCCGCTCCTGGCCCTGCGCCTTAACAGCCTCCTCACCCTCCCCGCTCTCTCCCTCCTTCCCCTGTACCGCTGGCGGCACTAACGCCACACCCGCCGCACGCGCCTCCATCGCCTGCCGTACATCCCACAAGATAACCCGACAGTCCTCGCCGCCCGAGTACAGCCGACATGCCGGCCCTGTCCCTGGCGCCGTCTCTGCCCTCGCAACAGGTGCAAAGGCAACCGTACATACCGGCATGGTGTGCCCTCCCGCGTCTCTGTCTAGCACCAGAGGTCGCATCCCACCGCCGCCGCCACCGCCGCGAGAGGCCCCTGTACCCTTGCCGCCGCCGCCGCCGCGCCGGCCAGCCGCCGCCACCTGCGTCGTCGGGCCCGACGAGCCGCTGGCGGCGCTGCTGACGTCAGCATCCAGCACCGCGACGGCGCCGTCACCGCGCGCCGTCGCCACCCATTGACACGTGGGACGGTCCTCGCCCGGCGGTACGGCAATCTGGTGTACGAACGGTGGATTGAAGATCTGCCCTCCGCCTCCGCCGCCGCTGCCGCCGCCAGCCGTCACGGCGTTCATGTCCCAGCGGTCGATGCATTTGGGTCGCGAGAAGTCGTACTTTGCGACGGTTGAGTCCAGTCCGCCGCTTAGGAGGTCCCAGGGCTTGTGCGTGCGGAAGGCGACGGAGGAGCAGATGCTTCGGTGCACGTTGCGGATGCCCTTGTACTGCCGGCCTGGGGGAAACGGTGCGGGTAGGAGGGCAAAGAGGAAACAACTGACTGGTACTAGGGCAGCACATGAGGGTGAATGGGGTGGCGGTGGAAATCGTAGAAAGCACTTTTGGGGAAAGGCCGAGGAGGGCTGGCACAACGCATAAAAGGTGCACGGGGCTGTGAGTGGTCACTGGTCGCATGGAAGCGGGGAGCGACTGGAAGGAGGGAATGATGTACAGTGAAAGGAGGAGCAGCGGCGGAGGCGCCGTGCAGGTGCAGACAGCCGGTGGGCAGCTACGAAAGCGGTGGTAGAGCCAACAGGAACGGAAAAGCCGACCCAACTCAACCCACATCAAGCAATGGATAGAACCCATGTGGGCTCTTAACCAACCAACCGACCCAAGACTAACCAACCCAAGACTAAGGCCCCTGCCCCCGCTCTCGCCCCCATCTCTGGGCCCGGCCCACCTGCTGTCAAGTCGTACACTTGCACTTCCCCCGCATCGTCCCCCGCCCCCAGGTACGTCCCGCGTCCCCCGCTGACGCACAGCCCGTTCACTTCCTCACGACTGCTGCCGTACGTTTGTACGACTGAGCCGCAGCGCAGATCCACGTGATGTACACGCGATCCGGCGGCTGCGAATATACTATTGCTGGTTTCGGAGCCGCTAGCGCCGCCACTGCTGCTGGCAGGATGTACGGCAACGGCAGTGACAGCGGCAGGTGGGCCGCCGGTTTCGGAGCCGGGGAGGATGATTGTTGTTATTGGCTTGAGCGCAGGAGCCTGCCGTGCAGTTGCAGTCGTGGCGGCGGGCGACGCTGCTGCCGCTGTTGGGCTAGTAGCAGGCCCCCCGGCGCTGCTGCTGCAAGCAGCACTGCTGGCAGAGCTGAGCAGGTCGTGCACCAGCAGCCGTCCGTCCTGGGCACAAGCCGGGTATGCGGCGACACACATTTGGATGGAAGCAGGATGGGAGGTTGCCGTTTGAACTTAGTCAACAGCCGCGGAAAGGAGCTATCACAGCGCAAGCCACAATGCCGGGAACCTAGCTGCCTTACGACCTTGATCGGTTTCCATCGGTCAAACGGTAAACGTCATGCTCTTGGGCGCTGAGAACGTGAGCCCAACTGCGTCGACTTGTACGCCCCTTCTCTGCTTGTGTTTGTACGGCCTTAAACTTCCAACGGGCAGTGGCCAGGATGGCCTCATATATGATGTTGTATACGTCACCTACCTCAGCGCCCGAGACGATGCGATCCCCGGCGGAAGCGCAGCACAGCACTGCCGCCTCATGGCCCTTCAATCGGAACGCCTGGCTCAAGCTAAAGGGGGTGCCCAGACTACCGCTAGCCATTGAAGGGTGATATGTGAAATAACGTTGTTAGTCCAGTCGATAGCAAACGGGACCTGTAATCTGTCATACGGCAGCAGTCGCTGAGTACTTCCGAACAACAAGAGCCTGATAGAAATAACGATAACCTCAAGGCTGCACTCGGCGATAAGATTTGGTCAGCGCACTCACACTGGAAAGCGACAGACCTCACAGAAGTCGTCGGCTCGCCGTCTTCGGAGCCAAGAACGATGAAATCGGACAGATGGCTTGCTGGATCTGCCCGGCTCGTTTTGTTGGCATTAGGTTTTTATGTTTAGTTAAGATTACGCACCGGACTTTGCCACTCTAAGTAGGCACCTAACATACATGGCGCATGGGCCCATCCATTGGTTAGGTACTAGCACGAGTAGCACCGAGGCTTGGAACTAATGCGTCCGCTTTCGGCACGGTTCCGCCAAGCTCTCACCACCAGCTTCCAAGTTGGCCCCACATGTGAACGGCCACGAGTGGTAGCATTGGTTGTTAGACCGCGCATAGGAGCCTTCCTGTCAGCCTATTGTGGTCGTGCTCGCGGCGAACGAGCTACAAATATACTCACGTCAAACAATGAAAGGTCGGCCGCAGCAATCAACGCCAACACCTACCCTGTCAGCATTGGCATGGGCGGAGGACCTGGCGACGGGGCAGGCGACGGGGCAGGAGGTCGCGGCGGTGATGGTGCTGGCGGCCGCGGTAGCGGCGACGGCGAGGGCGGCAACGGCAAACAACCCCTGCCAACCCCGCTAGCGTGGATCCCGGGTATCGCTGTTCTGTCGTACATTGTACGTAAGCGGTCCTTTACGCTGTACTGCTTGCTAGCTATGTTCTTAGGCTGTCAGCATGCTGTTCGGGTTCACACTACCCTTCGCGCCGACCT
Organism: Astrephomene gubernaculifera; assembly: GCA_021605115.1. Lineage (NCBI taxonomy): Eukaryota > Viridiplantae > Chlorophyta > Chlorophyceae > Chlamydomonadales > Astrephomenaceae > Astrephomene > Astrephomene gubernaculifera. The sequence continues at coordinate 489,645 of BMAR01000057.1, read as the reverse complement.
CCCACATGCGCCAGAGACCCCAGGTCATGTTGGTCCTTCCCGCTCCCCATTTTCCCGTTCTCCTGTAACATTTCTGCATACAATTCACACCGGACAAAACAAGGACCTTGTGCCTGCCCTCATGCACCTCCTCGATCAGGGCCTGCTAGTCGCCGCAGCGAACGCATGGGACGCGCTGCTCGATGCATCCATACCCCGACAAGACATGCGCAACGCCACGGTCAGCGTCATCATCCCGGTACGACAAGATGAGGAGTACGGCAAACGCTCTGCCGTACACGTAGCTGGTTGCGCGTCTTTTGTCTGCCGTACATAGCCCCCAGTTCGGCTACCGTATCCCCTGGCCTTCGCTGTACTTAACTGTTTGTGCAACAGGGGTTGGGGTGCAGTGATATCTGTCCCAAAACCAGGTTCAGGAAACACGGGCCTGTTTGTACTTGCGCCTTGCCCTACAAGCACACCTCTCTGGAACGTTACGTTGCTGCATGGGAGCACGTGGACTGCGAGAAGAAAAAAGAAATCTCATCGCACGGATCTGCATTCAGGTCCTGAATGAAGAGCGCATCATCGCGGAAACTGTACGACATGTACTGCAAGACCTTCAACCGCCGCCGTACGAGGTAATCGTCGTGGACGGCGGCAGTACAGACGGGTGAGATGGGCGTACCTTGTACGACAAGCCACTCTTTTGCCTTCCTTGCCACGCAACACAGCCGGTAGCAACATCCCCTTTCTTTCCTTCTCCCTCACCTCTGTACGGCACCTTCCGCACGCATAGCACTGCGGCGGCGGCGGTCAAGGTGGGGGCCCGGCTGGTCCGCAGCGGGGGCCGGGGTCGGGGGTTGCAAATGAACGCGGGTGCGGCGGCGGCCCGCGGCGCGGTGCTGCTGTTCTTGCATGCGGACACGCGGCTGCCCGGCGATGCGGTGAGAGTGGTCCGGGGGGTCTGGGTAGACCGCGGGTGGGCAGCGGCAAGGGGGTTACAAGGAGCACGCACACGTCTTAAACGTGCTGTGGTGAAGGTGGACGGGCGGGTTACCTAACCTACCGGTATTTCCAACGGCATTAACGGTTCTCTCCCTTCTTGCCCGAAGGTGTACATGTCTCCGGTCCCCTCCCCATTTATGCTAGCCCAACTATCGCTAGGCTAATGCGACGCATGTATCCCTATTAATACGCTCCCCCTTGCTTCCCCCCTGCTGTTGTCGTCCATTCCCCGGCTGGCGTCCGGATTGGGTCGCTGCTGCTGCGCGGGGCAGGTAGCGGAGGTGCGCAGCGCGTTGTCTGCTCCTCGCACCGTGCTGGTGGGCTTTCGACCGCTGATTGAGGGTAGGCGGGGTCGAAGGAGCTGGGACAGTATGCGGGAGAGAGGAAGGAAGCGAGGGAGGGAGGCCCGACCGCTAAGCTGGGGGTGGGAAGGTGGTAGTCCCCACTCCTCAGGCTCTCTATCTACCACTCGTATGTATCCTCGCAACCAACTCCTTACAACCGCCTGCTAGGTTTTACTTCTACTGCCCTTGCTGCCCCTGGCCGGCTCTGGTACCCACCTAGCTACCCCTCTGCTGCCACCACTACGTCTGCCACCCCTGCGCCACCCCTGCTGTAACGAACGGCCCCGTGCTACTGCGGCTGCTGCTCTCTTCCCCCCGGGAATTTCTTTGGAATTTCTCCCCCCCCCCACCCGCTGCTGCCGGCCGCAGACGGCGGACGCCCCATGTGGGCCAGCAGCCTCAACAACCTGGCCAAGACGTGGTACGGCCCGCTGCTGCTGCGGCCTGCCAGCTTCGTGAGGGGGCTGCGGGTGGTGTTTGGTGAGGCAGGCGTTGGGAGCGTGGGGGGAGCATATGGGGGGAGCCGCAGGTACAGCAAACGGGTGGGGCTAGAGGCATTTGATAGGGGTAGGGGCTGGGAGAAGACATGGAATGATGGCACTCAAGCTGGGGGGGATGAAGCAGCAGTTGTGGTGCTCCTAACCGTGTAAACACACTGTACACGCGCGTATAGACTGCAACTGTAGACTGCAACTGCAACTGTGCAACCGCCACTCTTTAACTGTGCCACCCTGCCACCCTGCCACCTAGGCGACCAGGCGCTCAGCTGCCGGGCTGCCGACCTGCGCCACGCGGGCGGCTACCGGCCCGACATCCCCTTCATGGAGGATGCGGAGCTGTGCCTCCACATGCACATGGCGGGGCCGGCGCGGAGGGACCTGCATGCGGTGCGGTGCGGGGTGGGATGGGGTGCGGTGCGGGGTGGGGTTGGGGGGCTGGGGCTGGATTGGGGCTGGGGTCGGGGAAGGGCGAGGTGTTCAGAAGACTGGCCGCGAGCCGGACCGCACCGTGGGGGCGGGGTGGGGTCCGAGGTGCTAGGTTGACATCCCGGCAACTGGCTGGAGGCGATGTGGTAAGGTGGGCATGCAGGCGGGCATGCAGGCGGGCATGCAGGTACCCATGCTGTCCTAGCGCAGTCTGCCAACAACTGACTGCAACCGCTTTCCGTCCGAATGTGGAATGTTACGTGGGCAGGACCGCTTACCTGCAGAACCTGGCTGCTACCGCACCTGCGCTGCACGCTCTGCTGCTGCTGCTGCTGCTGCCCCTATCCCGGTGCTCGATAGTCGCAAGCTCGCAACACTCCCGCCTCATTAGCATCTTCCATCACTCCCCTTCCGCCCATCTCTGCTTCCTCCCAATCCCCTACGCACCCATCTACAGACTTGCCTGCCTGCCTGCCTGCCTGCCTGCCTGCCTTGCCCTTACCCGATTCGCCCGCCCCGACCCCACGCAGGGTCGTGGCCGGGTGCGTATGCTAATGCATCGGGCAGCCACCACCAGCGGCAGACGCATCGCCGCCTGGGGTGAGCTGCGAGCTAACTGGGTGTTTGCGCGCGTGGCGCTGATGTGGCTGGCGGGCGCGACACCCGCGCAGCTGCACAGCTGCTACCGGGAGTTGTACCCGGATGTACGATAGTGGGTCGGATGTACGATAGTGGGTCGGATGTACGGTAATGCATGGAAATGGATCATGGTAATGTGTACGGTAATGGGTCATGGTAATGGGTCATGGTAATGGGTTATGGTAATGGATCATGGTAATGTGTACGGTAATGGGTCATGGTAATGGGTCATGGTAATGGGTCACGTTGAGTGGTGATGGTGATGGTGGTGATGATGTTGGCAGTGGTGGGTTACAGGAATTAATACTTGCAGCCATGTGCTGCGCGGGTGGTTGCGTGCAAGTGCTGAGCATCGGCGACTGAGGCATTGACTGCTGTGCTTGTTTGAAAAGGTGTGGGGGAAAGCGTAGGGTGGGTGAGCTTGGTTTGCTCTTCGAGCGGAATACGGATGTTAGCCTATGCAGCTGGTGTGTTTTCAATGAAAGGACTATACTCGAATCCCAGAAAGTAAGGACGTGTTGCAGACATGTGTGCACGTGGTATGCCTGTTCAATTGGATGAAACCGCGTGCTTTTAGCGACTACGCGGTGATGGGGAGCCACTGCAAAGCTAATGTGGTCTTAACGTCGACCTACATTCGCCTTAACTCACTATATGGCTATTCAGTAAGCCATATAGCAAACGTTAGCAGAAGAGGTAAAGGTCACGGCCATACAGGTACACTGGTACAGCCGCAGTACAGTCGGAGCATGAAAAGCGCAATAGGGAACATCAGTACCCTGGCAAGGGGAGTTAACATGCTTGCTTTTCACTTTTCGGTCATGTTGAGCTCGGTTGCGATTGATGTACTGCGTTTCCCGTAGGCGCCGACTACGGTATGACATTAATGGAGTTCGACGTGTTAAGAGAAGTAGTTTTATGTGACTCGATGTGGTAAGAACGCCATGTGCAAGCAAGATCATCATCCATCTTTAAACCCAAATAATCCATGAAGGGTAGTTTAGAAAGACAGAATTACTATGCGGTGATCATCCCAGAGAACTATCAATCAAGAATAAAACACACGAAGGATGGTGACAGTCTACGCGATAGGGCCGCGAGCGGTTTGTCGTCCCTAGTTGTTAGGGAGGAGTAGATGATCAGGTTCGAGCTGCATTCATGTGCTTGTGCCGAAGGGCAATAGGACACACGCTTTATCGCGAACAATTCATGCCTTGTGTCTGGTGTTGTACGGTAAAGGATCCCGCACGAAGGACTTGACTCTTACACAGGACTTCATTGTTACAGCTGATTGCACTTATCAATAGTTCAATGACATCCTCATCCGTAAGAGGAGTAGTGTGGCTCAGGAACACAACGAAGTCATACCTCTGCTAACCGTTATGGCACAACACGTCCGCATTCTAAGTGCAGACACGCAGATAAAGTTCCCTATAAGGCATTGTTAGCGCATCGCTCGTAGTGACAGCGTGTCAACTATGTGTTCTGAATGGCCTAGAGTATGCAGACCAAATAAGAGGCCACAGCGCGTTCGTGTGCACGTCCGCTGTTTAGATCCATAGCCTGACAAGCGTACGATGTTCTTGAAGGCTTGGCTCTGTGCGTGCTTACGGCCTCCCGGTGAAGAGAGTGACGCGCAAATTGAAAGCAATAGGGTCACAGAAAATGGCCATGTTATTGTACAAGGCGCTGAGGGCCAGTCAGCGAATGACTTTACAGTACCCCTCGAGAATGATTCTGGACATCTGGCGCTTTTCCGAGCGCTTGTCGACGCGAGCCCAGAACCCATTGGTGTATACGAAGCAGAGTCTGGCAGGCTTATTCTTTGCAACGCCGCTGTCAGAGCACTCCCAGGTGGTTGCGATAACCTAACATCGCTCTTCGCGTTGGACCCTTCCAGCCTCTTGGACGCGGTGGCGCGTGTGAAGAACGGGATGTGCTGGCGCGGTACGCAGGCAGGCTCTCTAATTGCTGTTGCCTATCGCTGCTTACTCTTTTACTTCCACGGTCAAATGCTGCTTTGTCCCGCACGCCAAACCTTCGCAATGCCAACACCCAGCTACCCTTACTTGCAGGCCTCATCCAGCTCCCATCCACCTCCCTCCACAACGTCTTGTACTCCGATGCGGCGCTTGTCGCCCTCCCGACTCCCGTAACATGCGACCCCGCGCAACCAGTGCTTCCACCACCACCTCCGGACTCTTTCTCGCCCCCTGAATCTGCCACCAACCACCACACAGCCAATGCATTGGCCGCCCCATCCGCGCTTCGGCAAGCTCTTCAGCTGGTGGCGTATCCCAGCCTCCGACTGCATGGGCGCGCTCCCTCGGGCGGGCTAGACGAGCCGCAGCACAGCATCAGCCCCATGCCCAGCTCAGCCGCAGCAAACAACACCGCTGACCCAGCCACGCCACGCCGGGCACCAAAGCACGTCAGCTTGTCCGGCTGCCTGGCTGGTGGCCCCACAGCCGCCGCGGCTGTTGCAGCGGCGGCAGCGGCGACGGCAGCAACAACTGGCGGCACCGCCTCAACCACCGGCATGCGCGGCAACACCGCCGCCGCCACCGCCGCCAGTACGGCAGCGGGAGCCATCGCGAAGGCCACGCGCGCCGCCGCCGTCGCCAAGGCTGCGGCGCTCGCAGCCGCAGCGGAGGCGGCGGCGCAGGTGGCGGCAGCGGCGGAAGACCATGACCGCAGCACCCGAGGGGGTGCCGGCGGCAGCAGCAACGCCGGCGGAGGCCGGTATTACTACAGCGCCGGCGGCGGCATGAGTGGCCGTACTCCTTCGCATCTGTCGCCGTCGGCGTCACCGTTAGCATCGTCAGAGCTGCTGCCGCCGCAAGGAGAAGGCGCCGGTAAGCCGACCTGCTCTGCAAACAGTCCGCAAACGGCCGCTGCAGTAACTCCGCAGCTCGGCGGCGACGGAGCCGCCGCCGCCGATTCCGCCGAGGCTGTCGGCAGCGACGTCACGGCCGGTACAGCCGTCGCCGCCGACACCGCCGGCGGCCATGGCAACCCTGACGCCGAAAGTCCACTGGAGATCTCGATCTCGTTGAGCGCCGCAGCTCAGTGCGGCTGGCGGCAGACTACCCACAGCGCTGGAGAGGTCAGCCCTACCTCCATGGGAGACGCGCCGTCAGACGCTGCCGCCGCCAATGCCGCTGCCGTTGTCACCGTAGCCCTGAGCAAGCCAGGGGGCACCGTCGTCGCAGCCCCAGTTCCTACCAGCGCCGCTGCTTCCCCCTTTGCCTTTAACTCCGCCTCTGCTGCTCCCGCTGCAGTCACCGCAGCAGCGTCGGAAGTATCGCCTCAGGGGATCACTGGATCCGCAACCGTCACGCAAGGCGCATGCATGGGCTCCGTCCCCACGTCTTCCTCGGTGGGTGCTGCACCAACCCCCAACGGCCGCAAAGCCGCGTCGGTACCTGGCAAGATGCAGCCCAGCCAACTGACAACTGTGTCGCCGCCGCCACAGCAGCAGCAGCAACCGCCGCCGCTGCTGTCGCCCTCGCCCTTCGTCATTCCACCTCAGCCGCTTTTGTGCCCATCACCCTTCGTCACTTTGCAGCCGCCGACGCTTTGCCCATCGCCTTTCGTCACCACCCAACAACAGCAACCACCACCCATGCAAGCTCCAATGGGGGGTGGCAGCAAGATCTCCGCGGATCAGCATGTGCTCCTGCCCAGCGGCGCCCGACGCCACCACAGCAGCAGCACCTCCGCTCAGGTCCTGCCCTGCCTTCAGCTCACCCAACAACAACAGCTGCTAGAGGCCCTCAATACAAGCACTTGGGGAGCCCGCATGAACAGCCGCCATCGCCGGCCCATGCGACGCGTTTCCACTTGCATGGCATTAGGTGACGGACGCGGCGCCGCCGTCGCAACCACCGTCGCCGCCAGTGGCGTTTCCGTCACCGCTCGTCGCGCCCCCGTCACCTCTAAAAGCGCCGCCGTCGCCGTCGCCAGCACCGCCGCCGCCGGTGGCGGCAGCCATCCGCAGGGCTTCGCCGCTCCGAGTGATGTACGAACGAGAAGGCTTCAAAGCGCCGGCGACGGTTCCGGTATCATTTTGGGGGCCAGCCCGCCGAGCCCAACAGCAATCCCAGAGGACCTCTCATGCAGCGGGGCTGCCCGTCAAATGCACTCTGAAGCCCTACCCATGACAGCCTTCTTCAGTAATGACGAACCGCACCGCGGTGGCGGTGATGACGGCCGAGGCAGCGCGAGCTTCGGCGCCGCTTGGGCCGCCTCCACAATCCGCGCCTCCTCGTCACGCGGCTCCGAGGGAACGCTGCATCATGTCTTCGCCGCCGACCATGTTCCGGCGCATGTTGCAGTGAGCAGCAGCTGCCGCTCGGCTGCCAGCCACACGATCGGCAGCATGCCCAGCAGAGGTGCCGCAGCCGGCGTGGGCAGCTGCTTGCGGGCCCGAGGGCTGAGCTCAGCCTCCGGCGGCGTCGCGGCGGGCGCTGAATGCGACGTGAACAACGCAGCAGCAGCGGAGGGCTTGGGTGCTCCGCTGTTTAACGATCTGGTACAATATCAGGACCGAGAAAGCGCGGGTGCTGTGGTGCACACTTCCCATTCGCAGGCGTTGCCGTCTGGCTCCGACATCCTGGCTCCGATAGCAGCAGCCGGCAGGCAGCAGGGGGCGGGTACGCTGTCGGCTCAAACGCAGCAGCGTGGTGAGTCAAACGGTCAACCCAGCAACTGCAGGCCCAGCCCACAAGAAGAGGACTGCGCGTCCCTTCAGGAGCAGCAGGACCAACAGCCTTGCTCCTGCGCAGCGCACAGCAACCAAGGACTTCTGATGCTTACGCGACGCCCTGGCGACGAGGGCACGGCGGCCGCCAATTCCTTCCGTCGCGGGGTCAGCAGCAACCTTAGCGGTTATGAAACCGCCAGCGGTCACCGTCGCTACTCTCGCTGGTCGCAATCCGACATGGGCGGCTGGGATGACGGCGTGCTCGTGCAACGAGCTGGCAGTGGTTTTAGCAGCGGTTCGGGAGTTTTTGGTTCCGGAGCTGTAGCCGCCGCAGGCTGCTCGCCGCCGCTTGGGAGCTTGGGCGTGCTGCCCCGCATGCTTGATTTGGCAACCAAGGTTTCATCCAGGGCACTGCGACCGCGAGCATCGGCGTCGCGTCTTGGTCCCGGTGCGGTGGTTGGCAGTAGTGGAGTGGGCGTGGGCGCAGCAGGTGCAGCGGTCCCTGCGGGCATGGAGTTGGCGGCGGTTGGCGGCGGCGGCGGTGGGAGCTTTATTGCTGCGCCATTGGGCATGGATGTGGCGGGGAGCGTGGGCAGCGGCAGCGGCTGCGGCAGCGTGGGCGCTCGGCCGGGGAGCTTTGTGGCCTTGGCGACGGCTGCAGCACCCTGCAGTGCCAACATGCGGGCGCAGAGCTTCTCGCGTTTTTGCCAGGTGCGTCCGTGCGGTGTGTGGCAGGGTGACCCATGGGTCGGGACGCGAGACTCGGGTGTGGTCCTGCTTCCTTCCTCAATCGTCTTTCCCCGTTTCTTTTCCCCGTTTCGGTGATCCGTGCACATGACAAGATACAGTCAGCACACACCATTGATGGTACTGTGGCAATGACCTATCCTCCCTGACTCCCTCTCACAATCCCACACTAACGACGCATCCACCCCTCCCACGCTCCTCTCCCACCCCAACCCCGCCCCCCCACCCAGCGTGCGGACACGCCTGCTTCAGGCCAGCTCGACACCATCATGAGTAGCGGTGGCAGCAGCACCCACACCCGCACCTCGCCCAGCCACGGGATCACCCTCTTGCTGGATCAAAGTGGGGGTGACTCACCGCCCGCCGCCCTGCATCCGCCGGCACCTCCGCCTGTGTTGCCGCAGTCGGCCTCCCTCAACCACAACGCCCACACGCCCCTGCTAGCAACCGCGGTGTCAGCGGTGGCACCCGCAGACGCTGTGCAGGGGGCGCAGTCGGAGGGGGTCCAGTCGGAGGGGGTGCAATTGCAGGCGGACCAAGAGGAAGAGGCGGCTGCAGGTGTGCGGGGCTACGGCTCCAGCGGGTACTCTCTGCAGCCACGGCCGCCGCCGTTGCTGCTGCAGCCCCTCGGAGACTCGGAAGGGGGGTTTGCTGAGGGCGAAGGGTCTCGTCATGTGGGTGCCGTTGCGGTGGTGACACTAGCAGGAGAGGCGCAGCAAGCGGCCACCGCCGGCTCAGCAGCGGCTGCAGATGCAGCGGCAGCGGCGGCGGTGGCGGCGACAATGCCCACAAGCGGCATCGCTCCTCCGTTTGAGATGGAGCGGTGGCACGAGGTGGTTCTGAGCGGCCTGCGGCACCCGGTCAGCGACGAGCAGCTGATCCTGGTGACGCAGCACGACGTGTCGGCGCGCGTGTGGGCTGAGCAGCAGCTGGCGCGGGTGATGGAGGCGGAGCACGCCATGCTGGAAGCCATCTTCCCGGCGCATGGTGGGTAGAGGGGGTGCAGGGAAGCCGGAAGGGTTGGGGAGTGAGTCTTATGGTAGTGCTGGCATGGGAGCATGTGGGGCGTATGCCAAGGTTACGTTGCGTCCTGTGGGGCTGGCTGCCTTCTTTTGCGCAAACCCTAAACTTTTAAATCGAGCAGCTTTTGTTTCTTCTACTTGTCCACTGACAACAATATCACTTGTTCCCCACAACCGCAGTGTTGGAGCACATTGCTATTATGGCCGCCGCCTCAGCCGACGCTGCCACCGGCGATCGAGACGTTGACGGTCCCCCTCTCAGCCTGAGAGGCAGGCCCACGTTGCAGGGGGTAGCGGCGGCCGCATCTGCCGCCGCTTCGGCAGCGGGCCTCGCCTCCCCTCAGCCCCGCACCGCCCCCATGCTGAGCCCGCAACCCTCCCTGTGCCCCGGTTGCCTCCCACCCTCGGGCGGCGCCGCTCCGCCTGCGGTCCCCATCATCACGGGCGACACCTTCCTGCACCTGTCCACCTCCCACAGCGCGCTCACCGTGCTGTTCTGCGACATCCAGGGCTTCACCGCCATGTGCAACGTGGTGAAGCCCGCGACCGTGATGGCCTTCCTCAACGACCTCTACACGCGCCTGGACGCCATGCTGGACGCGTTCGGGGTGTACAAGGTGGAGACCATCGGCGACTGCTACATGGTGGCGGGCGGGCTGATGAAGGTGGACGAGGAGACGGGCGCAGTCACGGTGCGCTCGGACGACGTGGACCCGCAGCACGCGCACCGCACCGTGCACTTTGCCAAGGCGCTGTTGCGCGCAGCCAGCGCCGTGCGGCTGCCCACCACCGGCGAGCCTGTGCGGCTGCGTGTGGGCATCCACAGCGGCCCCGCGATGAGCGGCGTGGTGGGCACCCGCATGCCCCGCTTCTGCCTGTTCGGTGACACCATCAACACGGCCAGCCGCATGGAGAGCACGGGGGTGCCGGGCGCCATCCACGTCAGCGCCGCCACGCGGGACCTGGTGCCGGGGGAGCCGTGGGAGGCGACGGGAGGCGTGCAGGTGGGGTCGGCATGCGGCGGGAGGGGGGGCAGTGGCGGACAGGGTGCAGGCAGAGGGGCCTTTGGGGTTTCGCGCCTTGTGTTGGGCGTCAGGGTTGCATGTCCTTGCATGCCTTCCGGTTCCTTCCAGCCCAGCTGACCCCTCACACCCCACTGCTGCCTCCCCCCGCCCGCGTGTGTGCCTCAGGCCAAGGGCAAGGGGCTGCTGCAGACGTTCCTGCTGAGGCCGCCCCTGGAGCCCTGGTGAAGGGAAGCGGCATGGCAGCAGCCGGGAGCCCGCTGAAGCCAGCAAAGCGGCTGCAGCCAGCACGACGGAAACGCTGAGAGAAAAGGGACACGGGAGCAGCAGCGAGTCACAACAAGTGAACAGAGCGCTGTTTTAGCCGGCAGGAAGGGCGAGGACATCAGGACGTGTTTGGGTCAGGGTTGCGGAAACGCCTACCCGGCTCGATGTGTGCTGGCGCGCGGGGGCGTTGCATGACCAGTCACTACACATGCGACTGTAGGGGTGGTGGCACGGCTGGGCGTGATAGGCAAGGCAAGGGATTGCGGTGTGGGATTTCTGTGTGCCTGCAGTGCAGTGCAGTGCTGTTTCGCCCTGGGGCTGCCAGCCATTGTTTAGTGAGGAAACATTGAATGGGTGGGCATGCAAGTGGCCCTTTGGTGGGCCCGGCAGTACCTTTGGGCGGAAGGATTTTATGTCTGACGGATGCCTTACGACGGTTAAGAGGCGCGCTTTGAAACAGAGCGCTGGTGTGTGGGGGCGTCGTAGTGTTAGTTGACTTGTACTGAATGCGATGTGACGTTCATAGGGGGCTGCTTCATTCTGGCAGCTGGTCGTGTGTCCCTATCGCACTGAATCCGTCTGAACGACGCCATTCAACGTCGCTCGCGCCCAGCTTTTGGCCAGCAAATGATGCACTGCGATTAAAAGCCTGCAATCTCGTACGGCGCATCTCTGAGTGGGGTGCTCCATGACTGATGATTGATTGTGCTCCATGTGAATGCTTTATGCCTGGTGCGCTAAGGCCGTGTTCCATAGATTCGTACTGTCGTAATCGTGTCATGATTGGTTGCGGCGAAGATTTGCGGGATGTGTTCAAACTGCTGCTGCAGCCAGTGCCCCTCGTAGCGGCGTGATCCTTTTTCGTCGTCGGAAACAGCGCATGCTACGCAAACATCGTATGCTGGCAGCAGGACATGTTCGGTAGTGACTTATCGCTGCGGCGCGCAGGATTGCAGCTGTTGGGGTATGTGCGATGGCGGCTGGTGTGTAGTTGAGCAGAAACAAGAGCAAGCAGTATGGCGGCTTGTGTGTCAAGGTCATTACCGGTAGGTATACTAAGTACTAAAGACTATTTAAAGTCGTGCAAAACTATTGAGTAAAGCGGAATACGTTGGTAGTTGGCGGTTGTTGGTCGGACGGGAGGTGAAGAGGCCTATGGATTGCGGAGAACGACACATCATCTTAGAGCTTTTCGAGTTTTAATTGCATCACTATAACTGACAGTCAGGACCGCCCGTGAGCGCGCTTGCGGCCTGCCAAGCAGTGTTGCCGATCATGAGGGGGCCTCGTGTGTGGTTGATTGTTGCCGCCTGCAGAATACAGAACACAGATGCCTGTCTTGCTGGAAGTCTGCCGCTGAAAGCCATGTTCCCGGTGTCTTTCCGACGTTAAGAGAACAGGGAAGGAAGGAAACAGGTTGTTGAGATGAGCTAGCGCATGTTTGGCTGCTGTGAACTGTGAGGTGTACGACGTCTCTATCGAGACGGGGCATGGCAAGAATATACCGCAGGGCCCCGATTTTGCGCGGATTGGTTTGTCGTCGGTTGCTGTACGTTTGCGCTGCACGTCGCGTACCGGTATTTCTGGTATATCGCTTGAAGAGGCGCAGTAGCAGTGCATGCCTCGGAAAGCACCGGTAGATGGTGCTGGGTGCTTGTGCCGCCGCTGATTGCGGGTGTTCGCCTAGCGCCTTACTCTCCATGTGTCACCTTCTTCTCTCCATGGAAGGGCCTTCTATTTTGTTTTGCCGGGCTGGCCTGTTGTTAGGGGCTGTGTTGCTGATGCACGCTGCACTTGGAGTCTACAGTAGCAGTGCTGGTGGTGGTGGACTCCTAGGTGACCTGTCGAGCGGCTGTGACTTGACGCCGTGGACGGCCCTTGCGCAGCGAGGAAGGGTAACTGACAGCAGTCACTGTCCTCGTTCATGTTGTTGACCGCGACAACAGCGCGCCCGAACGACAAACGGAGGAGGCTGCGGAGGATTGAATGCCATTGGTGGCAACACGTGGCTCTACCTAAGCCTTATAAACGTTAACGCAGGGGGTGGCAACATAGTATACATGCTACGTCCTATTTTGTACAATTCATACTACAGAATGTAAGGAGTGGTTTAGGTTGGCAACTCATAGAGACTTGACGATAGTCGATAAGTATCGTTTCCTCTTGCCTTCCTGTGTAGGCAAGCATGGCCGCTGCCGCCAACATCTAAAGCTGCAACGACAACGGCAGCAGTTGTCAGGCACGCACCTCGCAGCATGCCTTCCTCTCTTGCTGCTCTGCTGCCCAGTCCTGAGACCCATCACCGGTTGCCCAAGGTTGCTACAACTACTTACATCGACCACACAGCTGCAACTGTGCTGCATACACTGAAAACGCCCTCCGCCTAAAATGCTAAATCCCTTAAGGTTGCAAACCACTGACCTGCTGCCCTCTCTCGCAGCCTCTGTCCTCGCTCTAGCTTCCACAACTACGGTACTCTGCCTAAAACGCACTGTGACACTACTTTTGTCTCATCTCTCACCCCTGCCTCTTTGACCTATGTATCCCTGTGCTCGAATCGGGCTTGGTTTCTTACCGTACGATACCCATCATCGCATCATGACACTAGAAGGCCCACGGAATGGAAGGTCCAGAAGGCAACACTTGCTAGCGTCCATAGCCAGGATGCAGGTGCTGCCAAACGTGGCAGCGCTGACCAACCCCACCAGATCAAACACAACCGTACAGCCTGGCCCCAAAACAACCGCCGTACAGCACGTACGGCCACGATTAAGGCTGTCGTCAGGTCTGCTTGCGGGCGTATTGTTGCCTTCACCATCCCCGGCGTGGAGCCCTGACTGTCGGTATGCTTCCAAGGCATCAACAGTTGCGATGAGCCGGACAGGGGGCTGGGAATCAGCAGGGATGCTGCCGACAGCGCCGCCACTCGTATCCAGGAAGCCGCCACCGACGGCGCAGCGCCCGCAGGAAGGCTTGCAACTGAGGCAGCCGCCGCCGACGACGACGCAGACGCGGATATAAGGCCCTGAGCAGACGTCGCCAGCGCACCCGCGACAGCAACGGCACCCCTCGCCTGGGCAGGCAAGGCGCCCGGTGGCGGCGACCCGGCCGTAACGCTTGCAAGGGCTGCTGCTAAAGCGGCCCCGACGGAGATGAGCAACGGCAGCAGCGCCGCCGCCGCGGCAGCTGGCTGCATTGCCACAGCCGTCGGCAGCGGCAGTGCAAAGCCGCCGACGGCCTCACCATGCGGCCAGGCAGCGGAGGCGGGGGAGCCCAGACCTGTGCCTGTATGCACACCCGGCGTCTGAGCTGACTCTGTCGTACCGACGCCGACGTCGCGGAGGCGGCGGTGTGTTTGCCCCATGCCAGCGGCGACGCCTCCGCCGTTACGTCGAATCGTCATGTCGACAGAGGCGTTGACCGCCGTCGCCAGCGCGCCTGTGATTGCTGCCAGTACGACAGCAAACCCTCGTACTGCAACCTCCGCATGGTGCACCAACACCAGCAGCGGTAGCAGCGCTACAGCTGTTGCTGCTAGGGCAAGCGCTAAAGCCGGCTTAGGGGCAATGCCGCTGCCTGCGGCCCTTGCTGCTGCATGGCTTGGGGCATCTAATGGTTTGCTACGGGTTTCTAGCAGCGACGGCGGCATGGGTAAACTGCGCAGGCGCCAGACGCCGGGCATTGCTGCTTGTGTTGTTGTTGCTGCTCTTGATGAAGCTGGGGCGGAGGTTGCAGCAATCGGAGGAAAGAACGAAGGCGAGGATGCGGGCTGTTGGTGCTGCCCGCAAGGGTCCGTGCTTGGGGATGGGCTACGAGCTGCAGGCGATGATGGTGACGATGTCGCGGACGATGAGGAGCTTGGGGGCGCGCAGGAAGAGCAGGAAGACGAGGAAGAGGCAGCACCAGATTTGGAAGTCGCCGGTTCGGGAAGCTGTAACGCAGCGGTTGTGATGAGGAGTCTATTGGCACGACGAAGGTGGTGTTGCGTGCTCCTCCGCGCGATGGTTGTGGGCTGCTGCGCGTAGCGACGGTTGCAACACCGATCAGCCGTCCCTAACGACTTGGGCATACGGTGTATCGGTATATCTATAGTCTTTTGATGTGTGAACGTTGCGTCGAAAGCATTCTGCGTCCGTTCCGACCGGCTAGCTAGGGCTGGGCTATGCGTTATTAAGCCGGCGCAGTTGTACCCAGTCGGCGCGTAAGAAACTACTACTTATGCTTTTAAGTATATACTTCATGGTAAATACGAAGATAATTCCAGCTTCCGGGCTTGGTAGGCGTGTTGGAGCTGTCCACCAAAGAAAGGCAAAGATTTAGTCTGAGCCACGCAAACTAACATAATCCTACTATGTCTCTATAGGCCCTTATTTAAAGCACACGGCTATCATGCCTTGCGCACGGCTAATTAGTTGAACCACGGGCCATGCATGGGCAGCCGCTGCATAGCCGGGCGTTCATGGTTCCCAGATGCTGGGATCCTTGGCGGACTCGTCCTATTAACGATGTCTGACTTATTACAGTGCGCGATGTTCGCATTGTCCTTATCCGTGCAGGGACTGCAGCTGACAAATGCCTAACTGCTGCTCAGTCTTGACGCTGACGTTACCGTCCACTCATCATGCGATGTACGGCATCTCGGAAAGGCTGGCAGTCGGCATATGGAGCGAACGATACTAGCAATTCGGCACGCGTATGCGGCATTGTTGGAAAGCAGTGACGGTTGTGTGGCTGCAAATTGCTTCTTGCAGGCATTAGGCCCGTTATGAACTTTGGGAGTTGGAACGGCAAGGGGAACACCACGCGGAAAAGCTACTTGCGCTAGACTGCAAATTAGTCACAACAGAAGCCTGGATGGGACACCAGGCTGACGTAACGGTCAACCGCCAAAGGATCAACCCAATCCGATCCAGCGCAATACCCTTAAGGAAGACACACGCACACAAAACACCCTAAGCCTACCGGTATTGCCACACAACAAACAACAGCACCTGAACGGAACTGCACACACGGGGCCTCAGAAGTGATCCAGAAACTGAACACCCTCTGTTGACGACCCTTTGACCCTGTATGTAGTGAAAACACACAGCAATACCCTGGACAATGTGCCATGACCCTACACCTGTAAAGCCAAATCAGGAAATAAATATAATCTTCTTCTTAAGATGCTTCTCCTTCTCCTTCAAGCCCATTAACAAACGCAACAAGACTGCGCCACACTAAAGAATTCCACCGCTGACTACTGCTTCAGGGCGCCCCGCAATTAGCTGCGACTGCCCCCTGGTGAACAGCCCACATGCCGTGCATGTGCACATGACACACACCACATGCTTGCCGCCCAGCCCGTCCCCCCGTCTGCACCGCCGCCCAGCCCGTTCCCCCGTCTGTACCATGTACCCAACGCAGCCTCACACCATGCGTGCGTGCAGGAGGACTCGCGATGTGTGAAGGACTATGTATGCGAGTTACTGCGCTTGACGCCCAAAGCATGGTACTGCTACCGGGTACCCAAGCCACCTCTCCATGCCTTAAACGGCAACTCACAAAAGCAATTTCTTAGCGGTACAATAAGTTACTATCAGTTACTACCAGTCACTGTGAATGATGGATCCATGATCCGCAAGTCGCACAATCGGAGCACGGACATCTAGTGACATCTAATTAAGGGGTTTAACGGTTCCATCCACGTGACAGCACGTAGGGTCAACAATAGATAAGAGCACTTCTTGGGGTGCAACTGCCGGCGAAATGGCCCGGCATACACGATAAAAGGGCGGATGAAGATTTTGGGGACTGAAGGGGGGTGGTCAGCACCATCTAATGTGATGATAAAAGCCGCGATGCGGGCAACAACCTACTACGGCCACAATACAAACCCGGGGGTTGCAGGAGTCTCTCTACTCTCGGACCGCAATCAACTTCAGGAAAACCAAAATTGCAAAAAGGGCTTCACTATTTCTCACGTTCGTACTGCAACAAGTTCCAAAGCAACACGTATTCCGGGACAGACTGGAAAACGGGTGCCCGGGATGGCTCAGAACGGGCCTATGCAGGCTCCGGGAATGCCGGCAGAAGTGCCGTAACCGCTGCGGCAGTTGACAGCGACGACTGGTACCGTATGCGCTTGACAGCGGCTGTTGGTACCGCACCTAAAGGAAAGAAGTAAGTGTCCTGTCGGCTGCATCATGACAGCGAATCGAATGGTGTCAACCTGCAAATACACACCCAACAACAACCGCAACAGCAGCATCAGATACCCCACCTTGCATATCAACGTATGCGCGCGCGTAGGCGTGTCCAACACAACAGCCGCTTGGGATACGGTAACAATCCAACCTCATACCTCATTACTACACACAACATAAATCTTCAGCTGCATCCACCGTGGCATTTGGCTGCATCCATCATTACCATGCTACCATTCCCACTCTTACCCACCCAAACAAGTTCGTCCCGAGAATTCCCTCCCGAGTGCCTCTTGAAACACCCTGCTGCCGCTTCATATCAACCCGCCCTGCTCTATTCATACACGGCACGCAAAGCTACGCCATAAGCAGCTCCGACACAGTGCTCCTCCTCGTGAACTCACCGCCGCCACCGCCGCCGCCAGCACGCCTCCGCGACCATCACCCAACAAACAACGATACAACACTGCTGGCGGGTTCCCCGGTACATGCATGCATGCAGGTACACGTAGAAGCATGCCCTTACCGGTCCTTGTGAAGGAGCACCGCCAGGGAAAATCCTCCGCATGTAAGTCATTTCCTCCGCGATGCTGCGCACCAAGCAAGCGGGCGCTTACCCAGCGCCGCGCTGCACTGTTGAACTCTCCCAATGAATGACAGCATCATCACTTTGCAACACAGCAGCCCCGCGTTGCCTCTTAACAGCAGCAAACGGACAACCGAGACCTCACATGTGCGGCGCAGACCCATCCAGCACCCCAACATCCTGTGAGCCATTTATGACACCTTCCACGTCCTCCACCTCTCACGTCCCTGCAGCGGCAGGCGAGCCAATTGCGTACCCTCAAGATGACACACAGCGATGTACACTCTGCACCGCTACCCGGCACCGCTGCAGCCAAAAACAAAGCACGCGTAGTCAACAAGCTGCGGCGCACGCGGCTGCTTCCAAATAGAATGGACCCCTGGCGGTAGTACGGCAGCTCTCCAACCGCGGCCAAAACCGAGCCTGCCCAAGGGTCCGCATGAAGACCCCCGCTTGCCTCGACTGCGCAAACGCCCATTGCAAGCTCCTGCCAAAGCAATTACTGAAAAGGAACGCAGTACTAAGGCTCTCATCAAAGCATGCATGCATGCATGCATGCGCTCTAAGACTGGGACTCCAGGGCAGCAGCTAGCCTGCTGAAGCCCTGCTGCTGCCCTGCGCCTCCGAAGGCAAATAAAGGGTAAACCCTGGAGAGCTAGCTCCCATACAGGTCTACCAGAACCCATGAAAAGCTTTGGTCATGCCATGCCCGTGCTCCCGTAGCTGCCTGGCTAAGTAGCTGCAGGCGCCCAGCGGCTGCCATGCCGCTTCCCTTCACCAGGGCTCCAGGGGCGGCCTCAGCAGGAACGTCTGCAGCAGCCCCTTGCCCTTGGCCTGAGGCACACACGCGGGCGGGGGGAGGCAGCAGTGGGGTGTGAGGGGTCAGCTGGGCTGGAAGGAACCGGAAGGCATGCAAGGACATGCAACCCTGACGCCCGACACAAGGCGCGAAACCCCAAAGGCCCCTCTGCCTGCACCCTGTCCGCCACTGCCCCCCCTCCCGCCTCATGCCGACCCCACCTGCACGCCTCCCGTCGCCTCCCACGGCTCCCCCGGCACCAGGTCCCGCGTGGCGGCGCTGACGTGGATGGCGCCCGGCACCCCCGTGCTCTCCATGCGGCTGGCCGTGTTGATGGTGTCACCGAACAGGCAGAAGCGGGGCATGCGGGTGCCCACCACGCCGCTCATCGCGGGGCCGCTGTGGATGCCCACACGCAGCCGCACGGGCTCGCCGGTGGTGGGCAGTCGCACGGCGCTGGCTGCGCGCAACAGTGCCTTGGCAAAGTGCACGGTGCGGTGCGCGTGCTGCGGGTCCACGTCGTCCGAGCGCACCGTGACTGCGCCCGTCTCCTCGTCCACCTTCATCAGCCCGCCCGCCACCATGTAGCAGTCGCCGATGGTCTCCACCTTGTACACCCCGAACGCGTCCAGCATGGCGTCCAGGCGCGTGTAGAGGTCGTTGAGGAAGGCCATCACGGTCGCGGGCTTCACCACGTTGCACATGGCGGTGAAGCCCTGGATGTCGCAGAACAGCACGGTGAGCGCGCTGTGGGAGGTGGACAGGTGCAGGAAGGTGTCGCCCGTGATGATGGGGACCGCAGGCGGGGCGGCGCCGCCAGGGCAGGCGGGCGGAAGCGCCGGCGCCCCTGGCGGCAGCCCGCCAGCGCACCCGTGAAGACCGGTCAAGCCAGCTTGCAGCGCTGCGGCCTGAGCCTCCGCCTCTAGGCGTTGGATGGTGGGACGAGCGGTGAGGCCTTCTGCTTCGCCGTTTGCAGCAGCCATGATTGCCACATGCTCCAGCACTGCATGCGGAAAGCCGCGGGGGTTGAGGGATAGGTGGAAGGAGTGGGTTAGGCCGGTAGAGTCCATGTGACAATACGCATGAGTCATCCGGGCTGGGATCACGATATTCCCTAGACCATGAATCGAACGAGGACGTAGTGCCCTGCACCCCTCCCTCCCTGCACCCCCTCTACCCACCATGCGCCGGGAAGATGGCTTCCAGCATGGCGTGCTCCGCCTCCATCACCCGCGCCAGCTGCTGCTCAGCCCACACGCGCGCCGACACGTCGTGCTGCGTCACCAGGATCAGCTGCTCGCCGCTGACCGGGTGCCGCAGCCCGCTCAGAACCACCTCATGCCACCGCTCCATCTCAAGCGGAGGAGCGATGCCGCTACCGCCGCCATCACCACCACAACCCGCAGCAGCAGTACCGGTACCAGCAGCAGCCTCCAGCGGCTCCGCTCCTTCAACCACCGACAGCACAGTCGCTGATATGTCCGCCGTACTGCCAGCAGACGCACCCACGGCGGCAAAAGGCGTGCACGACAGGTCTTCCAGATGCTGCCCCGAGCCGCAGACGTTGCTCCCAAACGTGGTGTGACCTTCCTGCACCTCGACGCCCCTGGCCTGCCCTCCCTGCTGTGCTGCCTGCGTTTGGAGGAAGCCGTGCTTGGAGACGCTGAGCGTTGCAGGGCTGTCCAAATCAGCCCCCAAGGATGCCGTCGCTGCGCTCTTGGGTCCCAACGGGTGGGATGCGAGCGGCGGCTGCGGCGGCGGCTGCAGCTGCGGCGTCAGGTGCATGAGGTGCGGCTGCGAGGAGGGCGCTTCGGTGGGATGCTCCGACTGGCCCGGCGGGGTGACGTCGCCGCTACCGTCAGCGTCTCCGCCCTCGTCACCGCTGCTGAGGGTGCTGCTGGCGATGGTCCCTAGCGTCAACGAATTATCGGTTTCGTGCTCCTGCAAGCATTCGAACGAATGCATGCCAACGGGACCGTGAGGTGGAGTGCCCATCCAAAGGAGGGAAAGCCACAACAACAACAAAGTTGCTCTACAGGGGCTAACGGAGTTCTTAGCACGAAGAACGGGCGTTCGCAAGGGTCGCAATTAACTTGCACTCTGCAGGTCAGCACTTACCGTCCGGAGGTGGATGGAGGACCTGCCGCACCTCTCTCTCAGCTCAGGCAACGCGCCCAGGGAAGCAAAGCAGCGTCCATTCCCGAACAGCGAACTCGCAAGCCCCTCCGCAGATGTGGCCACGCCCGGTGCTGGTGAAGCGCCCCCGTCATCCTCCTGCTCTGCCGCAGCAGCAGCGGCTGACGTCATCACCGGAATCAACGCCGCGCTGCCGCTCCGTGCACGGGAAACAAACCGACCAGACACGTCTGGCTGCGTGGAATACGGATAGCGGCGATCCAGCGGTTCGCGGAGCCGGGATTGACGGCAGGATACCTTGGTAGCCAGCCCTAGCAGCCGAGGCAGCACGCCGGAATTACCCAGCGGTGCGCCATCGAGGGCATGATGATGAAGTGAAAAGCCGCTGTAACTCTGCCTGCTGTGATGGAATTGGCTGTTGGGGCGGCTGGCAGGGTATCCGTTGCCGGTGTGCGCCTGGTGCCGATGAGAGCAGACGTCAGGCGACGCCGCAGCAGCAGCGGCTGCAGCCGCAGCCAAGCTGTCAGTCGAGGTGGTCGAGGAGCACAGAAGCGCCTCCTGGGCAGCAACAGCCGCATGCTGCAGCTGCTGCTGTTGTTGTTGCTCGTAGCTGCTGCCTTGCCGCGCAAGCTGTAGCCTTCCCAGCAGCTCCCCATCCGATTCCGTGTTACTCACAGCGCCACCTCCTGGTCCTGATCCGCCCTCTCCGCACGCACGCACCGGCTGCTGCTGTCGTTGTTGCTGCTGCTGTTGCTGCATGTGCTGCCGCAGGTGACAGTCCTGCCGACCCTGTACGGCAGCACCCCCGTCCAGGGCCGTACAGCTGCAGCCGCGGCCGTGCAAGCCGCAAGCGCTGGACTGCCGTACAGATCTCACGCTGCGGTTGGACATGCGTGCGCCCCAAGTGCTGGTGGTGAGGGCTTCCATGAGCTGTTCTTGGGAGGGAGAGGCGTTGCGAGACAGCCGCAGGGACTGCGGCATCTTGGCAAGGTTGGTTTGGGAGGAGCAGGCATCAACGTCACGATCGCGATCACGATCCAGCAAGGGGCAGTAGCCAGGCACAGATGCGAAGGGCGACAGCAACTCAGCCTTCGGCGCCGTGGGTGCTGCTCCTGCACCTGTTGCTGCTGACACTACTGCCGACGCGGCGGTTGCGGCGGCCGGAGCGGTAGCTGCGCCTGTAGCTGCAGTGAGAGGGGGCGAGGCGGAGCTCTCCGCGTGCACAGATGACTGATGTGGAGAGGAAACGGGGTACGCCAAGCCGCAACGACGGTGTGCTGCAGCGAGGGCCGTAGCGGAAAGCGGTTGCAGCGGCGGCGCTGGGTGTGCTGCTAGCAGCACCGTGCGAGCATTGCAGGTCGTGGCGACGGTGCCGCCGTCCCCGGCCTTAGCCTGGCACTCCCTGTCCACGCCTCTGTGGCTACCGCTGAGTCCAGAAAGAGGAACAAACACCGCTCCCGCCGTGAATGCGTTGTGGACACCGCCGCTGGCTACACCTGCCGGTGCGCTGCCAGCACGCTCAACCGCTATCGCATCTTGGGCGCCGTCTTGCAAGGCGCTCAAGTCCGTCTCACGTCGCAGTACGGAGGGCGCGCGAAGCATCGACGGCGGAGTGACGGGTTCCCGGACGCTCCGATCCTCCCGAACGGCGGTTGCGTATCCCGCATCGTCGCCGCTGGCGCAGGCAGTGCTGATGCCTCCGCCGCCGCCAACTGCGCCAACAGAACCGACCACAGCGGCCGCCTCCGCCGCAGCGGCGGCGGCAGCGGCCTTGGCGGCAGCTGCCGCGCGCGTGGCTTGTGAGATAGTGTACATGGCAGCGGAGGAGGCGGCGACCACCTCTGGCGACGTCACCTTGGTGCCGGTTGCCGGCGGAGGCGGCGGCGGCAGCGTGGTCGCTGTGCCGAGTCGGCGGCTTGAACGGCTCGGGCGGGGAGTTGGGCGGCGGTTTGAGGAACGCGCTTCCAGGTCGAAAAGTAGAAGCCCGGAGGGCGGCAGGCTCTGTGCCGACAGCACTTCGCCACAGTCGTTGGCACCCATGGCGGCGACCGCAGCCGAGGGCCCGTAGCGTCGAGCGTTTGGGTATGCGATTAGGGTCAGCGCTTGCCGGAGAGAGAAGGAGGCCATACTTGCAAGGGGTTGGCGCTTTAACAGCATTCCGGATTTTCCGGCAGGCTCGAGCTGCTTATCATGTGGGCTTGAGGAGACGGCCGGTGACAGCGCCGGGATGCCTGCTGCGGAGCCGCGACGACTGAGTGCCAGTGGAAGGCAGCATAACTCCGCAGAAGCTGCCGGCTGACATGGGTTTGGGATGGAAAGCTGAATAAGACCTGCAGGGAACATGCAATTATGGCGCAGGGTTGGACCTCCAAGGAAGCGACGGTGTGAGCGAAGAGTCGAGCTTCAATAGGACTGCTCCCATGTAGTCCTTACAAAGGGGTAATACTATATAGTTGTTCCAACTTACCCCTCCAACTCTGGCCATCCTTGACGCGTTCTATAGCGTCAGCGAGACTCTGGGGGTCCAGCGCAAAAAGTGAGTCCAATGTATCGGAGCCGCCAGGAAGCCCTTTGCTTGCGGCGTTAGATAGGATCAATCGTCTTGTTCGTTCATCATAAACGCAGATGTACTGGGGGCTGGCGTCGATCAGGGCTTGATAGAGGCTTAGGCATGCATCCTGGGCCCCGGTAATCTCTGCCCGACTGGATTTTAAGCCATTATGAAGCTGCACAGGTTGCCGCTCGCACTCATTTGCGCAGTCTGGGTTGTGCGCCCTTACTTCACTTTGCGTCGGTGCATGTCGAGTTGGATGGTCATCCTCACCAGAGTGGGAAGGCGACCGGGGCACCAGGAAGCAAGAAGTAACTAAGGACAAGGTCCGCTTCAAGAATGCCCCTGAATCCTTGTCTGCAGTGCTGTGGGCGACCTTTTTGTGTCGCGGTTTCCTGTTGACGATTGCGCCCATTTTAATAAATCCCTAGTATGACATCACACAGTCATATGAAGCAGATAATATAGCTCCAGATCATAACAAAAATACGTCGCCTGCGTTCAGGGGTATGGTCTACGGGCTGAGCAATGCGGAGTGCGTCCCAGCCGATCAAGTAATAAGCACAGAGAAGCATATGCAACCTGACTGATAAGTCCCACTGAAGTTGCCACAGCTCATAGATGTCACGCTCGCAGTAATGAACGGGCAAATTGGACGAGCTGGACGAGCTCTTCGCCGCTTTCCTGCAGGATGTGGGAGCTACCTTCGTACATATTGTGTTTCGGTTCTCCCATGTTTGGGCAATGCGCTGGAGGCATGGTGAAAGTACCCTAATCAGCAAACGTTTCACCACGGCAAAAATTCAGGCGATGATGAGCTTAAGTTTCCTCAGATGAGAGTATTCATAAGTAGCATTGCGGAGTCAAAAATAGGGTCAGGGGGCTAAGCTACGGGATTGTACCAGGCTTCCTTGGTCGGCCCGTATACAATGTGTGTTACACATTACTCCATGCTTTTACTTTTCTTGTGCTTCACATCCATACCGATTGCACTTAACCGCGACCCACATGTCCGACATGCTGTTAGTCAGGCGCTGCTGTCGTATACCTGCAGGTGCCACTAGCGCAGCCGTAACATGTCGTACCGCGTGCCGCCTGTCGAATCTGAGAAGGCTCAAAAGTTGTCGTTCTTCTCGGTTCTAGCAGGTCCCCGCAGCACTTAATTAGTGAAGCATCGGCCAGCTTAAGGGAAGCAGTACTTCTTTCCTGCCGTACTAGTAGTGCCAGGAAGATAACCACTGTGCCGAGTCCACAGCATCGTATGCACACGCGGTGTCACGCATTACAAAGCCGCGCTGATCGGCAAAGGGTCCGAACACGTAACAACACGCCCTCCACTTGGGGAGCGGTCGGTGGCGACCAGACAGCCCGAAAGCGCACCACCCAACCGTTGTCTACACAATCCAAGCGCTGACCTGCAGCACCCCTCCTCAGCCTCGCAGGCTCAGTTGACGAAAGGTCAAACACGACCAATCGCAACATGCTTCTGCGCCTGTTCCCTAAACGTCACACACTTGGCTTCGGCTCGCATCCTTCATGCAGTAGATTGACTTGCTGCAAGCAGCGCGCAGCACAAGTCCTCCACCATGACCGCCAGCCAGGCCCTACTCCCGGTTCATAAGCCCGCATCTCCTGCATCCCTGCAGCAACCGTCTAGTAAACCTGTGGTTTCGAAGTTTACTTGAGGTCGTTCTCCAGCTTGGTGACGAGGTTGTTGAACTCCTCAAGCTTCTTGGCCTTGCTCATGTCGACCAGGCGGTCCTCGAACTCCAGCACGAAGCCGCCCAGCAGCTTGCGGTCAACCTGGGGAGCGGGGTGCCAGCGGTTTGTGTGTATATTGGCGTTGAGGAGGTATAAGACGTTGGTGGTCTGAAGCCGGACCGGCACTATCGCCCAGGATTTGTCCCCGGAAGCCATTAGTTCGAGGGTCTACACCTGAAAAGGACACCGTTTCCACCGGAATTTGGGCGGACTGCGCGCACGATGCCCGAATGCTAGACCCCACCAACCACCTTGAAAACAATAGCCTATATAGTAAACCGCTCGGTCCCAGTTTCAGGTCCCAGATCGCGCAAGACGAGCCCCAGTCGCAACACAAGCCCCAGTCGCAATCATGACAACGAGACTGGCCCCCTTTCCGAAACCGCGGCCCTGTCGTTACGTACAGTCTGGTGCTGCACACGTTCCGAGCTTTAGCATCCCCGTTTTTAGTCATAGCACAGCACCCATTAGCCTATCGCAATTCCACAATGCAGGCTCCCTACGTCACGACGACAGCCTACCTTCTCCTTCATCACCAGCTTGAAGCCGGGCTCCACGAACTGCTGCGCCTGCTTGGTGAACACAGTGCGCTCCGCATCGTCCAGGGGCTGTGGAGCCAGAGGAGGAAGAACCGAGTCAAGAAACAGCCATTACGAAAGCATGTAGTGCTTCTCAATGCACCAACACCAGGGTTTCGCCGGTACCACATGTGGACAGGAACAAACCGTACGGCAACTCAGGCAGCCGCAGGCAGCAAGATGCACGGGCAGCATGCAGCACCCATCATGCACTGCTTACTAAGCGCCTGCTAGTTGTAGTTGTGCTCCACTCAACCAACGGGTAGGTTGTGCATTCCAATCCATTTGAACCCATTCTGACGGCGGAGGCCCCAACAAGGTCCCATGTCTAAAGTTCTTCAGAGTAACACGCTCATTGACACATGGACGCCGCTTGTGCGCAGAATGCCATGAACGGCTGTGTTTAGGGCCGCTTCACGCATCTGTTGTATGCGTGCAACTCGCAGTTGCCATGTAATGCATGGTCTTAAATTACCGCTGTTTTGCATACATGCAGACTGGACAGCCATGCTGAGTAGGTATGTCTTAAACTCGCCGCGTAAATTTTTAGTAACTCAATAACTCTTAGCTGTAACTCCCCATGGGTTTGCACCTCACTCCACCCCACCTGCGCGGTGACCACAGTGCAGTGCACCTCCTTCCGGTGGGCAAGCATCAGCTCCTCGTAAGCAATGGTGACCTGCACGATGGCGCTCAGGCTGTTCTCCTCGGCCAGGGCCTCTGCAGTACGGCAAAGAGAAGTAACCCAGGTTAGGATGCTTCCGACATGACAACGGGGGCCAAAGGGGAATGCACGCATTGTGTTGTTGCTCAACACAAGCGCAACGTGATATGTGCAAACCCCTGCCATGCACAATGCCCCGCACAAAGACACTTTCAGGGAAGGCCACCAACGCAATGGAAGGGGGAAAGAAGCGGGATTCCGGTACTGCTTATACCCACCCACGAGGCGCTTGGTGACATCAGTCACGTCCTTGGTGTTGAACATGTCGCGCACCACCTTCATGCGGAAGGCCGCGGGCACGAACGGGTCCGTCGCAAGGCGGCGAATCTCCGGGTGCGCCTTGAAGACCTCGACCAGCTGCAGTGGCAAATCATCCATTGGCCATTGTCGCACAAGGAAAATTCTCTTGCTCCAGCCCAACGCCAAATAACAATGTGGCTATGTTTCTTTTAGTATCTGGTGTTTTACACACCTGGTACAGCTCGTCCTGCACCTTGGTGAGGACATTCTCCTTAGCCGCAACCTGCCACGCTAGCGTAGCGATAGCGCCGGAGGTCCCGCTCAGTTGCAGAGGAGCAGTAGGCTGCATGCAGGACGTTATATATCAACAAAGAGCGTAACTGACGACACGCGCAGCCTCTGTGCCCGAGACCCAGTGCAGCTGCGGACTACAAAATCAAGCCTACCAGCTTGTAGTCTGCCTTAGGAGAGGCCTGCGAGGCTGCGGCTGCCGAGAAGGAGCGGACCTGGTAACAACGGAAGCGCCAATCAGAACTTAATGTGCCGGCCAGAGCAGCCGACGTAACAGCTAAAGCAGCAACAAACTAACCAGCTGCTTGGACAGCTGGGCCTGCTCCGCACGGCGAGCCAGAAGGCAAGCTGCCCGGGCCAGCATCGTGAGCTACCGAAAGCAGATGCAACCCAAAAGTAGGGACGCGCGGCACTACTACGCCGCTGCTTTTTAGGTCAACTACACGGTAGCGATGCGTCCAAGCCAAATGGAGGGAAAAGAGCTCTCAAACACTTTAGGTTCAAGCTCCAGGGAATCGCTGCTTGCCGTACTAGAGTCCTTAAGGCAGTGCCTACTTAACCCCAGACCTTGCCTCGGGGCAGGTTAGGCACTTCGCTTTTAATTGGAAGCCTGACAACCTTTTAACCATACCTGTTTTTTCCTGGTAGAATCCGAGGCTCAGGAGCGCAGCGACGGTTTGCGACGCTTGACATTGCCGGACAACATACAAGTAGTCGAGCGTGCCATAACAGCTTACAACGACCAGCGATAATTACATAAATACGTTCGCACCTCGGGCATAACCTACCTGGGTTACTTGAACGCTATAAGCTTCTGCAAGGAAAGGCAGCGGTTAGCCGTTTCCCAGTATTGTTGGGAGCTAGACTGGAAGGATATACAATACCCAAGTTAACCTGTCATACGCTTAGAAGAGATGAAGACGAGGAAGATATGTCCGCTGGCGACGCGTATCAAGAAAATGATGCAAACGGACGACGACGTGGGCAAGATATCGCAAGCCACGCCTATCCTCATTGGTGGGTGCTACTATGGCGGCATGTTGTCCTATCTTGCTCATCTTATTGGCGGTCTTAGATAATTCGCCCCATCCCTTGTTAACCCGACGAGCCAGGTCGCGCAATGGAGCTTTTCCTGGAAGGCCTCTGTAAGCAAGCCATTACCATTGCCCAGAGCCGGCAAGCCAAAACACTTACACCAAGCCACCTGTAAGTCCTGGGTTATTTTGGACCTTGCTCTGGCAACATGTAATGCCCGTATAATTCTCGGCAAGGTGTCGTTCCCGGCCACGCCATGCCCTTTGACTTCCAATGCATACGTTCGCACCTCCAGACGTAGCATGACTATACCGCTAACGCCCTGGCATGCGCTGGTGTAATGCCCTTGCCCACAGGAAAGCTGCTGTCTCTGCGGACCCCACCCTGGACTTCCTTGGGGAGCTTGTTGCCTCTGCGCCTGACCTCCCAGCCGTGGATCCGGAGGGAGGCGATGTGGCGCCCAAACCCGTCAAGCGCCGCAGGTAAACAACCACCTCTGCTTGTAGAACGCATGGTATGTCACCTAATGGTCAGAAAGGGTCACGTGATGCACGCCCTTCTCGGCGCGCTGCGGTTGCAGCCAATGTCTCATTCCCATGAGCATTTACCTAAACTCACTAGGGAAATTAGTACGACGCGTCGTTCCAGGCCACCCTTGAAACCATTGTCCACACGCGTTCAACCCTCGTGCCTACGCTCTGAACCCTTCCTACGCGATGAACGACCATTTTCTGAACTTGCTGCCCCTCCCTTGTCTTCGCCCGGCCCGCAAATCCTCCACGCAGGACGAACGATCCAGGCGAGGGGACAACGTCGCCTGCGGGCAGGGCCAGTGCCGGTGGCGGCCGCTCCAGTGCATCCGCAGCTGCAGGCCAAACCACCGATGAGCCCGCTCAAGCGCCGCCGCCTGCGAGGTCGCGAGGCTCCAAGGGAGCATCCGGCAGCAACGCCCAATCCGCTCGTGCCGCTGCCAGCAACCCGACCAGCCCAACTGCTGAAGGCAGTGCCCAGCCGCCAGCCAACGGCACGGCCCCCCCGAGCGGTCGCCGCGGCGGAGGCGGGCAGGGGAGGCAGACCAAAGCACAAGCTGCTGCAGCCGCGGCGGCAGCTGCAGCAGCTGCTGCTGCTGGAACAACAGCGGATGCAGCCGGGCTCTCGGTAATTGTCGCTGAGCCAAGAAGCGTCGCGGTCGCTGCCCCAGCCGTTGCCCCTGTGGTTGCTATCCCAACGCCGCGGAGCGCCTCTGTAAGTTGCGCAGCGCCAAGCTCGGCAGCTGCGGCTGAGGCAGGATGTGGGGCCAGCATGACGACCGGGCCGGCCGCCCCGAAGCAAGCCCCCGTCTCGATGCCAACGGCAGCTGGACAGGCATCGAATGGGGCCGGCGGGGGCGCAGGAGGGTCCATTGTTGCGTCTCTTCGTGCGCAGCAGCCCTTCTTCGGCTTGGGTCGCAAGGGTAAGAACCTGGGCGTCAAAGGAGGAAACGGCGGCAGCGGTGCAGGAGCAGCGGCAGCATCAGGGCATCCTTGTCATCAGCAGTCCACCACCCTCACGGCGCCACAACTGGCGCAGCTATCAGCGCTAACCGGAGTAGAACGCCATGCTGGGCCGCACGCCTTTGCGCTAAAGCTAGAGCCCCTGGATCTTTCAGGTCCCGCGCGGCCCCTGTCAGACCTGGCCCTGGCCTCGCACTGCTTGCTGGCCGGTCAGCAGTCGGCGACTATGAGCGGCGGCGTCAAGAGCGAGGAGGGCAGCGAAGCGGCGGCGTCATGCCTGGGTGCCATGGGTGCAACCGGCTGGCAGCTCGCAGCAGCAGCATTGCCGGATGTAGCCGCCGGCGGTGGTGGTGGGGTGCTGTGCGCTAGTACGCAGCTGCCAGCGCTGCTGGCGTCGCCGTTCCATGTGCAGCCTGGTGCTGCTGGTTTGGTGCTTACGGGCAGCTCTGACGCACCTCTGGTTGGAGCATGCGGACCTCGCTGGGGTGAGGAGAAGTTTGGACGTGGGGATGGCGCGGCTCAGGCACGCGTGCATAGAGAGGGATCAGGCGAGGAGCCGGCAGGGCCACAGCGGGGGCTTGGCGGGGCGGGGTCTGGCCAGGGGCATTCTTCCGCGGTTGGTAGTGCTGCTGCTGGGGTGCCTACCGGGGCCAGCGGGGGATTGGGCGCCGGGGCTCCGGCGCTCATGGCCCCGCTGGGAGCATCCCTCTCGTTTTACCAGGTCCCACAGCAGTCGGGAGATGATATGGACGATGATTATGACAACTGTTAAGGGGCTTGAAGGCGGGAGCGGGATTTTTATGTCGGGAAGTGGGCTTTCATTCGCCGATGGTGTCACTGCATGCATGGTTAAGTGTTGAACTTTGGAGTGGTGTATGGGAGGGACAGACGGTTGTGTGGCGTGGCGTGTTTGGCACCTGGGCGGTGATGAAGGCAGCAGGATGTGCTTGAATTTCATAAACATGCATTATACACATTGCCGAAGAAGCTTATTTTCATCTGTTCTGACCGGGTAAGGAGGGCACGCTGAGACATTTGGACTTCAGCGCCGCCGACTAACTCAGTTCTGTCGACCAAGGAGATGCATGTCACTTATCGATAACGACTTCCCATTGTAACATAGCTAGTGGACCCGTTGTTGTAATGCCTATCTGTGTCGAAGCCAACACTCAATGCAACACGGCCAAGACTTCCACGCTTACGTTGGCGCGTGTTGGGCCATTCACAAGCGTACGTAGAAGCTCTGTAATTGTATCCGCGGCAGCGAAAGGAGTGAGGAGCGATGTCCGCGCAATGCCCATTAAGATTGTCACCGTCTCCAAGGAAAACAGCAAGGGAGCCACAATGTTCGCGAAGGAGCTTCTTGAAAAACTGGAAAGGTAATTGTGCCTTACGACTTTCCTGCGCTTTCCAGGTGGACAGTTGCACACTACCTGAGCCACGCTGCACACCATTTAAAAGCAACCCGGCCCCCACAAACCGCAACCACCCTTCAGGAGGGCCATGGGTTGCGCCAGGATCAACCCCATTACCTGTGTAGTTTGAGCGTATCAATTGCCCCTCTGCTGTGACGGTGGTCCGTTTTTGCCGTACTGCCACCCTGCCGGCAATAACTCGCCGCCATGTGCCTTTTTGGGTCCTACCTTTTACCCCACCTCTACGCCACCAAGCACCTTAGCAGACTCCACCCAACGAGCCCCCAAACCCCTTGTCGCCCTACTGCTGTGGCTTCTCACAACCCGCTCCCAGGTATGTCCCCGTGACCAGCACCAACATCAAACCCAATCCACGCAACTCGCCGGATCCTGCGGTACAACGCGAGACGGAGGGTGACAAGGTGCTCCGCGCTCTGGACTCACGGGACTTTGTGGTGGTGCTGGATGAACGCGGGCAAGAGGTACGGTAGGAGCGTGCATGCGCCATGTCATAGGGACACAGGAAGGCTCGACAACGCCTGTCGAATGCCTGATGGCTCCGTATTTCACGGGGTAGCAACATGACGATACGGTAGCTTACGGGTACTTCGGGGATGTAACCGACGGGGCTTATGTGAAACACTCAGACCCAAGCCTGTATGGCACAGCACCAGCAGCCTGGCAGGCTAGGGATGTTCCCGCGGAAGCCACACCGCTCCTTTGATGCGCTCGCATGCCCACCCAAGACCAGACCACCTGCTACCGGAAGCTAGCTCCCTCTCTCGTTAAGAAAAGAAGGGCCAATAGCCCTGCAATATCAGGAACAAACCTGTATGGTGCTTTGGTAACACCCTCCTGTTGTACCTCCCATGCCCCATGCCTCCTACTACGAACAGATTCGGAGTGAGGACCTAGCTCGCATAGTGGCAGCCGCCGGGGAAGACGGACGGCCTCTGGCCTTCTGCATCGGCGGGCCGTACGGCCACAGCGATGCCGTACGCGCACGTGCGGATCGCATGGTACGGCTTTCGGCCATGGTTCTCAACCACCAGGCGAGTACGCGCCACCGTTCGGGTTCTGCATGGCATCTCATTTCCTTTACATGCACATGCACAAGTCCCCAGACCTCCCAACACGATCGCATACCTCTCCTGGCTCCCTGCCCCATAACCTGCATACCGGTAACGGCCCCATAACCCGCATAACGACATGCACCCAGCAGGTCGCCGTGGTGGTGCTATTGGAGCAGCTCTACCGCGCCTGGTGTATCTTGCGGGGAGTGCCGTACCATCACTGATTGGATCGAATGAATGAGGACCGTACTGACATCGCCGCGGACGCGTGGAGTGGAGGGAAGGGAGCCGTCATTGCGCTGCATAGTGACTCGGGCACAGTGCCAGTTTTGTTGAATGTCCTGTGATTCTGTTACAAGGGCGCAGTGGTTACGTGGAATCATGCCTCTGTGTGTGAGTAGCATGGTGGCGATGAGCATGCCATGTCAGTTTGTCAACTTATAGTACGTGGCCCGGATGGGGGGCCCAGGACAGTTGGTGAGCATGCTGTTGCCATTCTTGCAACTCCAGAATGCATCCACCGTTCTCCACCTTTCCTGCAGTAGTTTGTGTGTGTGGGGGGGGGGGCTTTGGAAGGGTTGTGAGGGAAGCTAGGAAATGTATGGGCGCTGCGTAGCAGAAACTACCGGTTCGCGGAACTGGATGAAGCACAAAGAGACATGTGTGCTGAAGTGGAAAAAGGGGACAGAGCGATAGGACCTCTACGATTCAACCACGTCGGCGACTCTTGTGGGCGCGACGCACCAACTGTCCTGACTCATCCGTACGGGCAAAGCAGCAACGTTGCTGTGTACCGTTGTGCCAACCCAATTCCGAGAATGTAGTGCGTCCTTGTAAGGTCACATACGAGTTAAGCGCACCAACCTCTCCTGGCGGAGATCGTCAGGGGAACAAATTGCATGAAAGCAGTTGCTTAACGATCCTATTTTCCAAGGTGCTTACATTGAAGAGTTGTGCTTGGAGTGTTTATGATGCACGTTTGTAGGCACCTAGAGCGAGCGGACATATGGCATCAAGGGCTCCAAAGGGGTTTACCCTCGCAGCGTACCTGCCGCCGCAATTGAAACCACCAGAACAAAGCCAAGACAATACGCAAACACCACCAGGTCAACCGCGTCCGCAGCGGTGTCGCTGCGAGGGACCATTCGACCTGTGCTGGAGATACCCTCACGCGACTCCAAACGCGACGTGTAAGCCAACGTGGGACAAGCTTCTGGCGCCGTTCCAGTACAAAGGTCGAGAATGGACGATTGTAGAGCTCAGGAGCCTCTGGCCCCACACGATCCAGGTCAGCGATCCGTGAGGAGACCCGTGTTTTCCTGTTGTAAAGCAGTGCGTTTCCGCTTTAGTTTATTTCAGCATCATATCTGTACGGATTGACTGCCTAGTAACTATTTGGTGGCCCCGTCTTCACCAACGGTTACCTTGTCATGGACAGGCTTTGAACGAACGCCTTGCCAAGGGTCGCATGGAGCGCACCCTCAAGGAGGACCTCCAAGACGACTTACAGGTGCGGTGCTGCTGCCGAACTGGGCCCTCGCGCGCCCTTGGGTTTGCCTCCTTTTGGTTCCCCGGGTGCTGCTAGAGGAAGGAAAGCCTTGAGCCCCACGGCCCTTAGTCAACCCCGTCCCCCACACGCCCGCCCGTTGCCATCCTATTCTTTTTTACCTTCAATGCCGTCCTCCGCACGCCACCCCGTTCAACGCAGGTGTTGGTTGACCTGATCCAGTACTCCTGCAAGCCACATCCTCGCCCACCCCGCGCCGGCATGAAGGCAAGTCAGTTGGCGGAGGAGGGGCTTATATGTCGCTGATAGCAAACACACATCAAGTCGCTGGCTGGTCTTGGTGCTCTTGGGTCATCCACTTGGCCGGAAGCCCCTCACAGCACAAACCCGAATACCCAACAATGCAACGCACGCTGCTGACATTCCCGCCTCCGCTACTCCCACTGCCACGCTCGCAGACACTCATCGTGCAAGGCCGCATACTGGCGGAAGCCATTGCCCAGGTAAGAACGGCTCCGTACGGCACGGCAGGGCATGGCAGAGGCCGCCTACCCGCCTTGCAAGCAACCCACGCCAGTTGGTTGCATGCACACACCGCCCACAGTACGTTTCGCCTCGCGGCCGATTAATTTATCACACCGCCTGCTATCCCAACTGCTTGCTCTTGTTTCTGCTCAATTGCACACACCGCCCAATTATAGCCCACCACGTTCCACAGCCCTTTTCCCCTACCAACCTGGCCCCTTCCTGATCACCTCCCCCCCCTCGGGATATGGGATTGGGCTTCGTTGTTTCACTTATATAATTTTCCCCCCCTTCCCCTCATTCCCTCCCGTCCCCTGTCCCCTGTCCCTCGCCTACACTCCCCTCCCCTCCCCCGCAGGACGCCCTGTTCCAGCTAGACCCCGCCGACCCCTCCGCCCCCCGCCCCGACCGCGACCTGGTGGACCTCATCAGCCGTCTGCGCGAGCACCACCCCAACTCCCTGCTCGCCCCCGCGCTGCACGTGCTCCGTACACTCGGCAACACCGCCGTACATTTGGATCGCGACAGCGCGCGACTGACGGACGGTGAGATTGGCGACGCGGCGGCGGTGTGCTGCCGGTGCGTGGTGGCGGTGGTGGACGCGTACATGCACATGTGCGCCAACCTGCACCGGCATGAGGAGACGCAGGTGGGGCGGGAGGGGGGTGAGGTTGGGTTGCGAGGTTGATGTCAGGCTGGGTGTAAGAATGATGTCACGTGGTTTTTATGTTCGCATGGTCCGTTATCTCCATGACGTGGGGCGATGTGTGTTCCAGGCCCTCAGGCTTTGTTACAATCGCAATGTCCAGAAGGGCAGATGACGTGCTTACATTCCCACTCCCCACTGTCCAAACCACCGGCTCTAGGCCGCCCTAGCTCAGCCGCAAGACGATGCGCCCGTGGCGCCCATCCCAGCTCCCAACGTGCTGCTTCGACCCCGGGTAGCAGCAGCAGCCACAGCCGCAGCCGCCGTAGCTGCTACTGCTGTTGCATCGACATCGCCGTCCTCAGCCGCCGTGGTGGTGGAGAGTACGGCAGTAGCGGCAGCGGTTGCAACGGCGACGGTGACGTCCGCGCCGCCCCCGCCACGTCCCCAAGCGCTGCTGTCACTGCACCCGCCGCCGCTGCAACCCCCCGCAACAGCTGCAACACATGCTGCCGATGGTGCTTCTTGCAGCCGGGTTGGTGTTGACGGCGGCCGGGGTGCGGAGGTAGGGTACCCGCAGAACGCTGGCAGTGGCGGCGGCCGGTCGAGGCGGGATAGCAGCAGTGGCGGCAGCAGCGGCGCCGGTCGCCGGTCTCGCCGTAACTCTGCGGACGGCGCCAACGCTCGGCTTCAGTACAACACCCTGACGCCGCCGCTGCCGATGCAGAATGCGATTCAGAACCTGGGTAGCCACAACAATGCCGGTAGTACGTCGGGCAACGGGGTGACAGCAGGTGCCGCTGCTGCTGCTGCTGTTGATGGTGGAGATCTCGTGTCGGCTCGCCCGCTGACAAGCCGGGGATGGTGGTCGCCGCTGCCAGCAGAAGAGTGCTCGGCGCTGATCTCTGCTGCTGCGGCTACTACTGCACCGACCGCAGCGCCCCCGCCGCCGCCCCCAATGCCTCTCAGTCTCCTCCGCCGCTCGCAAACCGGCGAGCGGGAGGCAGCGCAGGGAGATGTAGATGTGGGTGCAGCAGCGGACGCTTCCTCCTACGCTTCCCATGCCTCGGACCTCTCCACCACGCATCAAGCGGAGGGACGGCAGCAGCTGCTACGGCAGCAGTTCCCACCACCGCCGCTGCAAGGCCTGGCGTCCTCTGCAGCATCGAGGAGCTGGCTGCCCCAAGGGCCGATACCGGTGCCGCCCCAGCCATCCGCAGGCCTTTGGGCAGGATTGGAACATCCCTCCGGTGCAGCAGGCGCCTCTGCCTCTGCCGCTTCCAGCGCTCAACAACGGCTGTTCAACCGGCAGTCCTTCTCAGCCTCGGCATCCTTTTCCCTTCCGAACGACCCATGGGACCGAGCTCCGGCGTCCATGCAGACTGCCAACACGACCCCCAGCAGCAGCAGCGATAACAACCTCCATAACCTCAACTTGCACCCCCACTTCAGCGCGAGCTCCCCTGCATTGCTGCTTTCCCCACAGCACCAGCAGCAACCGCACCCCCAACCGCAACTGCTGCATGCAGCGTCGGCGTATGTAACAACAGGGTCAACAGAGGCTGGGGGATTCACCGGCTTGATCAACAGCAGCAGCAACAACAACAATGGCAGCGGTAGCGGCGGTGGCGGTGGTGGTAATGCTGGCAGCAGCAGTGCCGTGAGTACCTCTGCGGAGGCTTCTAAGCGGCTGCTGCAGCTGTGTGCGGCGTCTCGGGCGCCGCCTGCCGCCAAGGTGCTCCAGCTGCTGCAGGCGGGAGCCAGCCTGGCAGCCACGGAAAAGGTAAGACCATGAGGAACGAGGCTTGGTACGGAAGGCAGTGAAGGGACGCGTTGCTTTTCCTTTGTGGTGCAACCAACTACCCCCCATTTGCATGTAGGGCATGTGTTCTAGCCCACACATGTGTTGTTCCGTACCCAGCTCCCCTCCCTCCCCTCCCCTTCCCTTCCCGTTGGCTACACGCAATCCTATAATCCAGCCAAACGCGGAGTATGTATCCCTATTCCCCCCGCCGTGCTCCCGCAGTCCGGCATGAACGCGCTGCACATGGCATGCTACTGGGGCCACGTGGAGGCGGCCAGGCTGCTTCTGCTGCAGCAACAGCAGGGCCTGCCGCAAGGCGGAGATCTTACAGCAGCAGCAACAACAACAACAGTAGCAACAACCGCAACCGCAGCGGCTGCTGCTGACCGGGAGGGCCGTACGCCGCTGTGGGTTGCGAGCCAGCGGGGAAACCTAGAGCTCGTGGAGTTGCTGCTGGCGGCTCTGGTGGTGGGAGGAGGAACTGGCAATGGTGGTGGAAAGGCTGCCGTGGATGCAGCAAACGCGGTAAGTCGGGTGAGCGGTGGTCCGAGCGGTGGGTACGGCAGAACGCATGCTGCTGCTGCTGCTGCTGCTGCTGCGACGGGTGCTGTAGCGGGTGCTCTAGCGGTTGCTCTTAAAAACGGTTGCTTATTTAAGCTTCCTAGAAAGCAAAAGCAACTACGAGGCTTGCACGCATGGCTACTTAACCTGTTTCCTCCCGCCCTGCTTTGCTTATGTGGTGTAGTCCGGCGTTACGCCTCTGCGGGTGGCGGCGGCGCAGGGGCATGCGCAGGTGGTGGAGCTGCTGCTGGCGGCGGGGGCGCGGGTGGACGCGGCGGACAAGGTGAGGGGCGTACCGGTAGTAGAGCTGCTCCGGTGTTCCGCTGCTTTGTCACTTCGCACACATGCTCATCTCTTGCCTCCGCCCGCTCCGACTACTACCGTGGGTCATACCGTTGCGAATCTTGCGATATAACGACCGGCAACCTACCGGTAATACACACTACCTCCCCCTGCCCATGCCTCCGCTCCCCCAACCTCAGGACGGCTTCACGCCGCTCTACGTGGCATGCGCCCGCAGTCACCTGGAGGTGGTGCGGCTGCTGCTAGCCGCCGGAGCTCCGCCGGACCGGGCCGACAAGGGGCAACGCACGCCGCTGTGGGCCGCGCTGCACCCGGGCGGTACGGCAAAGGCGGAGGCATGTCCGGAGCGCCGCGCGGCGGTGGTGCGGGCGCTGCTGGGGGCGGGGGCGGATGTGTATTTGCTGCCGGATGCACGCGACCGGGACTTGTGTTGGCAGCTGCTGGCACACAGCATTGCAGAGGGGGGGTGATGGAGGGGGATGGAAAGGTGTGCGTGGCTGTGGAGTTCCAAGTGTTGTTGCTGGCATGTTGCGGCTATTTGGTTGCTCCTTGTGGCCCAACTGTGGTTGGATGTGTTGCTGCTTTTACGTAGATAATGACTGCGCGATGGTTGTGGGTTATCGACCCGCCTTACCGGATCAGGCATGCCGCTCAGCAGGAGGTGCAGCATCCTGTGATGCAATTGCAACGAGAGGCCGTACGGCATGTGCGATGACCGGTGAACGTTGTATGTAGTCGGACGTCGCCGTAAACGCCCACATACCATCCGTACCAGCTCGCTGAGTCCTTGCAAGGCAAAGATGTACGGCCATCGCCGTACTTGGTGTACTAACACAAGGATACGAGCTGTGTCGCTCTGGTGCTACACTGTTTTCACACTAACTCGCACATACAGAAGCCATCAGCGTGCATTTAATGTAATAACTAAAGCGCAGAGTCTATTAGCTACTGCCTTAACTACGCTGCGCCCAATACGGTCGTCGACCACACCTTACAACTGCCGCCACGTGGAACATGGAGCGGCAACCGTTAACCGTCGCCATAGTGCCGGGTGAGGACTGAGGAGGACCCATGCAGTTAGGGAGCGCCCCTGGAATGTGTGCCCTCTTTTGCTACGCTCGGCGTTTCCGACAGCCCGTAAGCAACCACCATCCCGTCCGCAACCCCTCTTCCGCTCCACTTACCGGTGCCTTGCCTAACTAGGCAACGGCGCAGGAGACGTTGAGGAGTGCAACTGGTATGGATGGCTGCAAGCCCAGCTGCAGACCCGGTGGCAGCCCAGCCAGCAGCAGGTCCGTGTCATGCTGCGGAACATGCCCGACCCGGTGCGCGCTCGAGAGTCGAAATGGCTGCCTTTCATGGCTGAGCAGCTGCACTGCGGTGAGAACAGCATCATAGTAGGCCACAGCAGCGGAGCG
This sequence comes from Astrephomene gubernaculifera, assembly GCA_021605115.1. Lineage (NCBI taxonomy): Eukaryota > Viridiplantae > Chlorophyta > Chlorophyceae > Chlamydomonadales > Astrephomenaceae > Astrephomene > Astrephomene gubernaculifera. Next base: position 451,355 of record BMAR01000057.1, on the reverse strand, counting down.
GCAGCTGGAATGCGCTTCGCGGAAACGCACAAGGTGCTCGGTTTGGTGCTGGTGGGCGCGTACGTGAGCGATCTGGGCGATGCTAATGAAGCCGCTTCGGGATACTTTAACAGGTATAAATAACATCTGGTAACCGAATCGTTGCTCGAGGATCGTTGATTGGAGAGGCTCAACCGAAAAATGCGACAACCTAAGCGAGCAGAATCTGCTGTTGCTCTGTGTTCGACTGTATCACTCTTGCAACTTGCTCCGTTCGGTAATGCGGCTGAGTATGAAAACAGTCATACACTTCCCAGGGCCAACACTGCTGCCGCACCCTTCGCAGGCCGTGGCAGTGGGACAAGATTAAGGAGAACACGGGTTTCATTGTCCAGGTGAATTTGAACTCCGCTGCAAATCTGCCCCAGGGGCGCTGCTTCCCTGCATGCCCCTCCTCGTAACCCGCACGCAAAGCGTCACCCCCGGTTCTATCCTACCAAGTACCAACGCAGCACAACCCCGCTCCCGCCACGCCTCCTTTCCGCCCCCATCCCCCCCACTTGCTGCCTGCCGAGCCTGCACGCAGTTCGCCTCCCGCGACGACCCCTTCCTGCCCTGGTCGGAGCAGCAGCAGGTGGCTGCACGCCTGGGTGCGCAACTGCACGCCTTCAGCGACCGGGGACACTTCCAGGACGAGGAGCAGCCGGAGCTGCTGCAGGCGGTGAGCGAGAGGCTGAAGGCGGCCCTGCTGGGCTAGTGCATGTGGACACACCACTTCATAACCCTTGTTCCCGTTTAGGGGACCATTGTAAGATTCGCATCAATTATTCATTCACCTTACTGGTGGGTCCTCCGTTATACTCATGGCTGCCTGGAGTGCCGTTCGGAGTGTCAGGTGCAAGGGACAGCTTGTGCACAGGTGCTTGCATCGTAATAGTGCGGGAGTAAGGATTGGGAGATTGGTGTGTTGGTAGGGACATGGAAGTGTGTGGTGGGAGGCGTCAGCGAAAAGTAGACGAGGACGAGGAGGGAGGAGGATGTATGTGGAGGGCGGTGGTGTGTGCTTTTGCAGGTGTCAGCCAGGTGTCAGCAATTGGTTTGTTGATGCGGTGCTCTGGAGGTAGGGATCGCTGCTAGATCTACAGTACACGATGTCAGCTGTGCTGTAGAAAGCTGGACGGCGGGCCGGCAGCACGGTCTCTGCGTTGATGGTGGTAATGTGTATCGGGTAGCCGAAATGGGGCGGGATTTCGGCAGCTGATGGACTGTGGCTGCTGCCGCAAGACGTTGTTATGTGCGGTGCGTGCGCATGTAAGGAGAAATGTGCGCACACTGTATCTTTGGAAGAATGCACATTGGCGAAAAAATCCATGCTTATACACGTGTTTGTCCTGCCTTAATGGTACTCCCCAAGCTGGGACACTCGATATTGCTTGCGCTTACGGGTTACGGCATCCCTTCGTAGTTGACTTCTCCCTTACGATTACGCCTACCAATAAAAGGTATACCTATCTAGCCAGGGTTACAGTGCCAGGGTTACAGAGACGGCAAGATCATACAGACGGGCGTGACGGACGGGCTTTCGTCCTGCATAATTAGGTATGCCGTACGTCGCCAAAATATGCAACGTATACAGGCGATCATGCCGACTGGCTCTCATAGTATGGTACGTAGTAAACTGTGCTTTGGGAAACATGTGCAGAAGACTTGGGGTGTACTTAATAAACTTTCGACTTCAACTGTAGTGCTCTTGAGGCAAAAGTTGGCATCCTGTTAACAATAGGCAGGTAAATCGTTGACTTGATGGCACATTAACTCCAGAAACATGATAGTGTTATCATCGTCTTCGGCGTCCTCCTTGTCGGAGACGCCGTCGTTGCTGTCGGTCTTAAAGGCACTACCAGCGGACTGCGTGCGCAACAACTTGGTATCCGCTTTCGGCAGGTGAGCTTCCGTTAAGGCGCCTGGAACCCGTCAGGGCTTGCAGCCTTGCAAAGCGCAACGAACCATTGTAGTCTCTATAGTAGCTTCAGTTACTATGCAAGCGCTTCAACCTGGCTGAAGCGGCCGTGACGGAGCCCTGTTGTTAATGCCCGCAGGCTGACCGATGCCAACTGCAACCGTGCACGTCCGCCCATCGGCAGCCATCAATGGCTGCCCGGCCAATGGACGCCTGTGCTCTATGGCATCTCCCGCGAATGGCGCACATACGCGCGCTGCGTTCTCACGCATACCCTCACCGTAGACCTCGCCATTACCGTCTCTCTACAGCGCCCAGGCGTCGGCAACGGCCTCTCCGCTCTGGAATCCTTCCTCTCCAACTTCCCTAGCCTCCAGCACCTAACCCTGCTTGCCGGAAACGGCGGAGCACCCGTAGACGATGGCGCGAAGCCGCCCAACAGCCCCGCCTACGGTAACAGCAGCTCCCTGCTTTCCATGGCAGAGGCCGTCAGCGTAGCGCTCGCAGCCCAGCAGCTCCTCCGTCTAGACCGCCCGGAGCCCTCAGCCGCCTCAGCTTCCGCAGCCAGCCAAGGGCCCCGCCTGACCTCCCTGGAGCTCCGCCTGCACCCAGCAGTCTGGAGGACGCTGCGCGGCGCCGACCCAGATGACTTTCTGCAGCGCCTAGCAGCAGCTCATCCCTCCCTGGAGGGCCTTACGCTGCATGTGGCTGTGCCGGCACCGCCCGGCGCGAGTGTGGCAAGCAGTCCGGCGCCGGCAGGGGCGAGTATGTCGGGCGGGCCGCCGGTGGTGGTGAGCGTGGCGGCGCTTGCGGGTCTTCCGGAGCTGCAGCGGCTGCACCTGGGGGGCCCTATCGTGGTGGAGGGGCTGGCGGCGCTTACGCAGCTCAAGGTGGGCTGGGGCTGGGGCTGGAAGGGGAGTTGGGCTGAAACTGGGTGCGTAGATACACAGGAGTGGTGAACTGGAATCCCAATCCCGTGAAGGTGGGGAGGGCTGGGATGTGGGTTGGGCTGGAATGCGGGTCGAAAAGGGAAGAGGGGTGTGCCGCCTAGAAGAGACGGCAGGAGAGGTGCGTTGCCATGGAGGGTTCCTGGCATGATGGGGCTCTTGTTGTGAGGCTCATGAACAAGCTATGGTTGCTGGATGTGGCAGGTTGCAGGTTGCGCGCAGGTACCGTGTCTTTAAAACACGATCCGCACCGCCCCGTCATGGTTCCCGGGTACTGCGCATGCCACACACATGCCCTCCGTTTCCCCCTGCCTTCCAAGCCCATGCTGACCTCATCATCCCTCCTTCTTCCCCCCTCCCTCATGCCAGGGCTTAACCCTTGAGGGCATTGTTCCCCCTTCAGCCCACCGCGCCCTGCCCTTCCTCACCGGCCTCACCAGCCTCCGCGTCTCAGACAGCCACCAACGGCCCTACGCCGCCAATCCCTCAGCCACGCCGGCCCTACGCAACGCCGGCGGCGCTGGCGCGAGCTTTAGCGCCTCCGCATCCCCCTCCTCCGCCCTCGTTCTCCACCAACTCCGCCGTGACCCCACCGTCAGCGCTCTACGTCTGCGCGTGCTGCACCTCCCAGACGTCCGCCTCTCCCCCAAGGAGTGGGCATCGCTGTCGCGCCTGGCTCCCACGCTCCTAGAGCTGGAGCTCGCAACCGTAGTGACCCGTGGGTCACGACCCGACGCGAACTCTCGGAACAACAGCGGCGGGGAGCTGCAGGGCATGGAAACCCGACCCACGGGGGGCTCCCTCGCCACAGCCGCAGCTGCCATTGCGGCTGCCATGCCCGACTGGTTCGTTCGCGCGACGGTGGGGGACGAGGCAGCGTACAGCGGCGGAGGCAGCGGCGGTGCGAGGTCAACCAACAGTGGCAGCGGCGGCGGCGGTGGCGCTGCCGCGCAGCGACGTCAGGCTAGCAGCAGCGTGACGGAGGTAGAGCACAACCGTTTGTTGGCGGTAGTTGGCGGCGGCAGCGGCCGCCGCATCGCCTCCGCCACGGCTGCGGGGACGCCCAAGGGCGGCGGTGCTGCTGCTGCTGTGAACGGCGGCGGCCGAGGCGGGCCGGCCCCCTCCTCCCTGTCTTCCGCCTCCAGCTGTCCGCTGCTGCCGGGTTTGCGGCGGCTGGTGCTGTGGGACTATCACGAGGCGGGGCAGCTGGTGGAGCTGCTGAGGCTGCTGCCGGACCTGCAGGAGCTGCATGTGGGTGGGAGGGGGGTGGGGGGAGGAAATAAATGAAAAGTGAAGCAACGGAGTCCCAATCCCCTGACCGTCAGGAGGGGGTAGCTAGGGGTGCATGTGGGTGGGAGGGGAGCGGGGTTAATTTGCTGTTGAGGACAGGGGTAAAAGCCCTTCGGTTCCTCTTGTTCTGTCTCTCCCGCGCTATTCCCTGGTCCCTTACCTCTCTACCTCCATCCTCACTCCCCGCACCACACCCTCATCCCCTCCGCTCCAGGCTGGCCTCCTGCTAGACGACCCGCCGAACTGCCCCGCCGCTGCTCTGCGTCCCGCCGCCGTCGCCATGCTTCGTCCCCTGGTGGAAGCCCTGCGGCCGTTGCGTGATGTACGACTGACGGTTAGCTGTGACCCGGCGGCAGTGACGGGGCAGCTGGCGTGTGTGTTTTTGATGGAGAGCGGGCTTGCGGCGGTGGCTGGCATCCGGGGGCTGTCGCTGAACGTGTGGGTTGCGGCTGAGGTTCAGCTGGGCAGCCTGGCAGCGCTGGCACAGCTGAGGAGCCTGGAGCTGACGTTGGGGAAGCAGGAGCAGGTGGGCAGGGGCGGAGGAGAGGGGAGGTGGTGGGGAGGTAGGGAGGTGGTAGTGGTGGTGGCTGTGGGCTTGTGGAGGGTTATTGGAGGTGGGCTGTGCGGTTTCGGGTGTGGGGAGTTGTGGGGTCTTGAACTATCTTGACGTGTTAGTTTGCACCAGACTGTCCCTTCCTTCTCAACGCGTCCTTCAACGAATCAACGAATCCCCCAGGAATCGGAGCTGTCCGTGCTAACGCGGCTCGAGCGGCTGTCGTACCTTTCGCTTCGCATCACCCCCGGCATCTGGAACGAGATCCAAGGCCGTACTGGCCGCGTCACTGCGGGCGCTGCGCTGCGCCTTGCCATGTCCTTCGCGGCTGGCCAGGTGCTGCTGCTGGTGGCCGACGTGCACCGGGAGATATGCGAGGACGAGGCGATCTCACTGGTTAAATCCGTGGAGATGACGACGGGGCAGCCCGGGGCCGCGTGGGCCGTTTCGGCGTGGGTTGAAGAGACGGCGGAATACATCATGGGATTCGGGCCGAGCGCGGGGGGGTCCGGGACGATGGGAGGGGGCGGCGGCGGAGGCGGAGGAGGGGATGGGGTGGTGCTGAGGGTGGTGTGGACGCCGGAGCTGGTGCGCCGGCTGCTGGGGGTGGTGGCTGGGATTGAGGGGGGTGCGTGTGGGGGGCTGGCGGTTAGTTTTATGGGGGCGGAGGAGGAGCGGCTGGGGCGGGTGCTTGGGAGCTAGGGGTAAAGAGGAAGCAACTAAGTGATCGTGTGTTAAGGCGTCATCATGGTTTGCAACATGTGAGCCAGCCCGACCCGACCAGCTCGGAGCTAGGGGTGGTCGCATGGCAGCCGTTGGGAACCGTGGAATCACAGGTTGAGACCTGGCCAAGTGGTGTTGGGTTTGAAGTTGGGGAGTTTGGAGGGTTTGGACCCCCGGGAGGTCATGGAAGGGTTGGGGAGCCGGGCGGGTCGCGGGCTCGTGTGTCTGGTTCTGGCCCGGAGTGACGAGGTGGTGAGGTGGAGGTGTGGAGCCGTGCAGTAGCTACCACGGGGGGTGGTGCGCTCTTTTAAGCGTCAGTTTTCGATGGGCATGACCTGGGGGCTGCCTTCGTTTGACGTTTGTGGATTGTGGTGGTTGCGTGTATGTGTGTGTGAGAGAGAGAGTGTGTGTATTCGGGGTCGAGTGGGGCGAGAGACGGTCTGGGAAATTTTGGAGAGGGGTGCGTGATTAGGCGTAGGTATGGGCTTATGTTCGTATGTGCGAGGCTTTTTGGCTGCTTTATACTTAGGAGTTAGGACATGGTGGGGAGGGTATTGGGTGGTTGATTCGGCGTGCCCTGGATTGGTGATGGCGGCTGCTGCTGCCCTATGGCTCTGCTTAAGTGGACTGCTGCTGAAGTAGTCATCTCTGCATGGCGGCTGATGGGCAGGTGGTCGGGGCTTGCGAACCACTGCAAAGGTAGTTACCTACATGTTACCTTCATCAATTCCGAGTGTGTTACTAGCTGCGCAGATTGGATGCGACCTTGCGAATTAGTGAGCGTTTCCCATTAGCAAGACGACGATGGCCTGGAAGTGAAGGGCCTGGCAGTTCAGGGGCGGAGGGTCGGGAAACGACCGAAGCCCTGTTGTGTTGGCGGTATCGTAGTAAACCGTGCGCTTCATTACCGGACGCCCCAACACAACTTGCTGCAATGTTCCTTCCTCACGCGGTTGGGGGAACCCGTAACGTACATTTAGTCCGCAATGTGTGTTTGTATGTGGGGTCTAACAACTGGATGGTGGTTGGTGTCGGTTGAGTTAGTGCGTTGGTCTCTCGAGTTCGCATGCCTTTTGAACCGGCATCCCATGGGGCATGCCGCAATCATTGGGAAGGTCATGGGGACCCGGACTGCGTGTTTCCTCCACTCGCATGCGTGATTAGGACCACTAGTGGTCTTTGGAGCTGCCCCATACGTTGCTGCATGTTGACATGGAAATGGCGCGCGAAAGGCCATGTTGTGTTGTTTTGTTAGGCTACCGTCTGACCTACCTCCAGCAGTAGCCGTACGGTTATGTCGATCTCAAGTGTTTTCTCTTCTTTGACGGTTTGCGGCTGTCATTTGTTTGCCCATGAGTACCTTTCGTTTCGGGATTTTTGGAGCCTCCGCCCCAACCACGAAGCCTCGGGTTGCTGTGCTGAATGGGCTCCGCATCATTCGCAAGGTTGGCAAGGGACATGGCCACGGGAGTGGGGAGCGGTGCGCACGGCACGCTGCGTTACCGTGGCTGCCTGGTAAGGCCCCGGCCTCACGCTGTCTACGCCGAGTGTGATGGGGGCTTCACTTAGGCAATTTGACTGCCGGCGGCGAGGCGCATGCATGGGGGTGCAGAAGCAGACGTGAGGGAAAGAGGAAGAAGGGCAGGTTGTCGAGGGCAAGGCAGAGGCGAACCGAGCGGGAACCGAGCCGCATGGCCGTGGAGTGTTTGGTTATAGGCAACAGGTTCAGCTTTTTGCCGTTGCGCCGCACTGCGTGTGCGTGTTGCTGGGGAGCTGAATAGCGGCAGCATATGGGTTGGTAGTTCACGGGGTTAGGAGTGAGGCGCGGCAAGCTGCCGGAACACGGCCGGGTGTTAGGGGTTTAAAGGCGTAGACGAGGCATATGCTGGAATGTTCCTAGCTAGCTGTGCACCCTGTTGCAGAGCCGAGCCGCGTGATGCCGTGGAGCTTTTCCAGGGGTTGTGAGGGTTAGGAAGGAGCGGCCTTGCCGGTCAGCCATCGTAACGGTGAGTTGGGATGGCATCAACCTCGCTGGTTACCGTATGTTGAGGCTGGCGGCGGAGGCTGCGCGTCTAGCCAAGACCAGTTTGCCCAGCCGGGCCATGGGGACACGCAGGCGGACTTCTGGCCGCACCCTTCACCCCGAAGGACAGCCGGGGGGGCCGGACAGCCGCGGGGTGGGGCCGTAGCACAAACAACTTGGTCACTGCCAATTGTGGCGCGTCTGGAAAACAGGACAATCAATCCACGCACTGATACATATGATACATATGATCATCAGGCAGCCGACTGTAGCACAGCCGCCGCCCGCACAGCCGCAGCAACCGCCACCCCAACAATAGCCGGCGCCGCCGCATGCTGTCAACGCCCTCGTCAGCAGCGACCTCCTGTGCCCTCTGCACTACAGCTGGTAGCCACGCCCCGGGCCCGGTGCAGTCCAGGCATCCGCCCGGCTTCCCGGCCGTGCGGTCGGGCGCCCTGCCGGCCAGGTCGCGTCCGGAAGCCGGGGCGGTGTCGCTGCGCTCCGCCGGTGTGGAGCGGGAAACCGGCCCCAACGCATGTGCCCGGTCGGAGGACACCGAGATGCCACCCAGAACCAACCAAGCATTCTCGCGGAAGGGACCTCATCACCTCTAATGAACTAGTTGGCAGCTGGTAAGGCCTAAGTAAGCGGAAGCGGGAATCCCCATGGCGGGTACCGTACACCCAGGTCTCTGGTGCAGCGTGCAGGCCGTGCAGCGCAGCAGCGGTCGGTGCAAGAGCGTCATACAACTGAATTTCCAACTTTGGTTCAAGCGATGCAGGCCCATTGGTTTTTGTATATATATCAAGTTACTCGCAAGGGTGCGCTAACGTGCAGCGACATATCGTTGACTCTCTTCCAAAGGTACAAGCGCACAAATAAGCTGCCGCTTTAAAAGCCAACGCTAATTCCAATAAACTTTACTGTGAAAGCGCACGACACCCGAACGGCACCTTGAGGGGAGCCAAAGGGCAAGGGTGAAGGGCCTGTGGATCTGTACCCGGGGGGTGCGGTGCTGGTCAGCGGCTGGCGGTGCTGGGAGGCAGGACATGGGGGGCGAGTCGAGTGTGTGGTGGGTAAAAAGGGTTCACCATGGGCGATTCTACGTTTGACGCGGCCCATCCCACCCCACCGAGTCGAGTGTGTTGGGGGGGATTGCTGCGTGCAGCAATGGGGCACAGTGGGACGAAGTGTAAGTTTTGCTTGTCTGATGAAACACGTTGGCATGGAGTATCCTAGATGTCAGGTTGGCACGGCGCAGCGCGACCTTTCGTTGACAACCTTCACCGACAGTAGGAGAGAGCACGCTGGGACCGGGCCTGATCCATGCCTGTAACCCTGGGCCACCGAAATGGTAGTCTGTGTTGGGTCTCCAGGGGTTTTCCGTTCCGCTGGTTTTTGTCTTCCTTTCCTATATCGGTAACTTCCCACATTGTAAAGATAGGTGGTGCCTGGCAACGACTCCGAGAACGTGCACCTAGCAATCTAGGATTTTCTCGTTCCGCTGCTAGGCATGTTGCAACATTAGCGGCCCGGCTGCTGTTCAGGGTTGAGGAGTGCCGTATTTGTTCGACATGATCCCGTCAACGATGATGGGTGTTAGGATTGGCTGGAAGCTCCAGAAACAGACTTGCGGTTGTGGCTTGTTGAATTGCTCGTTGCCGTTAAAGCCGTGAGGGCTGCTGGGGTAATGATGCATCAAATTGTTGAGCCCACATTGTAGTCGGGCAGCCTTGGTGGGAAGCTGTCCAATGTGGCTTGTCACAACTGGTTTGATAAATTTTACAAACTGGCGCAGCGCCCTTGTCTTCTGTAAGCCTCATGTCTTCTGTTAAGTGTCGCCTTGGCAAGTTAGCATGCAGGTGCCCCATGCAGTGGACTCTCCCGGGAGAAGGTGCATTCTAGGTGTGCACCCCAGATGTACACCGTACAGATCCGTCGCCTCATACCGTACAAGAAGGATCTCCACAGGCCCTTCCAAACCCATGGCCGCACCCGATGCACCATGCGCCACGGTCCCCTGCACACCTACCTCCTAACCGCCAGCCACCACGACTCCCTCAGCAGCACCCCTCCCTCCACCCAACCTCCCTGATCCCGCACCAGCTGCACTCAACAACCCAAGCGTCTAATGTCATTTTCAAAGTCCCAACGCGCACTACACAGCCCAGTTCCGTGTTGGTGTGCCCCCAGAGCACAACGCCTCCTCTGCTTTCCTCCTCCAGGCGCTCGCCATCCTCCTCTTCCATGCTCTCCTCCTCCATCCATGCTTCCGCCAAATACCGCTGGGACACATTCCATGCCCTGTACCCACGCGGTATCGCCTTCCGAATGTCACCCGCGCCCTGAAGTCTTCCTTCTCCTGGTGGGGTTCTTCTTCTCCTGGTGCTAACTAACCGCACCCCTCTCGTGACGTCATGTGGGCAGTCCGCCGCCGCCTTTCGGGAAGTGCCAGTGCGGTGGAGGTGCGGCCCTCAGAACTGCGGGATGCTGTCCCACCGGAAGCCGGGCCAGCGCTTCCACGCACCATACGCCAGGTAGGTGTGATAGGCGCCTGCTCGGGGTGAAGAAGGCGGAAGTACCGTCATGGAGTAGCGCCGAGGGGAGAGTGCTCTTGACCATTCGGCTGAGGGTCAACCTGAGCCAAACCGGCAGTTGCGTGCGTCAGCATGCAGCAACCCAACCAGCAGCCCCCACTGAGGTGAGCTGTGGCCTAGCGGTTATGCAGGTGCTCCCGATTACGGCACAATAAGCCAGTCATGTCCACACAATGAGTAAAGAAGGGCGGTACCGGTAATAAAGGTTGCGGATAAGTGCCGTTAAAACGGAGTGAACAGCCCCTCCCAGTCAGGCAGTAAGACGCCACATGCTACGAATTGGCGCGCAGCCATGACCGTACCTGGCATGAATGTCATGAAGCCCAGTATTGTGAAACCAATCTCCTGCGTGCACAGGCAAGAAGTGAGCCAATAAGCCACCACCCTCCTAACCGTGTGAAGCCATTCTGTTCAATGTCGGTACTGTGTTGCAGTGCCATGGGGCCGCACTGCTGCTGCTGAACGGGGCAGCCACGTGTGGGACTAGGAACAGGGACAGCTTTTGTCAGGACAGTATTTTAGGGCTTGTCGTGACTCCTGCGTGGCAAACTCACCGCCTGCTCCTTGCCTAGCACACGCTGCGTGAAGTGCAGCCATGCTGCCACGAAGGCGAAGATGCCAAAGACCATCAGGAATATCGCCAGTGCGATGGATGCCTTGGGGACTTCGGGCTCCGGAGCCTTGAAGCGGAGGTCCTCCCCCTGCGCACGGTTGGGCCGGATTTAGCCAAGCATGTTGGCATGTGGCTTGGGTAAGACGCCCTAATCTTCAAGCCAACCTTGCTATACTCGTCATGATCTGGAGGTAGCCGCGTGTAGCCTGAGCGAGTGCGCATGGTGGACGAACCGGCCCACGGGGCCCGCGGGGCCCAGATCGTGACGAAGTCCTTGCGGGTTAGAGTCTAGTAGTCGATCAATGTATGAGAAGGCTCGCGCTACAAGATAGTGCATGAGTCGTCGTTGTTGGCCAACGGAAATTGGGTGCAGTACGCAAAGCATGACTTGCCCCTAAGAAGCATTTTAATAGACAGTTGATCACAATGTCGATCTGTTCAATAGCTCACAGTTTTCTTCTAACGCTTCCCTGCGCTCGGGCACCTTCCTCCATATCCAACAGTTAGCGTTGATTGACCTCAGCGACTGACCATTAGCTTTGCGATTACTTATATTTGTATCGAGCCTAAATTAGTCGTAAGCATTGGCAGGGTGCGTCGTAAGGCATGAGCAGTCAAGGACTAGGTGTTGGTATACCTAGCCAACCCGGCTCTTTGCTAGCACAAGGGGCCGGAGCTGCGGAGGTTAAGCTATATAGCAACAAGAAGGAGCAGGCGCTGTATGAGAGTTATGCTGGTAAGGGTTTCTGGGATGGTGAACAACAGTTCCGCACGTAATGCACAGCGGCTCCCTGCGCTCAGACCTATATGCCATCATCAAGACCACTGAAAAGCTCGAGCGGGCCTTCGTGCGGGATGCCATTGGCGCTGAGCAGTACGAGGAGGCATGCGGCAAGCTTATAGGCCAGTTCAAGGTGCTCTGGGGATCCATGAAAGACACGGTAAGCCGCAATGCCATAGGAGTCTCGCAACCTACGGGCACGTCAGTCCTCAAACCCCACTGCCGAACTTATACACCTGGCTTGGTGCGTATCACCAGTACCATACATGAATACAGCCGCTGCATCCCTGTCCCCCTCGCCTTCACACCCCCTCATGTCCCTCACCCCTCCTGTCGCCTCTGCAGGTCCCCAGCGTTGAGAAGTTCATGTCGGACTACAACATGCAGTGTCCCATGGCCGCCACCCGGCTGCTGCATTCGGGGCTTCCCGCGACTGTGGAGCACCGAACTAAGCAGAGGTGAGGGAAGGCTCAGGCGTCAGGTGGGAAGCCGGGCGTCAGGCGGATGCGAGACATACCTGTCAGCTGTCACACCATGTCAGGTTGCCAATCGACGCCTCCTAGCTGAAGCGCTGCATGGGTGGGGCGGCGACACGGCTGTGCAGCCGGCATGGCGTTCCCTGCTTTCTCTCCCCGATACCAGTAGATTGGCAGTTCTAGCGCCGCTCCGTTGCACGCCCTACCCCACAATATCCCCACCCCGCCTCGCCCCCCGGCTCACCCGCTTTGCTCCTGCCCTCCACCCTCCTCCCTGCCCTCGTCTCCCCACCAGCCGCGCCAACGACCCCGAGGCGGTCGCGGTGGCTGAGACGGTGCAGCACTTCATCACCGCCATGGACTCCCTCAAGCTCAACCTGGCAGCTGTGGACCAGGTGCGCGGGGCCGGCGGGGTGATGAAGGGGGGGTCAAAGACCATACCAAACCATAGGAGATCATAGGGGGGGGGGCTGCGGGATGCGGGTTGAGGAGGGGAAAAGAAGGATACCCAGTGTGTGCGGGGTGATAAGGGGGCTGCGGGATGAGGTGCAGGGGTGCGCGTGGGGTGAGGGGCAAGGGTGGGGCTGATGAGGAGAATGAGGGGCTCTGGGCCCGGACAGGGAGTGAGGGCCGGTGGGAATGAGGGGCCGGTGGGAACGGGAACAGGAAAGGCCGGAGGTGCCCCACAACAACATGGTCGTACGCTGAGCTGCTCCCCCCATGTTGTCGTACGCCCTCCGTACGACAGATCTGCCCGATCCTGCTGGATCTCATCAACAGCATGGACAAGATCCAGACGTTGCCTCCCGACTTTGCTCCGCGGGAGAAGGCGCGCATGTGGTACAGCAAGCTTTACCAGAAAGCCGCCAACTACGAACTGCCGGAAGACGATGTACGACAACTGATGTACGAGCTTGAGGCGTCGTACAACACGTTCCTCACGACGCTGCGGACAAAATAATGAAACGTCGCCTGGCTGCTACGGAGGACGCGTACTTTCGTTGTGGTGTCATCGTCGTCGTTGTGCGGCGGCGAGTGGTGAGTTGGCCGTGTGTGTTAAGAAAACTGGCCGCGAGTAGGAACGTACTGGGATGTCGGAAGATGAAGTCCCCACAGAACCGCCGCAGGAGCCGAGGAAAATGGTGGCGTATGTACATATATAAGTCCAGTACTGGTGCTGAGAGGAAGTAGGACGTAAGAAACACGCTCGTAAAGCGACCGGACCTAAACACCGTGTGTGGTGTCCCTAGGTGTTTTAGGCTGTCGGGTTGCACTGCTGCGTGATGACGAAGGTGCCGGTACCGCCAGCGGCGTTTACTTATGTTTTTAGCCGTGTATGACATGACTTACCTACTTACTAATCAGGCGCAACCAAACGGTGCAGCCTATGCGTAGCCGAAGGCAGAGTCAGATCCGTTGCGTGTTGCTGCTTGTCTTAGTTCTTATCGGTTGGCTTGCTTGGCCGGGAGGATGCGCAAGGAGGAGGAAGAATACCAGTACCCGGACATGGCATCACGGGTCTGCGTTGTAGCTTTCGCCCTGCTTCTGGTTGTTTTCCGTTTTCGAAAGGGGTTGCCAGACGATTTAGGACACATCGCACAGCAGGCGCCGTGCGTGTATATAGCGTGTTACTAAGGAGGGTATGGACGTAGGTTTTGCTAGTACAGGCGTCCTAAAAGTTCCGTTTCGGCAACCAAAGGCGTGGCAGCTACTGTTGCGGCTCACACGGTATCTTTTTGCACCTGCTAGGCCAGACGTCCGTGCGGCCATCTAAGCGGGTCCATCCGGGTTCGCGCCTAGGTCTGTAACTCGCTTCATGGTATGAATCGTGTCTTCGTGTGCCTGCTTACGTAAAATACTTACCCCTCAGTTCAGCAACGTGAGCTGCACATTGAAGATGCAAACCACAAGCAAACCTCCTGTGTGCCGGTCCTTCCACATCCCACTGCATGCACGTAACGCGCCAGGGAAGGAAGCTAGCCACAGTCCGCGACGAGCGCGGCACGCGTGCTGCACACACACGCACATGTCGCCCGCGCCTCCCCCCTGCTGCTTTGCCCTAACCTGTGGGTTTGGTAAATCTCTGAGCCCCCTGCTGCAAGCCCCCCCTCCTCGCCCATGGGAAAGGGGGCCACAGAGGCACTGCCCGAGCTGCGGAGCGGCTATGCTCTTGGCGGCACATCCCTCACTCCTTCCCGCCCCCAGCACCGAATACCTCCGCTCCTCGCACCCCTTCCCTCACAGACCCTTCACGGCACCTCATCATCACAACCTCAGAAGGGCTTCCTGGACCTCTTTTTGCCGCCGCGCGAGGTTCCGGAGTCCTGAGCCGCCTCCGCTGATTGCCGCGCCCGCCGGGGCCGGCCACCTGCGGCGAAGGCAGCCCCAGCAGGGGAATCCGCAACCTGAGTCGCCGCCGCCGTTGCTGCCTCTGCTGCCGGCCTAGCTGCTCCTGGGGCTAATTCCGCCGCCGCCGCTGTTGCTGCCGCCGCTGTTGCCGCGCTGCCCAACCCTTCCGCCGCAGCCATTACTGATGCCTTGCGCTTGTTGCGGACAGCTGTTGCTGTGGCGGCGGCAGCAGCATTGGAGAGCCTGGGCGGGGCTCTGGGCGCCAGCGGAATCAAGGTAAAGACGGGTTCCTCCTTGCCACCTGCACGGAATACCCAGTACCCAGCGGGGTCGAGTGGCAACGGTGTAATGCAAGGGGTAGTGGATAACCTCAATGGTGGACTGTGGAGGACTGTGGAGGGCACATACATGAGGTGGTGGCTGAGGGTGCTGGGGACAGGTGCCAAGTGCCGAGCAGGGCAAGCGGACTCTGTGTCTGAAACATGGGTGGTTGTTGCATGGTTGGTTGCACACGTCCTGCGCGCCCGCGCAGCTGGGAGGCGCCCGCAACCAGCTGAACCCTCTGCCATGTGGGCCCCCCCACCCGATTTCTGTTCCCATTGTTTTGCCCCAACCTGTGGTTTGGTCTTTGACCCCTACACCACCATGCAAGCGTCTGCCCCCACGCTGCCACGCACCCGGGCCCCCCGCCGACAGCTCCAGCAACGCAGCCGAACGGGGCAGCTTGAACCTCGCGGGACCTGCCGGGGGTACGGCGGGGCGCCGTACGTGAATGAGAGATCGGAGGTGACGTACCCCGTACTCCGTGCATGTACGACACACGCACACACATCACTCGCGGCCAGTTTTCTTAACACATCACACATAATCTAGTACCTTCCTACGCGCGGCCACACACAATCTCGCTCTAGGGGCAGGACAGCAGCAAGTACAGACAATTCGCTTGACGACCCGTTTTGCCTGCGCAGACGCGAGCGCGGCCTGAAACTGCTCTCAACAAGCAGCAGCTGCACTCCTGAGCCCTGACGTCATATGACCTCTGACCTCCCGACGCCATCAAGCTGCAACCCCGACACCTCATCAGTCATCACCGCCCCCGCCCCCCTCAGCCACCACCAGTGTTTCGATCTTCCCTCGATCACGATCGTGGACCACCACCTCTTCCTCTTACCCGCCGAGCCGGGGTTGTAGAAGTAGCGGCCTCCTTCATGCTTGCACGCCAGGCACTTGTGGCTGTGCCCAAACACCACGATGTGCGGGGCGAGGTGCTGAATGAGCGCCGCTGCCTCCGGCACCACTGTGTACGGCGGCAGTTGAAGAGAAAAGCCCCGCCCTTAACACCTTACCGGTGCAGCTTTGCCACCGGTACTCTAGCACGTGAACATGAGCACGGTACGCTTTCCAGGACGACCACAGAGCCCAAAACACAGGCCGGGCCCTCTGCCTTCCCCACCTGCATGGGGCGGTTGCCCCACGATGTGGGTGACTAGGATGCGCCAGCCGCACACCTCCAACAGCAGATGCGGAGCCAGATGGGATGGCCGTCGGAGCCCGGCAACACGCCGGCTTGCTGCTGCTGCTGCTGGCGGTGCTGGTGGTGCGGGTGCTGCTGGTGCTGGTGCTAGCGGTGCTGCTGGCGGCGGTCGGATCCGCTGTCGGCAGGCTTCCAAGCCTTCTGCTGCTGCTGTTGCATTCTGCAGCGTTGTCGGTGCAGCTGCGGCCGGGGCAGCCAGGTCTTGATTACCACCCCTGCAACAGCCGCCGCCGTTGTAGCTGTCGCCGGGGCCGGGGGGGCCGACCTTGTCGCGATGTACGGCATCAGCGCAGTCCTCTGACTCGCTGCTGGAAGTGGAAGCGTCGTCCACATTACCGCTCACAGCGTACACGGGTGCCACACGGCGTAGACGCGCTAGGACCTCTTAGGAGCGGGAAAGGAGAAGAAGAAGAAGAAGAACAGCTTTGTTGTGAATCAGACTGGCAACCCGGGGGAGAGAAACGTTGGGAACGCGGCAGCAGGGAGTGTACAGCAGAGGCTAAGAACCAGGACATTTTCAAAAATGCCTGGAACCAGTGTACGAGCTACGCCAACTTTCAGACTTTGCTCTTTTTGCAAATTCTTTTTCTCGGCGGAATGAAACGCACCTCGGTGGCCCCCGTGGTGACCCACATCGCCCGCGTGCAGGATGGCGCGAACACCGCGGAAGCGCTCCAGGACCTCGTCGCACAGCACGCCGTGCGTATCGGAAATAAGACCGATGAGAATGGGTCCTTCTGCTGCTGTTATGTTTGTTGATATAGTCGGTACTGGAAGAGGCTGATTTGAGCCCGCTGCTTCTGTCATTGTGGTTTCGGGCGGGGCTTAGGTGAGCCTGGTTAAGGAATGCTCGCGGCTTTGCGCCTTCCTGACGGCTTGCCGAGTCATATAAAGCTACTCAGGCTTTGCGTAAATAGCTAAATACCCAGTGAAAGCAAGAGCTTCGAGTGTCCGGCTTTCGAGAATCCAGAGGCGTAATTGAGGGAAGGCGCAAGCTATTCGGAAGGCTATGCCGTAGGCGTAAAGCTACATGGCCATTTCTACTTGACTTCGCTCCGTACATCTGTGTACGGCAGGCCAGATGTTTCTTTCCTCTCTGCATACTTGGCGGTGACCTTCGTGGCTGCAGGGCTTTACTGCCATGCGCGTCCGCGGATAATGAATGATTAATAATGGGCCAATGGCTAGCGCTGTGGTTGGTTTGGCGTCCCAAGACCCATGGGTCACTTGTGTGCTTCACCCTATGCGCATGCGCGTGTCCTTACTTATTCATGGCACTGTAAGCAGAATAGACGTGTGCATGTTGCTTCAAGCAACCCCGCATTCAGCGCAACTTCGCAATACACCAGTAGCCGAAATCATTCCGCGGAATGACCCTGAAATGATTTACCGGTAGATGCTTTGGGTCCCGAGGCCTCATAAACAGAGACCTGGCCTGAATGTGATGCTAAACAGGCCTACCGTGCCAACGGGCACGGTTCCAACCTCACGCTTGCAAAAATTACCGTTCACCTGGTTTACCTGCTATCGCTCCTTTGTTCCTCTCAACACACATGAATTCTTCTCAATGTTCCAGTGGCCATCCCAATCCGGCCTGTCGTGCACTCCCGTACCGCAGTGCTTCGCTAAAACGTACGTTGCACAGCGCCCATGCCATCAACACAGATTCACCGCCAGCACCGTCGTTCGATGTCTCTACCGGCAAGTTCCGTGCCGACAACACAAACGCTGCAATCGCAACTGCCAACCAACACCTCGTGCATGGTTGTGGCGACTGCACGGCGAAATGCCGCACATGTCCGCAAAAACCGTCTGCCATCTCTCTCTTGCCCCCCTGCAACGAAACGCTGAACTCGCAGTCCGTAACAATCTCACAGCACCCCTCTCCAGTTCTAAGCACCTTTTCTTCTCTCCTTTGCCAAGCCATGAATCATTTTGCTACACGGCTGATGCTCTCTCTCGACTTGCAGCGACATGCATAACAGCACACACCTCTCAACCTGTTGATGCCATTCCCTTTGCGAGCGCTTGGCAAGCGCACAAGCAAAAGCAAACGCAAGGCAACCACTCAACGCAACACCAACGCGCCATGTCGTGTAAAGACACAAGCTACAAAGCGTGTCTCGCTAACTCCTCACCCCTAAGCATATCCCCTTCAGGTGCCTCCTTGCCAACCCCATCACCAAGTCCCCACGGCTCAGTTTACCTCATACATCCCCACATCGCCTTCACTGCACGCTGGATCATGCGCCACAAAGCTCGCTCCCCAACGCGCAGTGCCTTCCCGGTCAGCCAAAAGGCTTCACACGCAACCACCCAACAGCGCCCTTCCCTTCATCAGCGCCGAATCCGGTAATGGTGTACCCGGTAGCACATACCCGAACCGAGCCGTGGCATGGCGCCGTGAAAGGTTCTCATTCACTCACTCACTTACGCCGCCGCCGCCTTTTGGGCTCCCAGCACGCGCGCCAGCGTGGCAAACGACATGCCGCCCACCACATTGTTGGCACCGCGGACGACAGCCTGTACGGCAGCGGCAACAACGTGGCAGCAGCAACAGCGTGACGAAGCAGCCGTGACGAAGCAGTCATGGGGGGAGGAAGGTTGGTCAACAAGCAGGTAAGCACCTACCCTACCCTATCCTACGCACCCATCAACCAAGCAGCACCCCTAATGCGGATGGGCCCTCAAACGAGGCTTCTTATGGGTTATAGCCTTGCTGCCAGCGCCCTTGTTACCCGCACCCAGCTCTCCCGCTGTGCATGCTCCCCTGCCGCGACGCACCTGGTAGAGGCGGAACAGCCCGACCGGCATGACCTTCACCAGCCCCGCATCCAGGCCGCCCAGCGTCTGATAGCGCAGGTTGGAGGACACGCCCATGTGTACGGCCCAGGTGAAGGCGTTGTACAGCACGTTGGGCGGCTCGTTCTGCAGCTTGAAGTTGGGGTCCATCTGCGGGGGGATGTGCGGGTGGATGTGTGGGTGCGAGGAGAGTTGGAGGGAGCTCGCGTTCAAACAACCGGTCCCACGGTGTCGGCACACACCCCAAGGATCACTCAGGACCGTTGTGGCAAGTTAAGAGGCTCGGGTGACTTTTTTCATTAAACGCGGTTGGCGCGTGCACACGCCCCCGGTGCACTCGCGACCACTTTTCTTAGCACACACCCGCAACCGCAACCGTAACCGCACCGCAGCCCCATTCACCCATCATCTCTCCACCTGGTCCATCCTCCACCTCTTCACATCGCTTCCTCCACACCCACCTTCTTCCTTAGCGCCAGCAGACCGTTCGACAGGCTGGTGCCCACGATGCCCGCGAAGAAGCCAATGACGGCGAACACCGCTCCCTTGTACGCCAGGTTGGTCAGCCGCTGCGCAGCGGTGAAGGCGCCCGGCTCGAAGCAGTTACCGCCTGCGGAGGGGAGGAAGGGCGGGGCCGTGGGAGGGAGGGGGCGCATGCATGCTTGATGTAAGCTGGTGTATTCTTTCTTTCTTACATATACTCAACCTCCATGCACCCCACAACACACTGCGGCCGTCATCACA
Source organism: Astrephomene gubernaculifera (assembly GCA_021605115.1). Lineage (NCBI taxonomy): Eukaryota > Viridiplantae > Chlorophyta > Chlorophyceae > Chlamydomonadales > Astrephomenaceae > Astrephomene > Astrephomene gubernaculifera. The sequence continues at coordinate 431,984 of BMAR01000057.1, read as the reverse complement.
GCCGACGTCACTCCTCGCTGCTGGCCGGGTTCAATAGACTTTTTATTTGACTAACTACACTACGTTACCCCGCCCGCCCGCGCCCCCCCCCTTCGCCGCTCACCTGGTGCTCCCCAGGCCTTGAGGTAGAAGTCCCCGATGAGCCGCGCCACCAGCGGCGTGCTGGCAGCTGACGCGGCCACCCCCGCGGTGGGTGCCAGCAGGAACATGATGGTGAAGTTCATGATGGATCCCACCTGGGGGGGCACAGCCGGACAGCGGGCAGCGGGCAGGTGGGGGAAACGTTACGACAAGTAAAATGGTAAAGGTGATACAGCAGTGGTGGGGGCTTCAGCAGCCGCCGTCTGATACAGGTATATGTGGAATGGGACCAAGAGCAGGCCAAGATGTAGGAATTGTAGGAAGGAGGAGGGGGAGGATTAGTGGTAGGGACGGCGGATGGGCAGGGAGGCAGGGGACTCACCACGAGCGTGCTGAAGATGAAGTCGAGCTCATTCAGACCTGCGCGAATGGCAGGGGTGCAGGAGCTGGGGTTAGAATTCAAGCCAGTCGCTGGGTTGCGTAAGCCAGCCGCAACAAAGGAAAACAGCCAGGTGCAGCGGTATAGGCCTCCTTCCGCTTGCCTCCTCTTAGTTCTAGTGCCGTGTACAGCCGCTGGGGATGCGAATAAGCAGCGGTCTAGGCTAGGCGGTAAGCCAGTAACAACCCTGCAAGCCGCCCATGCAGCATGTACGACGTACCCCAGTTGGGCCTTGCGCTCATGTCTCCGATGACGCAGGCGCCCACTCCAATGATCTGCTCCATGAGGACCTTAATGGGGAACTCCGGGTCGTAAGCGACACGCTCCTCCCACCCCCGGAACAGCCCGCTCTTCTGCGGCTTGTCGCCTGGGTTGCTGCCGCTGTCGCCGCTGTTGTTGTCACCCTTGCCCGAACCGCCACCGCCACCGCCCCCGGAGCCGCCGCTAGCTCCACCCTTGCCCATGTCTCCACCGCCGGTTCCAGCCAGCGCGGCTACATGGCGCGTGGGGCGCTGCATGCGCCTGCGTAGATGGGCCCGATGGACAATTGGTGGGGCTGCGGTAGCTTTTGACGCGTCAAACCTTGAGAATGGGTGCATCTTACCATGGTGCGCCCAAGATGGGCGTTTGCCTGGCAGTAGGGCGCGGAAGATGCAGCCGTGGTCGAACATGATGGGTCAAGCTTTCCATCTTGCGTGTAAGCGCTTTCTTCAAATAGATCTGTGGCGTGCTCGGAGTTGCTAGCAGTATCTACCGACTTCAGCCCTAAGACACGCTTGCGTCGACAGGTGCAGGACGGTCAGGCCACGGGGTCAGGCGGCGCCTAGCCGACAGGGAAGCAGTTAGCAATGTACGCCTAAGTATTGCGACACGTTCTGATCAAGCGCAAGTTATCAGACGACAAGCTACAACTGCTGCCGTGACACCCCAGATGGTCATGCCCGAACTTCCGCGTCCGTACTTTCCATAGGGTTGCGTCTCACTTTGGCTCTCCCATACTTTGCAAACCCAGCACACACGTAAACGTTTATTGCTCTCGAATACCATGCATGGCTACGCTAGCAACCACAATTGAAAGTAACTTCTCTTGTTAGGGTATTGCCTGAAAAATGTCGGGCCTGGGAGGCTTGAGGGGCGTCTCTGCAGGCCAAGATGCCCGTTTCTCAGAGTAAGTGGGATTAAAGCTGCTCTTGTTAACCTCTGTAGGGATCCCCGCCGACACACCTTTCCCGAATTCACTTGCTTGCAACAGCAAACAAAAGAAGGCCTTAAAGGATCTTGTTAAGGCTGGAAAGGTGCCTAAGGAGCTCGACCTTAAGGTCGACTTGAAGAAAGTGAATTGGCCGGTGCGTATACGGTGGGCGTGGCGAAGTGCATGTGGCTTTACATTGAATTCCATGCAGTTTTATGTCTGAAAATGCGGCGCACGTGTCATGACATCCAATACTTTATGTACCGGTACTTTGGGGGTTGAAGAAACACACATCCCCTGCCCATCCCTTGGTCTTTAACACGTGTGCCGCTGGTTGGGTGCTTACCCCTAATCCTTCATCGTCGCAGGTTATGAAGGAATGGATTGCTAAGCGGGTCACCCAGCTTCTAGGCGGCCTGGAGGAGGAGGTCCTCATAGGCATGGTGTACAACTTTTTGGAGGACCCGGAGGTGCGTGGGAGCGCCTCGCCTTGCATAAGGGTGGAACACTTAGTTGCGCCTTAGCATTATCCCCGTCACAGATGCCTTGGTGTGAGATACTCCCTTTAGTACGACAGGCGCTGGTTCATGTTAGAGCCAGATGGCACTCTTGTCCTCAACGTGTTGTGTTGCGCGGCTTGCCGTCGTGCATGCTGGCATGCTACTGGCACCCTTCGCATGCGGTGATTGAAACAATGTCAGTTCATTGAGCTCCTCCTTTGCTGTTGCTGGTGCAGATGAACGGCAAGATGCTGTATGTCAACCTCCTGCCCTTCCTGGAGAAGAACACCTCGCTGTTCTGCAAGGTAGGGAGCTTAGGGTGCGACCCCCACCGGCAAAAGCGGGATGGGGTTTGCACTAGGGGGTCGGGAGGTTGGGCTCGGGACCAACCGCTCCATGCGCGCTTATTTGGTGCATGGAGCCTCGATAACCCTTTGCGTGTTGATAAGCAAGAAAACGCAGGGCCAGAGTAACAGTCGTATACAAGTAGTTGCTGTTTCTCATTCGGTATAGTGCACACCCCCTCGTCTGCAGGGCGACTGGCTAGCAGGTTGACTTGAATATCGGGAGAAGCGCCGAACGAATGGCATTGGCGAGCGCGCGCATGCACCAGTCTGGCATCCCCCTCTTTGCCTGCGGAGTGTGGGCAAAGGTGCCACGTGGAAGCCAAACCAACTCCGCCCGAAACAGCACATACGACATACCCGCATGCACTACACACCATTTGGGGTACTCGCCTTCCTTCCGTCCTCGCACCGTCCTCGACCCAAATGCCGTTTTCGCTTCCAGCCAACATCATGCGTAGGCATGACAGAGTTTAGTAAGTCCATGGCTGTTGTTTTCACTGTGTTCCCTTACGTAGGAGCTCTGGCTGCTGCTACACAGCGCGAACCAGACGGCCTCGCACATACCCCAGCAAATGTTGGATGCGGAGGCGGAGCGGCAACGGCAGCAGCGGCAGCAGCAGGAGGCAATTCAGGTAACCCGCGGCGCTGCTGGCTCGCTCTCGGCGTTGTACACCTCGAACGTCATGACAGCTAAAGCCCATGCGTAGCGAGACACTGCCCTGTCTATCAGCCCATCACCGGTGCCAAGAGGCGTGCCAATCAGGGCTCTCCGTGCGCACGCTGCTCCCCTTCCCCTTGCTCCATGTCGCCATGTGTCCTCAACCCGCTGCTTGTGGGTGTCCCCTCGCAGGCGGAGCTGGAGCGGCGGCGAGTGGCGCAGGAGGCTGAGCGTGCCGCGCAGCTCCTAGCCGTGCAGCAGCAGATCACAGAGCGGCATGGGGGCGATGGCGCCGGTGCAGGCGTGAAGCGCGAGGGCGACGCTGCGGGCGGTAATGGGCAGCCGCTGCCGCCACCTCCAGCGCGAGGGGAGCGCCGGGAGCGGCGAGGCTGGGAGCCGCGGGACCCGGAGCCCTCCGCGGCACCACACAGAGAGCGGGAGCGGCACCGGTGGGAGCCCCGCGATGTGGAGCCGCAGGCTACCACAACAAGGCGGGAGCGCCGGGGCTGGGAGCCTCGGGAGCCGGAGCCCGACCCACGGGACCGTGATCGGGACCGTGGACGACCCAGTCGCTGGGATTCCGGACGCGCTGGGCGTGATGCTCGGGACCGTGACCGGGATGGACGTGACCGGGAGCGAGCCAGGTGGGGGGCTTTGGGTGGTTCGGGTAAGGGTGTAGTGGTCCACCTAACAGTGGCATGCGTTGAAGGGCTCCTGTCTACTATCAGACGTACTCGTTAACCAGCTCCATCACGCTCTGTTTCCGCTTTGCCGCAACCACCTCACCAACACACCAACCACCTCACCAACACACCAGTCGCTGGCGCTCTCCAGAACGGCGTCGCTCCCCAGAGCAGCGCCGCCGCTCGCCGGATCGGGAACGGGACCGCTCGCGGGGCCGAGACCGCTCGCGGGAAAGAGACCGGTCGCGCGACAGGGATCGGTCACGGGACCGAGACCGGTCGCGGGATAGGGAGCGATCACGTGACAGGGGCAGGGACCGCCGCTCTCGCTCCCGCTCTCGTTCCCGGTCGCGCTCCGAGTCACGATCGCGGTCACGGTCGCGCTCAAAGTCGCGGTCCCCAGATCGCCGCTCCAGGTCAAGGTCGCCGGCTGCACGAGAGCGGAGGTACGCGTGGCAGTTGGTGGCGGGCCTGACCTGCGCGGCTTCGGAGCAGACGTTGACGTTTTGCTAGTCAGTTACGCTGCTGTGCGCCTGCTGCTTCATGCGCCCACGTGTACCGCTTGCCATGCATATGGTCTTTCCAGCCAGTCAAGTCCAGATTGGGTGTTCCCGAGGTCACCATGCAACGCGGTGTGCTATTCCCTTTGCAGTCGTGACCGCATCGGCGGGCGCATGCGGGCCCAGGCAAGGCGCAGCCGCAGTCGTTCGCCTTCTGAGGAGCCACAGCAGCAGCCGGTGCAAACGCAGGAGCGGGAGCCTAGTCCTGCCAGGTGGGACCCAGGGCTGGGTTTCAGGCCTGTGCGCTGCTTGTGCGGGTATGGGCTTGCGGTCATCATACTTAACAAGTCTTGGTTGGTAATGCGAAGGGCTGAACAGGTGTGTTGTATTGTGTCTGGCATTGCAGGTCACCAGAGGTTCGCGCTAAGGAGGAGCTGCCCTCACCGCCACGAGACATGTGAGTATAGCGTGATGCTTGTTGTTGCGGCGAGGGCTGCAACGCGCCCATGCCTTGTGCCCTTTCGTTGCCGTACCCATTATGCGCGGATGCGTCGCAGTGCCAGTTGCGGGCTGCATTGCCTTGCGTACACAGTATGTATCAGCGACCCCAAATCGTGTTTGCAGGGAGGTCGCGGAGGCACGCGGAGATGGAGATGAGCCAGGTAGCGGGCGACGCGAGAAGGACCGGGAGCGACACAAGAAGGAAAAGAAGGAGCACAAGAAGGAGAAGAAGAGCAAGCACAAGAAGGAAAAGAAAAGCAAGCGGTATCGGCGCGGCGTGGATGGGGGTGATGGCGAGGGCGAGCCGCGCTCGGAAGACGGCGTGGGTGAAGGTCAGGCTGCTGTGGCCGAGGGCAGTGATGGCGAGCCCTCGGACCCAGAGCTAGCTGAGCTGCGAGCCAAGGCGCTGCAGTCGGCCCGATCGACATAAAGTTAGCAGGATTGGCATACTGACGCCAATGAGAAAGCGGTCTACTGGGCACTGGTTGACGTGCGAGTAGCCGTTGTTATCAGCGCTATCTTTGTAGTGATGTGGCTGTGTAGGATCGCTTCCATATACGACATTGGCACGACTCATTCAGAAATGGGCAAGACAAATGCTGGTGGTAATTTGTGAAGACGTGTGAAGATGGGCTGCCTAACCCTACGCCCGCAATACCGTTGTAGTATGACCGACACACAGCCCGGGTTACACGGTAGCAACATGTTCACAAGTCGCGTATCGTCGATAGTTCTAAATACAGTTATACACGCGTGACACATGTAACAGAGACCTCAAGTGGTAAACGACACTGTGTAATCTTGGTCTCCTGCATCAAGTCCCCTGGTTCCCCGCATCAACGTCATGTTCCTAGTCGAACGTCCAGCCCCCAGTTTAAGCTATTGGCGCTATCGCCATACAGGGCAGCGCTATCGCCGCCCCTCGTCCACCGCTGCAGTCTATACAAGAATAAAAATAACGCTCTAGGTCGCGCAGGAAGGACACACGCCTGTCCAGGATCCCACAGCTATGGCCTATGGGTCTACATAGTGCAGTGGAGTGGTTGGCATGCCACGCGGCAGCGTACACACTCAAAAGCTAATTGATTGGGCTACACACGTCGCCGCGTACACGCCTTCTATACGGAGGGCCCATCAATGCATGCATTACTTCTACAATCTAGACGCTAGCGGCTACGAATGCAGTAGCATAACGTTCTACGTGAAGCCTTGACGGCTTACCGGCATTCTAAAGCTAACTAAAGGTAATAGTTCCGTACTTTGAAGCATCACCAGATCTCCGTGCCCATGTGCGGCACCTTCGGCATGCTCATCACCACCGATGGCTGGTTTAGCTGCAGCGCTACCAGCGGTGGGCGCAGCATGGCCGGCTCACTTGAATAACGAGACGGCACCACAATGTTTTCAGTGGCGCGCTCCATCTTCTCCTGCAATAAGCGATTGAGCAAGTTGTTCTGCTCTTCCAAGTCGCGCTGCCGCTGCCGCATCAAGCGATTTTGCTCCTGCAAAAGAGTGGGGAAAGTGCACGTTAGTACGTGCTCGGTGTGTTCGCAGCTATTAAGAAAGATGCTAGGCAGCCCAGGACTGCCTTCCCATGTGTTTACCCAAGCGTGCGCGTACCGGTCCTTATGCCAGCATCTAGGACCCTAATGACCATGGAAACAGTACCGGTACGGCTTTGCTGCACATGGCAACTCACGCTGAAGTGACTGCAGCCACCGACTCACCTGTAGCTCGCTAACATGCTTCCATGCAGTCTCCCGCTCCTTGCGGAGCTTGGCGACGTCCGCCGCAATGGACTTTAGCGAGGCCTGCAGTCAAGGCCAAAGTGCGTGTTACAACCTTGCTCCGGCATCTGGCATCAGGAGGCGCTTCCGTATCCTTCCCGTGCAGACTGACCTGCGTCTCGGTCTCCACTTTGGAGACGCGTCCCTCCAGTTGGCTCAGCTGCTTGCAACATGAACATGCCTGCAGTTATAAGACGTTGCACAGCCTTAGTGGACGAGAGTTTGCTTTCAATAATAGCACGGTTACTTACTTTGCTGCATTGCGATCCTCCTTTGTGCTGTTTGCTAGATGGCTGGTGATGCACTGAGTTACGACCGGTCGAAGCAGGCCCCGTCTCCGCAGGACTCGCAGCTCTACTTTCCTGCTATAAGTGTATTAGGTTGCAATTTTAGTGCGGGCTAAGGAGGCAGCAGCTGTATCCACAAGCAGGTCAGCGCAGCTCACTTACAGGAGAGGACACCTCCACCGAATCGTTCGTGGCTCTCCTTGGAGGTGGTGGTGGTGGAGGTCCAAAAGCAGGATAGTAGGCATGGACTGGGGCATACATGGACTGGGGCGGGCGGGTGCTCGCGAATGTCAGCGCTTCCGAGAGTCCTTCCGGTGTCCTATCTGCTTGAGGTAGCTGGCTAGGACAATAGCAGCGTATGGAAAAGTCTCCCTAAAGAGGTGCCTATACGGTCATGCGGTCGGATAAAACTACTGAACTGTGTTGCAGCTGGCGCCACTGGTGTATTCAAACCTTCAGATATTAGAAAGAAGTTCCACCTGTATTTCCTATCGGCGTGATAAAGCACATTTAAAGGAGCGTCCGAGAATACTTTACAGGCGCACGCATGGTTAATAGGAGAAAAGGATGGCCGCCGTACAACGGTACACCGACTTTCCAGCCATCCGTCCAGGTGAAGGTTTTGTATCTTGTAGGTAGACTTTGCTACATGAATTCGTAGGAACCCAGTCTTTTTCTTGATCAAGCGCCCGTTGAAATGAGCTTCGGTAAGCTAGCAAGTTATGCGCTCCCACATCACAGAATTCGACTTTTCATGATCATGCTTGCCCTTCTCATACCTCTGGCCAGGCGGGGGCTTCAGTTTTGGGGCGGCTGCTGGTGGCTCTGCTCCTGCTTTTGGTGGTGCGTACAATGGCATGTGACCTTATAGCTTGCATACTATTTCTGTATGCATGAGATCGGCGCCCGGATCAATTTGTTAGGCTGACGGCCCTGGGAAGAATCCCGCCAAATGGACACTGCAAGCCGTGTTGGTTGATTCACGCAAAGCCACACCATAAGAACATGCCCTTCAGTAAATTCTTTCTTTCCGTGACGGGGTGCTGAGAGGCTGCTTTTGATTTCCTGATGTGGCTCAACAACCGTCCTCCTTTTCCCCATGCCCAGCACTAGCCAGCGCGCCGGCATTCGGAGCTCCAGGTATGCTAGACATGCCTAGCCTGCAGTCGCGTTGCTTCCTTACCATGGCATTGCCTCTCAGTGCCCCTAACCTGCCCTAACCTGCCCTAATGGCCCCTGGGACGGTCATTGCAGCTGCTTCAGCACCGGCTTTTGGTTTCGGAGGGGCAGCACCCGCGTTTGGGGCGCCTGCAGCGGCATCCACAGCAGCATTCGGTGCCCCAGCCGCAGCAGCACCAGCGCCAGCGTTCGGTGCAGCAGCGGCATCCGCCCCGGCATTTGGCGCACCGGCGGCAGCTCCCGCCTTTGGAGCTGCCGCTTCAGCGCCAGCATTTGGAGCACCAGCAGCAGCTCCTGCAGCACCTGCGTTTGGCGCAGCTGCCTCGGCACCGGCTTTCGGTGCCGCGGCCTCCACACCAGCCTTTGGCGCTGGGCTGAGCTTTGGGCAAACAGCAGCAGGTACGGCGACGGAGAAGGGCACTCGCTTATCTTTGGGCGGCAAATAGCGGCCAGGGACATCCTCACGCAGTGCTAAACGGGAAGGGAGGAATACAATTCGGTCAAGGTCCAGCACTTGTTGACGGTGCCAAAAGTTGAATATATTGTTGGGATAATCACTTCCAGAACATTGCCCCCGCTCGGTTCCTCTTAGCAAGTTCTAAGCGCTTACTGCGGGGTAAAGCTCTCCGCGTCTGCTTAGCATTGTGAGGAAAGTCCTCTCAGTCCAGTCCTGCCCCCAATCCCGGCTGCATGGCGTCCACTAAGCGGCAACCGTCCCGAACCACATCCCGCACCCCACCAGCTGCACCCTCGGGCGGGTCCTTGTTCGGCTCCACGACTGCAGCCCCCGCGGCGGCGCCTGCTGCTCCCGCCGCTGGCGGCTTCTCCTTTGGCGGTGCGCCAGCTGCAGCTGCATCGAGCGGTGCGTCGAACGTAGTTGTGCCGTTGCGGGGGTATGAGAGCCAGCGCACCGCAGAGGGAACGCGCACACATGTCGTTTTCGTGTCAGCTCCCAGGGCACTTCTCCTCCCTTCTCCACACCCCCAGCAACTGCTCACCTGTGTTGCACCCCACCCCCACATGCAGCTCCTGCCGCCGGGGGCCTCTTCGGCTCGACGGCGCCCGCCGCAGCCGCCAGCACCCCCGCCTTCTCCTTCGGAAGCGCACCCGCAGCAGCAGCCGCATCCAGCGCCCCCGCCACCGGCGGTGGCCTGTTTGGCGCCATGGCGACGCCCGCCGCCGCGGCTCCGGCAGCCGGCGGAGGACTCTTCGGCGCCCCAGCAGCAGCCCCAGCGGCGGCCGCACCCGCTGCTGGTGGCGGCCTGTTTGGCAACACGGCAGCCGCCGCCGCCACCACCGCCGCACCAGCTGCCGGAGGCTTCAACTTTGGAGGTGCTGCTGCAGCTAGCGCGCCTGCCGCTGCCCCAGCCGCCTCAGCTCCTGCAGCAGCGACGGGCTTCAGCTTTGGCGGCGCGGCGCCTGCTGCCCCTGCGGCAGCCAGCACCGGGGCGTCCTTGTTTGGCGGCGCGGCGGCTTCGGGGGCTGCCACGGGCGCGGCGCTGTCATTTGGGGCGCTCGGAGGGGCTGCGGCAGCGGGGTCGGCACCGGCGCTGAGCTTTGGTGTGGCGGCACCTGCCAGCTCTGCGGCGGCTGCAGGTGGGGCCGCAGGTGGTGAGGGGGTCCTTAACGCGGGTCTCAGGGGGCTGCGGCTGCAGCAGGCCACATAGGTCTCCTAGCTGGGGCTAGGGGCTGGGACAGCAGCGGACGCGCCCTGCCTTACTTCGTCATGGTTTCATCACAGTCAAGTATTTGCGAATGCGCGTCCCCGAACCATGTCCAAAAGCTGCATCTAATCCCGAAAATGTTTCACCCCGACCCTCCCGCCTCCTCCGTGCAGGCTCCACCTTGGCACCCGCAGCTGCTAGCACCGCGGCGCCCAGCCTCTTCGGTGCCGCCTCAGCAGCAGCACCCGCTGCGGCGTCCTCCGCGCCGGCGGCAGCGGCGAGCAGCGCGGCGGGCACAGCAGCAGGTGCGCTGCTTGGGGGGCTGGCTGGGTTGAGTGGTTGCGCGAGTGCGTGCGTGCGCTAGTCCGGTGGTGCAGCCTAATGATCCCAGTGATCCTATCCCAACCGATCGTAGCGCTAACGGACCTTTAATGAAGATAGGACGTGAGCTGCTGCTGCTGCTGCCGCTCGCAGGTACCGCGGGCGCGACCGGCGCGTCCGCCCCCGCCTTCTCATTCGGGGCAGCGGGTGCGGCAGCGCCCGCGAGCGGAGCCGCGTTTGCCTTCCCGTCCACGGCAGGTATGTGTTAAGAAAACTGGCCGCGAGTGCGGGGCATGAGGGGGATGAGGGCGGAGGTGGGGATAGGGCTATGCTCGTTAGAAGGCATGCCGGAATCCAGTGTTTCCCACACCGCCACCTGATGCTTCACCCTCAACTGCTCCTCGCCCCTTCCCACTCCTCCTCCCATGCACGCAGGCGCCACGGGAACTGCTGCGGGGACGGCTGCCAGCACAGCGGCTGCCTCATCAGGCGCCGCCGCCACCCCCGCCACCACTGCAGGTGCCATTGTGCCGGCTGCCGCTCCCGCCGCCCCCGCGCAACCCCAGGTAACCGCCGCCCGCTAGCTGTTGCCGTACGGCTGCAGCTTCGGAACCAGTGGATCCGTACATGTGGAAGGGCAGTACAACTAATGTACGCGGTTGTGGGGTGGCTGTCGACCACTGTGTTAGAGAACACAGAGGGGACATCATCGTTGCGAGCAGAGCTCGGTACCCACACCTTCATGCGGTTCCCTGACCCCCCCCCCGCAGATGCCGGTGCCTGTGAAGGGCAAGAACATTGAGGAGATCATCAACGAGTGGAACTCGGAGATGGAGGAGCACCTGGCCGCCTTCAACAAGCATGCAGGCGGGTAGTTGTGGCATGGGCTGATGAATTGAATATGTATTGATGTATGTATGTTTTCCAAAGGAGATACATTGGCCATTCCTGGCCATTACGCGTGTACAAAGCCGTGTTTCCGATATGAACATGCAGCATCAGGCGAAGGTTACCTCCTCTCCACGCGAACTCCCCCTCCCTCCTGTCCTCGCAGCTGCGTTGTCTGCATGGGACCGCTCCATCCTTCACAACCGCTCCTGTCTGCTCGGAGTGGAGGAGGAAATGGGAGTGGTGAGTACGTTTAGGGGGCTGGAGTGGGAGGGGCATGGTGGGTCATTGGTTCGCGAGGCATGGTGGTCCGGAACTCGTTTGTGGGTGGTGGGCAAGGAGGGATGGGACAACAAGGTAGTGTACATGGGGGTGGCGGGAATGGGACCAATTTGAACCGTCCCACAACACCCTTGTTAACCCTAGCGCTTCCCTCCCTCCTGCCGGCCTCGCCGCTCCCTATCTCTCCCCCTCTTCCCAGGTTGTCGCGGGTCAGGACGCGCTGGACCGCAAGCTCACCATGCTGGAGACACACCACAAGGTAACAACGGGGAGGTGGGGAAACAAAATTCCAATGTGTGGTGTGATAGCGGTGGGAAAGGAGGGTGAAAAGGGGAACTGACGAGCTGTATGATGAGATGTATGGGTGGAGGGGTGTCTCCGCTGCCCCGCTTCCTCGCAGCTCAGTTTACCTGAACACTTCTTCGCCCTCCCCCCCCCACTCCCCCACCGCAGGAGGTTCACGACGCGCTGAGCAGCATCGAGGCGGAGGCGGAGCGCATGTGCCTGGCTGAGCGGGGGCTACTGGACAGCGATGCGGCGGAGCGGGACAGACTGTACGCGCGAGCGGAGGTGAGCGGGGCACGTGCGGAGACGCAGGGGAGGGGAGCGTGGAGGGGGGGGCAGACTTAACTCATTGACGACATTGTTTGTTGCCAATTTACGGTAGTAGCGTCCCGGCCGTACTTCATCCCGCTGTTGCTGCCCTGCTGCTGTTCCCATTGCTTTGCCCTAACATGTGGCTTCCTATGGTGTATCTCTGACCCCTTCCCCCCTTCCCCCCTTCCCCCCCCTCCCCCCCAGTCCGTGTCCACCGCGCTGGTGCGGCTGGGCGAGGAGCTGGGAGCGGTGGTGGCGGACGTGAACGAGCTGAGCGGCGGGGCGGTGGGCGACCCGGGCACTCCGCTGGGGGCGGTGGTGCGCATCCTGAACAACCAGCTGCTGGTGGGTTGGTGGGGGTTGGGGTGGGGGCTGAGTGGGTAGTACTCGAGGGGCGGTGCGGTGCTGTGCTGGGGAGGAGGAGGAGGAGCCGGCTGGGGCAGGCTGATGGGTCGGGTTGGGTCCCGTCCTTTATGATTTGCTACGTCATGCGGCTTACCATGCAACAACAACACCCCCGTCCACACCGATAAACCTCCCTCCCTACGGCCCTCCGCTTCCTTCCTTCCCCTCCCTCCCAGGCTCTGGGTCAGGTGGAGGGGCGGGTGAGTGCGCTAGAGGCGGAGGCGGCGGCTCTCGGGTCGGTGGAGGCGGCCTCCAGCAGCAGCACCTCTGCCAGCGGATTCAGGTTCTGATTACGCCACCTCCTCTTTCTGGTTCTCCTGGCTCCTCCGGGCTCCTCCCGGCTCCTTGTTCCCGGTTTGGGATTTCCTGGCGTGCTGTGGCGGGGTGTCCGGCCGCGAGGCCAGCCAGCGGGCTGGAGCGGGCTAGCGGGCCCTAGCGCAGGTTTTTGGGGGGACTTTGATGACTGTACGGCTTGGGTTACGATCTGGCCTGGCAGGCCTTGGACAGAGTGTTACCCGTAAACCCGTGGAGGACAGTGTTTGTTCTTCGGGCAGACCGGATGGCTGGATTCATCGCGGTTGATTCCCACAGCGGTGAGGGAGGCGCTGAGTTGCTACCACAGGCGAAGCTAGGAAGCTATTATAGGGGTTGAGCGGCACCGCCAGGCAGGCAGGCGGAGAATGGCATGTGGCTCTAACCGGGTTAAAGGCTAAAGGGTGTAGCAGGGTGTGTGTGTTTCCGATGCGCGGTGTATGAGTTCCCTGAATGTTGCGGTATTGTGCCATTCTGAGCTAATGTTTACTTACTATGCAGCTGGGTTTTCTGGGTGGATACAACGCAGGAAGCTCACGCATCATCTTTCGGGAGTGTAGACATATAAGTTTGAAGGCCCCAACGCTGCAATTTCCGTAACAGGGGAGCGCCGCGTCTGTTCGGATGAACAAAGCAGTGTTTAAAATAACATGGCAGTGTGTCTACGGTACTTGCTGCTCAACGCAGGCCAGGGCCTGCGGCCATGAGATACCGGTATAGCGTGGTGCGGCTGGTAGGGTCAAGACACGAATGCCTCTCGGACTTTCATAACGCGTTACATGTCGTACAGCGTTGTTGTTATTGCTGTAGCTTGCAGAGCTACCCGTGTTTTCGCGTAACCCAGATCACGGTATCTTGTCCTTGCGGAACAGTACCACCAGAAGTCCGGCACCCTTAGCAACACCAACGCCGTTTCGCATGCTCGACTTTCCGTGCGGAGTAACCCAGCACGGGTACGTTGCCATTTGTGTCAAAGACACATGGACAGAGCTGCATAATAAGGCCCCCTCCTTCAGACTATTCGTCCTCAAACCGCCCGCGGCTGCAAAGACGGTCACGTGAAACAGATCTCAGCGGAATCATAGGAAAACGGACCCATGGGTCACCAAACTACTCATACCTCAAACCTCATTCCTTGTTTGCCCAGCACAACACTGCAACATCATCGCTAACTACCGTAATCGCGCTGAAAAGGGGCTCCAAGCCGCACGAAATCTGAAGCACCAACCTCTCTCACACGGCAAGTCACGAAACACCTCTACTGGGGGAACTCGCGGCGAGACATACATGAGAAGAATTGGATGAAATAAATGGGGCGGCCCCGTTGTGCCCCCTACCTATAAGATACCGTATACCAGCTGGACAGCACAAGCGAAGATTGTCCAGACATCTAAACACAGCTGACGACGAAGCAGCACCATGCTAAAGGCATGCGTGCACTGCAAATCTGCAACGCACGAGAGAACTGCAACCCACCACTCCAAATTGCGACGACACGTACCAACATACCGGTACGCTGACATCAACTCCCAAGTTGACACCCACATACGTTCCTACTCGCGGCCAGTTTTCTTAACACCCACATCAGGACCAAGTTTATTCACGCAACGTCCGCATCTTTGTTCACGTTCGGATTACTTAAGCCCCCTTGCAATCGTGGTCCGAATTGTGTTTCTTTCGCATCCAACATCAAAGCATTCGAGGTCCGGGATGCCCCTACACGTACGGCAGCTAACCCTAGGGTTGCATTTATGCGAGACAAAGCATACGGTACTAAACAACTAGGCATGCCTGACACGATGACAGTACATGCGCTCTACTAGGACTATCAGACATCCAAACACCCCAACGTGGAAACCCACTAGAACAACAACAATGCCTGCTGACATGAAAGATAGCAGCACCCGGCCCCTACCTCGTGACCCCACTAGCTGCCCACAGTAATAAGAAGCAATTTCGCAACACCTACAAACCCACGCATGCAACCATTCTGCACAATGATCATTTCATATCACACACGACTTCATCTCTCTCAGCTCAGCTCAGCTCGAAACCAGCTATCAAGCGCAACGGCTCCATGGGCTGACCGGATGGACGCTTAGAACGCTGCTTTCGTGCGGCGGCAAAATGCCGCATGATGGCGCACAGAGTCTTGTTTTCCCGAATGTCGAACTCGCCGGTAGTGGGGCGCGGGCGCCGGTCGACCGGCGATGGTGGGTCGAACCATTGCATGGCGCCAGCAGCGGCTCGGCGGCGTTGCAGGCAGACTGCGGGCGGCTGCTTTGGCACGGGCATGGGTGGCGTGTTGGCGGTGGCTGGGCGGCGGGTAGCGGTGACGGTGGGGATGAGGTGGTCCGAGGCGGGGCCAGGGCGGGAGGCGAGCGCTGGAAGGAGGGGCAGGATGCGGCTGTTGCTGCCTAGAGCGGTGCGGTGGGGCCGGTGAGGGGCTGCAGGAGAGCAGGCGGGGCGCTTGGGGTTGGGAGAGAGGAAGGAGGAGGCGCAGGGGTTGTTGGTAGGGTTGTGCTGTAGTAGCGGCTGCTGGGGCTGAGGCTGTTGTTTTCCTTGCAGGTTGGTCGTGGAGGCGTCCCAGCAGGAAATGGATGTACCAATTGTAGTGGCGTTAGGACGCGGGCATCCGCTATGCTGGACAAATGTTGCACCGGCTAGCTGATGTTGAACATTATGGTGTATCTGTTTATGAAGCGGCAATGGTGATGAGGCGGGTTCGAGGTTTACCGTTTGGTGGTCCGCATCCACAGCGACATTTTCCCCAAAGCTGCTTTCTTGACAGCCGTGCTTTTTGCTGTCATGTATGTAATGAACAGCGCAATCCTGGTTCGAGTTGCTGCCTGCCTTTGCGAGCGCGGCCGCTGCAGCAGCCAACGACAATGGCGAGGCGAGCGTCGACGGAATGTCGCCTGCCTCGTATGCGCCAAGAGGGTTGGACAGTAAGCTGCTCATGCTGACAGTAATACTGCAGTCGGAGCTCTGGCTGCCATTGCATTCACTGCTTTGGGATGTCCAGGATGGCAGTCGGACGTCGTCATTGGGACCCCCGGAGGCCTTTGGTATCCGAAGCAATCCTGACTTCATGGTCCTTAATGTTGTATTGGTATACCACAAATGTAGCTGTGCCGAGTTCCCGGTATAAAGAACTGCGACTCAAGTACAAGGGTGAAAACAAGTTAAGGACCACCTACACATCGTATACATCACGAAGTATAAGAAGCATAAGCGCTATTCAATGCTCTCTTATGACTGGTCATCAGAAACGCCTGTCGGTCTGGTGTTACGATAGTTGACAGCCGTATAAGGGTACGAGCCGGGAAGCTGCCTGTCCGCATCTTTGCCTGCCTCGAAAACCACACACCCGGCTCAACGGTGTACCCACTGCCCTTTAGCCTTTCTTTGCATAGCTGACAACTAAGTGAATGACTGCCAAGCGAGGTACGCAGCTGTGCCAATGGCTAGTTCAACTCCCAACCGCGCAACTCCCTGCGCTGTTTGCGCCCTCCGGTGACTGCGGTTGTTTCTACCGTCCACCAGATCAGAAAATCTGCGCAAAGAAAAAGACATATTGGTAGTCAGCGGCACGTGAAAGTAAGGGATGAAACGGTTGCAGTCAGTTGTAAACGCGATTACCCCAATTAGCCGATGACGCTAGGAGCTCGTACGGAACACTGCAATAGAAGCATCGGTCGCTCTTATGTAAATTATAGCTATGTGCCCCGCACAGAGACAAAGCCGCTGGGCCCCGCCCGCCCTTTCTCGCATCAGGTAATTTGCGGCAAGCGCGCCGAAAACGGTTCTTGGTGCCACGTTTATACCTCAAATTTGACAGTCGACATCTAGTCAAAAGCGGTGGGCGTTTCGCACGTAGCTGTCCACTCTCAGTGCAGTAATTAAATTGCATCCATCGCCTCTTAGGCAAGCTTACCTTAATCCCGCGCCGCCCTCATCTCGAAGCAATGCGTACACCACGCCTCGCAAGTGGCCGCGACCCACTACACCAACCACGCGGTTAGCTCCGTTGACTGCCTTGCTGCGCTTCATGCTCCATGCCAGGTAGAGATCCCGCTCGGTTATCAGCGGCGGGACCAACTCCGGATACCTGGCACGAAATGTCAATTTGGCTGATTTGAGGCTCGGTATGGATCGGCGATGCCATGATGCAGGCGTGCAACACATGGTGGGGCCTGCACATCGATACATTCCTCATTCTCTGTCTACATTCCCCAATTCCCCCTTACCTGGTTGAAAGCTCCCGGAAGGCGGCGCTCACCGCGTCATCGCTCTTCAGCCGCTCCACGAGCTCCTCACTTAGCGCCTGGTGTTGTGCGGCGAACATGCACCGCACACCCGCAACATGTGTTTAGAAAACTGGCCGTGAGTCGGAACGTACTGTGATTGCCGGGAGGTGTGTGCGTAAGGCACAGGGGTACGCATATGCATTGAGAGGCAGTGTTGCGGAGGATCATGTAGAGGGGAAACGCTTGAGGATGCGCTCATCCAGTCCGGCCTCTGCACGACGCGAGGCGGCATAGACTGCTGCTCCCGGTATCGGGTGGCCTACCGCCATTTCCTGCACTTGCCAGCGGCCGCCACACCAGCTCCTCCCCAGCTCTCATCCCCTCCACGCTGCCGCTGCCGCCCTCTCAACCTCGACCCCACCTCCCTCTCACCCTCAGCCTCACCTCCCGCTGCGGCCCCACCGCCCCTCGCAGCAGCTCCCAACACAGCGCCGCTCTCCGCCGCAGCGACAGCGCCTCCCAAGCGCGACTTAGCGTGATCTCCACCGGCCGGTCTCCCAGCACCACCTGCGCCCCCACCTCCTCAGCAGCCGCATGCGCAGCAGCGAACTCACCACCGCCAGGGACACCCAGTGCGCCTGGATGTGACGGCAGAGCACGGCAATATGGCAGAGTACGGCATGTAAGTTCGCAGTACCGGTAGGGTACGGGTATGGTACGGGGCCGATGGGAGGACGGACATAACAGCAGAGTGAGCGAGGTGAACGAGTGGGTAGCATAACGAACGCGCAGGGTACGCAATCCAAACATGGAGGGCCTTTCCGCATCTCTTATCTCAGTAATCTGCAGCACTGCTCTTTGTACAAGACAAGAACACATTACTTAGCAGCAACATGCATGGCCCCAGCTGCCTCCACCATCTCTCCCAACACCTGCCGTTCAGCCGTGCGGCGAAATGTTGTACCCTTCCCTCGCCGCACCTGCCGTACGATTAGCCAGCAGCGCCAGCAGCACTCGCAGCAGCAGCGCACTCTGGCCGCCCAGTGACACGCTGCGCGCCACAGCTGTTAGAAAGCCGCCATCGCCACCGCCGCTGCCAGCAGCGCTACCACTGCCGCCACCAGGGTTTCCGCTGCTGCCACTGCCATCGCCGCCACCGCCGCCTGCCGCCAAGCTCATGGGGTTGACGAACCCGCCGTACCCGCCGTGCCCATGCCCGTACCCGCCGGCCCCGTTCCCAGCAGCAGCTACCCCCGCTGCACCAGCCTCCTCCTCCCCCGCTTCCCCCTGCACAGACACCCCCCCTGCTGGAGCCACCAGGGCGGCTGAGCGGCTGCGGCAGAGCTCCACCACCACCGCGTCCGGTGCCACAGCCTGCATGCAGGAGATCCGGGTTGCGAGTTGCGGGGTATAAAGAGGGGGAGGCTGACGAACCGCATGAGGCATGGCAACCGTATGTGGAATGATGGGGGGAGCTAGAGGAAACAGCAGCTAGCCAAGTGTGCTAGCCAAGTGTGTGTGGGGCAGGGTCGGGTTGGGGAGGTACGTATGCTGCCAGGACGGAAGTGGACAGGGCTCCACTGCTCCAGTCGCTGCACAGTCGCTGCTCCAGCCGCTCTCACCCGTACGACCCGCGTCACGTCCCGCTGCGAGCGCCTGCTGACGTGCGCGGTGCCCACCAGCAGCACCACCGAGGGCTCGCAGAAGCCATCGCCGCGGCGCTCTTGATAGCGTGCAGGGCGCGGAAGCACCAGCAGTGTGCCTGCGCTTGGGTGCAGGAGAGGGAAAAGAAGAGTATCCAGGAGAGGGAGAGGGAGAGAGGCAGTGCTGCTAGGGTGTGCTGGAGCGGGGGCGAGATGGATGCGGCCAACGGGCGTGGCCTATGGAAGTTAGGAGGCAGGTAAAATGCAGAGCAGGTCCAGAGATGGAAACAGCAATTATCAAGGTTGGGGATTATGGTGAAGGAAGCGACTTGAAGGCAGCGCGAAGAACACCAGCACTAACCGTCATCGACCAGGTCGAGCAGCTGTGGCGTGTTTTCAGCCACCCACTGGCGACTGGATTGTAGAGTTTCTGCTCTGAAGTCAAATTTGGCTGGCGGTCCGGCCAACAGCAAGCGGTGGAGTTGCTCGTCTTGTGATGAGACCGCCCCTATGCTTGCTGCTAGCGGTGCAGCCCGCGCGCGGAACTGAGGTGCCCCACATCTAAGCGCGAAAGGCGATGCGGACAACAAATGATGCACCAGGCGCTTAGCGGTGCGGTGCTCTGCGTGAGAAACTCTCCTACGGATAGCTGCGCGCATAGGTAGTTGTACGTCAAATGCGCTACCTCTTTTGTCTTCCTCTAAGCTGGCAATCGCACTTCTTTTTTATTTGCATTTAGCGTTTGCAACCTATGTTCAAAGGATCTTTACCAAACAGGTCTGTGCGGCGTTCGCGACCACCGACCAGAGCAGCGTAAGGCCCCTGGATCGTGGTTCAACTGCTTCGGGGTTAGCAGCTTGTTAACCACCTAAGTGAATAGACACTGTGGTTGGATTGCGTTGCGTTAAATAGGCCATACTTGATGCCAATTCGCCTTTGCCTATCCTCAAACGAATTCCAGCTCATTGAAACATATTAAGACGGCAAGCGTCTATAATTATAACAATACATAAACTATAGGTCGGCACGAGTTCAGCTCCTTAGTGAGCTGCTCATAGGCTGTGGGGGCCTGCGGCGGACGAAGCATGTGGGCCACCCAAACCGTGGGGCAGCCGCGTTTGGGGCCTCGTAAAATGGTGCGTTATTTCGCTTCGAAATGATATTTATTATTGATTCGGGCTGATGCAAAGTGAGCAAGTGTAATGGCTTTGTCATGTCTGATGTGTACACGGTGCCTGCTTTGCTGCACTGGGCACAGGCATTGGGATGCCTTGCTCGCCTGATGGCGCCGTCAATCCCCGGCGCTTGTGCTGCTCGTTTCGGGTTGCGCACGTCGCGTGCGATGTACGCTACCGTCGTCGGCAAGGCGAGCGGCGCAGCGGCAGGCGGCAGCAGCAACAAGAAGGGCAAGCGCCCTGCTAAGGATGACGCTAGCGATGAGGGTAGGTCTCGCCGAACTCCAAGCCCTTTTCGTCGTTACCTTGCCCACCATCCCATCCTCATGGTTGCAGGGTAATGGCCATGTACCCATACACTTTGCGACGCAATTTGCATTCCATTCCACTTAGCGGCTTTCAACCCATATGCCGCTGTCTGGTCAATACCCGCGTACAAAAGAAGCGCCACCTTTTACACGTACACTTTGCCTTACATCGTACCCCATTCTCCCGCTTCGTCCCTCTCCAAAACGCCCCCCTCACACCACACGTCCCTCTCTCGCATCCTCCTCCTCCTCGACCCTCCCCCCAATGCCCTCGACGCCCCGCACGCATACCCCAGCTTCCGGCCCGTACAGCGCGACGGTTCGTCTTCCGACGACCGAGTTCAGCCTTCGCGCCAACAGCCCGATTCGCGAACCCCAGATCTGGCAGTTCTGGGAGCAGCAGGCGGTGTACGAAAACCTGGTGGAGAACGGCACTGGGGTGAGTGTACGGCAGTTGTATGGCAGCTGTACGGCAATCGAGCGATCGCGCGAATGGGGTTGAGGAGTGCGAGGCAGCGATGGCGCGAGCGGGGTTGGAAAGACCGTGGGGTGTTGGTGTCGTGGTGGTGACTGTGGAGACGAGGTAAAGGGTGCTGTATGTGTAGAGGTGGTCAGCCAGAGGGGGCACCTGCCTATGGGAGCAAAGTGCGGCTCAGGAAGGGAGGAAAGGAGGACGGGGGCTGTTTGCAACGGCTGAACTCATCCCTTACCCCTTCCCACGGGGAATACTTACCGGTACCTCCCCCCACCTCTCACTCTCACCCCGTGCCCTAACTAGCGGTTTCCATTCTTACGGGTTGTTGGGTTTCACTTTGACTCCGTACCTGCCGTACACCCTGCCGTACACCCTCCCCCAGGAGCCGTACACCCTGCACGACGGGCCCCCCTACGCCAACGGTGACCTACACATCGGCCACGCGCTCAACAAGATCCTCAAAGACTTCATCAACAGGTGAGTGTGGGTTGGGAGTTGGAATCCGTTTGTTCGTTTCTTCGCGAGTGCATGTAAGCGGGGGAAGAGGAGGGGAAGGTGGAGTCAACACAGTGTCAACCCCGCCCCATCCCAAACCCCTCACCCCATCCCTCACCCCCACCCCCCTGCACCCCACCCCTCAGGTACCAGCTGCTTCAGGGTCGGCGAGCTCGCTTCGTGCCGGGTTGGGACACGCACGGGCTGCCCATCGAGCTCAAGGTGCTGCAGAGCCTGCCGGAGAAGGAGAGGAGGGCGCTGGTGAGGAGGGGATGTCGGGTGGGGAAAAAAATTATATAAGTGAAACAACGAATCCAAATCCCATATTCCGACTCATGCAGTGAGCGCATTCGGAGGCACTAATAACACGCATCTCAAATTGGGTGGGGTTGGGTTGGAGTACGAACAGGGTAAGGCAACCTGGGACTACCGGTACAGTCGTGTCACGCATTCCGCCTTTCATGCTCCCTCATGCTCCTCTCGTGTGCTCCTCCCAATCCACTCACAACCCCTCCCACTCCTTCCCTTCCTTCGTCAGTGTCTCATTATATTAGTTTTTACCCCTTCCCAACCCACTCTCCTGCCTTTCACTCCTCACTCATCTATTCCACCCCCCTGCCCCCCCAAAAGGGTGCGTTGGAGCTGCGCTCCAAGGCCCGCGAGTTCGCGCTGCGCACCCTGGAGGCGCAGCGGTCGCAGTTCCGGCGGTACGGCGTGTGGGGCGACTGGGGCTCGCCGTACGTCACGCTGGACCCAGGCTACGAGGCGGCGCAGCTGCGGGTGTTTGGGCAGATGTTCCTGAATGGGCACATCTACAGGTGGGGGGGAGAGGGGCCAGGCGGGAGGGGGTGTGGGGTTCGGGCATGGCGATGTGTGTAAGCCCGCGCACTCGCGATCCTGACATCTGCAGTTACGCCTTTTCGTAGCTTACAATGTGGGAACGAGAGTGTGGGCGGGAGGGGTGCAGGGTCATGGCGGTGGTGCATGAGAGTCCATGTGCATGGCCGAGCTGCCTGCTTCCCACCCCTCCCCTTCCCTCTCCCCCTCTCCTCCCTTGGGGATCAGTTGGTTGTTTCCTCTTTTATTGTCCCCGCCACTATCACTCAACGCATGCGTCTTCTTCATCCCCCTCTCTTCCCCCCCACCGTCCAGGGGCCTCAAGCCTGTTCACTGGAGCCCCAGCAGCCGCACGGCGCTGGCGGAGGCTGAGCTGGAATACCCAGAGGGGCACCGCTCCACCGCAGTGTACGTGGCAATGCCGCTGGAGACGGTGGGGGCGGCGGCGGGGCCGGAGCTGGCGGCGGCGCTGCAGGTGGGGGTGGGGGAGGGAGGGGGGTGGGAGGAAGGGAGACTGGGTCACACAGGTGTTTCGTGTTTATGGAAGGGCAGGGGGCGGGGAATGCCCTGTGGCTACTGCTGCTACCGGTGGTAGCACGGCCACGGGTGTTACGATGTCGCTGCGCTGCTGCCCTCGTGGGGCGCGCTTCCTTACTTCCCCCGACCAAGTACGCACCCAATATCACACACCCAGTTACACACACACCCACCTCCCCTCCCCTCCCCCCCCAAACACCCACGCAGGGTGCCGCATTCGCCATCTGGACCACCACCCCCTGGACCCTCCCCGCCAACCTGGCGGTGGCGGTGAACGAGCAGCTGGAGTACTGCGTGGTGGAGGCGGAGGTAGGGGGGTAGGGAGGTGGGAGGTGGGAGGTGGAGGTCCCGGTGGTGTGGGGTACAGAAGGTGAAGCCAAGGGTGGGGGCTGGGTCCTACACAAACCCAGCCCCCCAAGCCTGTTGGCACCTGACATGCAGCGGCGCTCCTGCCCAACCCACCTCCCTGCCCAACCCCCCCCCCCCAACTCCCCCCAAACCAGGGCGAGCCCGCCGCCTCCTGGCTCACCCGCCGTCTGGTGGTGGCCCGCGGCCTGCTGGAGCGGCTGGCGGAGAAGACGGGTGTGTCTCTGCGGGTGCTGGCTGCGGGGCCCGGGGGGCAGCTGGCGGGGTGCACCTACCGGCACCCGCTGTTCGAGCGGAGCAGCCCGGTGGTGGTGGGGGGCGATTACATCACCACGGATACGGGTGAGGGGCGGGGGCGGGGGGCGGGGTCTTGCCGTGCTGTCTGTGTAAGATGACACATTGGGGGAAAGGGAATGAGGGAAAAGGAGAAGCAGGACACCGGAGTGGGGTGGCAGTACTGGGGTATGCGAGGGTGAAAGGGGGGCAGACTGGCTAACACGTAACATCCCTTGTTGGGATGCCCATGTAACACACTTGCTGCTGCTTGCTGTTGGGGCCACAAGGGCCCACATGGCCGCATGGACTATGAAAACCCCTTCCCGCCTGCCCTCCCTCATCCCCATCCCCCCTGCAGGCACGGGTCTGGTCCACACCGCCCCCGGCCACGGCCAGGAGGACTATGCGGTGGGTCAGCGCTGCGGGCTGCCGCTGCTGAGCCCGGTGGACGATGCGGGGTGCTTCACGGAGGAGGCGGGCAGGTTCGCGGGGCTGAATGTGCAGGTGGGTGGGGGGTGGGAGGTGGGAGGTGGGGGGGAGGCAGGTGGGTGGCGGGGGGAGGAAGACAAGGGAGGAGTGCTGGGAGGGGTGGGGATGTAGGGAGGGGTGGGGATGTAGGGAGGGGTGGGGATGTAGGGAGGGGTGGGGATGTAGGGAGGGGTGGGGATGTAGGGAGGGGTGGGGATGTAGGGAGGGGTGGGGATGTAGGGAGGGGTGGGGATGTAGGGAGGGGTGGGGATGTAGGGAGGGGTGGGGATGTAGGGAGGGGTGGGGATGTAGGGAGGGGTGGGGATGTAGGGAGGGGTGGGGATGTAGGGAGGGGTGGGGATGTAGGGAGGGGTGGGGATGTAGGGAGGGGTGGGGATGTAGGGAGGGGTGGGGATGTAGGGAGGGGTGGGGATGTAGGGAGGGGTGGGGATGTAGGGAGGGGTGGGGATGTAGGGAGGGGTGGGGATGTAGGGAGGGGTGGGGATGTAGGGAGGGGTGGGGATGTAGGGAGGGGTGGGGATGTAGGGAGGGGTGGGGATGTAGGGAGGGGTGGGGATGTAGGGAGGGGTGGGGATGTAGGGAGGGGTGGGGATGTAGGGAGGGGTGGGGATGTAGGGAGGGTGGGGATGTAGGGAGGGGTGGGGATGTAGGGAGGGGTGGGGATGTAGGGAGGGGTGGGGATGTAGGGAGGGGTGGGGATGTAGGGAGGGGTGGGGATGTAGGGAGGGGTGGGGATGTAGGGAGGGGTGGGGATGTAGGGAGGGGTGGGGATGTAGGGAGGGGTGGGGATGTAGGGAGGGGTGGGGATGTAGGGAGGGGTGGGGATGTAGGGAGGGGTGGGGATGTAGGGAGGGGTGGGGATGTAGGGAGGGGTGGGGATGTAGGGAGGGGTGGGGATGTAGGGAGGGGTGGGGATGTAGGGAGGGGTGGGGATGTAGGGAGGGGTGGGGATGTAGGGAGGGGTGGGGATGTAGGGAGGGGTGGGGATGTAGGGAGGGGTGGGGATGTAGGGAGGGGTGGGGATGTAGGGAGGGGTGGGGATGTAGGGAGGGGTGGGGATGTAGGGAGGGGTGGGGATGTAGGGAGGGGTGGGGATGTAGGGAGGGGTGGGGATGTAGGGAGGGGTGGGGATGTAGGGAGGGGTGGGGATGTAGGGAGGGGTGGGGATGTAGGGAGGGGTGGGGATGTAGGGAGGGGTGGGGATGTAGGGAGGGGTGGGGATGTAGGGAGGGGTGGGGATGTAGGGAGGGGTGGGGATGTAGGGAGGGGTGGGGATGTAGGGAGGGGTGGGGATGTAGGGAGGGGTGGGGATGTAGGGAGGGGTGGGGATGTAGGGAGGGGTGGGGATGTAGGGAGGGGTGGGGATGTAGGGAGGGGTGGGGATGTAGGGAGGGGTGGGGATGTAGGGAGGGGTGGGGATGTAGGGAGGGGTGGGGATGTAGGGAGGGGTGGGGATGTAGGGAGGGGTGGGGATGTAGGGAGGGGTGGGGATGTAGGGAGGGGTGGGGATGTAGGGAGGGGTGGGGATGTAGGGAGGGGTGGGGATGTAGGGAGGGGTGGGGATGTAGGGAGGGGTGGGGATGTAGGGAGGGGTGGGGATGTAGGGAGGGGTGGGGATGTAGGGAGGGGTGGGGATGTAGGGAGGGGTGGGGATGTAGGGAGGGGTGGGGATGTAGGGAGGGGTGGGGATGTAGGGAGGGGTGGGGATGTAGGGAGGGGTGGGGATGTAGGGAGGGGTGGGGATGTAGGGAGGGGTGGGGATGTAGGGAGGGGTGGGGATGTAGGGAGGGGTGGGGATGTAGGGAGGGGTGGGGATGTAGGGAGGGGTGGGGATGTAGGGAGGGGTGGGGATGTAGGGAGGGGTGGGGATGTAGGGAGGGGTGGGGATGTAGGGAGGGGTGGGGATGTAGGGAGGGGTGGGGATGTAGGGAGGGGTGGGGATGTAGGGAGGGGTGGGGATGTAGGGAGGGGTGGGGATGTAGGGAGGGGTGGGGATGTAGGGAGGGGTGGGGATGTAGGGAGGGGTGGGGATGTAGGGAGGGGTGGGGATGTAGGGAGGGGTGGGGATGTAGAGAGCTGCCGGACAAGGCCTGTGGGAGTGGGGTGAGAGTGCTAGCTACCTCTCCAAAGAGGCCCTCTATACACACCGGTAGTAGCCGTACCCACCGCCCTTCCGTACACCGCCCTTCCGTACACCGCCCTTCCGTACACCGCCCTTCCGTACACCCCCTCCCTATCACCCCTACCTGCCCCCCCCCCCAAGGGCGAGGGTAACAAGGCGGTTGTTGCGGCCCTGCGTGAGGCGGGAGTGCTGCTGCGGGAGGAGAGCTACGAGCACAAGTACCCGTACGACTGGCGGACTAAGAAGCCAACCATCTTTAGGTGGGGTGGTGGTGGGGAGGTGGTGCGGAGCAGGAGGGGTTACGGCCCGTGCCGGCGAGGAGGAGCTCTCTCCGCCGGGTTGCAGGACACCTCTCCTCCCTTCGCATGTACGGATGGTACAGGTATGCAGGTTACTAACTACCCCCACCAACTACAGCCACCCTTCTACCTATCTTCCCACCACCACCTCCCCCCCCCTCCCTCCCTCCCCCTCCCAGGGCCACCAGCCAGTGGTTTGCCAGCGTGGAGGGCTTCCGCTCCGCCGCGCTGGCCGCCATCCGCGGGGTGCAGTGGGTGCCGGGTGGCGGGCTGAACCGCATCACCTCCATGACGGAGGGGCGGGGCGACTGGTGCATCAGCAGGCAGCGCAAGTGGGGGGTACCCATACCCGTGTTCTATGACGTGGAGACGGGTGAGGGGGGTGGGGTAAAAAGAGGAAACTGGCGAGCTGTATGAGCTGTAGGGGTGTGGGGGTTTGGGAGCGGGGAGGAGGGTTGGGGCATGGGGGTGCGGTGCTTTGGGTCGCCGCTTGGAGGGCGTTGGGCAGGGGTATACCGCTATACATCGCCTCCCTGCCCAGCCTGTGTGTAGCTTCCTTCCTCCAACCCACATCCCATTTCCCCTCCCCCCTTCCCCCTCCCTGCTCTCTCCCCCTCTCTCCCCTTCCCCCCCGCGCCCCCCCCCCCAGACGAGCCGCTGCTGACCCCCGAGACGCTGACCCACATCACCTCCCTGGTGGCGACCCACGGCAGCGACTGCTGGTGGCAGCTGCCGCTAGCGGAGCTGCTGCCGCCGGGGCCGCTGAGGGAGCGGGCGGACAGGCTGAGGAAGGTAAGGGGAGGGTGGGAAGGGAGGGGGGAGCGGGAAGAGGGAGGGAGAGGGGGCCGGGAGCAGCACCTGCTCGGGCGGTTGGGGAGGTGTGATGCTACTGCACGCAAGGTATGAATGTGAGGCTCAACTCAATGTGAGGAGCAGTATTTAGGCGAGAAGAGGGGCATGCACCTGCAGAGATCCTCCTAGATCCCCTCCTACTAACCGAACAAGTGTGACTATACGGTCCTATGATCCAGCCAAATGCGGATCCTCCTTGACCCACCCCCCTTCCGGCCCCTCCCTCGTTATCTTTTTTTTTACCTCCCCCTCCTCCCCCCCTGCAGGGCGAGGACACCATGGACGTGTGGTTCGACAGCGGCAGCAGCTGGGCGGGGGTGCTGCGGGCCCGGCCGGGGCTCTCCTACCCGGCTGACCTGTACCTGGAGGGGTCGGACCAACATAGAGGTGGGCGGGAGGGGGTGTCCGGACAAGCATACAGAGGGGGGATTGACAGAGGTGGGGTAAAGAGAAAACAAAAGAGGTGGGGGAGGGGTCGGACCAACACAGAGCTGGCCTAGTACCTCCTCCCCCCCCATCATCAACAACTTGTATCATTATCATACCACACTTTGGAATTTCTTTTTCCCCCATCATCATGCCATTGTCATTCAACACAGCATGTATGCTTCTCTCCCCCCCACTCCCCCCCGCACCCCCCCCTCTCCAGGCTGGTTTCAGAGCAGCCTGCTGACCAGTGTCGCGGCCAACGGGGTGGCGCCGTACAAGCGAGTGCTCACACACGGGTTCGTGCTGGACGAGAAGGTGAGGGGGGGGGGGAGGGTTGCTGGGGTGCTGTGCTCTGCTGCCCAACTGCCCCCGTGTCAATACACATGATGGTTGTGGTCTTGTTTGTTTTATCAAACACACATCACACATGCTCCACACTTCCTTGCGGCCAGTTTCCCCAACACACCGAAACACACACGCGCATGACACACTGACACGCACACGCGCATGACACACACGCATGAAACACACAGGGCCAGAAGATGTCCAAGTCGCTGGGTAACGTGGTTGACCCACGGGTCGTCATCGAGGGCGGCAAGGACGCCAAGCAGCAGCCGGCGTACGGCGCCGACGTGTTGCGGCTGTGGGTGGCCTCGGTGGACTACACGAGTGACGTGGCGGTGAGGGGGAGGAGGGGGGAGAAGGGGGAGAGGGTTACTGTGTGATATGATCCATCATTGTTTGCAATATGTGGGCCAGTGCTCAGGGGAGGGGTGCGGTGGAGGTGTGGAGGAGAGGAGGTAGAGGAGGTAGAGGAGAGTGAGGGGACCTCTTATGTTTCCTCCACGGTCCTCACCCGGCGGGGCTCTCCTGCGTTTACAAAGCCGCTGAAGCACCGAAAATGTGCAATACCCACACGTTTCCCCCCTCCCCCTCCCTCTCCGAATGCGCTCACTGCATGAGTCGGGACATGGGTTTGGGACTCCAGTTGCTGCACTACACAGTATTTTCCCCCCTGCCATTCCCACTCCCCGCACTCCCCCACCTCCCCCAGATCGGCTCCGGCATCCTGCGTCAGATGGCTGACGTGTATCGCAAGGTCCGCGGCACCCTCCGCTTCCTGCTCGGCAACCTGGCGGACTACGACCCCGTACGACACGCGGTGCCGTACGAGCGGCTGTCGGGACTGGACCGCTACCTGCTGCTACGGCTGGGGCAGCTGAGTAGCGAGGTGGCGGCGGCGTACGACAGCTACCAGGTAGGGCTGCGGCCGGCTGCGGGGCAGAAAAAGAGGAAACAGGCGAGCTGTGTGACGAGGGGGGGTGTTGAGTACGGCAGCGAACCATGTACGGCATACCTGGCCCCTGCGCCCCTGGCCAATCCCCCAAACCCCGCACATTCCCTGCCCATGTAGACTTGGTTGATTGGTTGTTTACGCGCGCGTTTCGTTTCTGTGCTTTGCTGCCCGGTCTGCTCTGTCTTCCCTCAATGCCATCTGACTGCCCTAACTTGCGGTTCAGTAAGACAGGCTAGTGTTTTGTTCCTCTTTGACCCCCTTCCCCGGGCTCCTTCCCCCTCTCAGTTTCCTCAGTTTTGGCCCCCTCCCTCCTTCTCCGTGACTCCAGTTGCTTCACTTTCCGATTCATGTTTCCCTCCCTCTCCTCCCGCCTCCCCCCCCCCCCCTTCCCCGCCTCCCCAGTTCTTCCGCGTGTTCCAGCTGCTGCAGCGCTTCGTGGTGGCTGACCTCTCCAACTTCTACCTGGACACCGCCAAGGACCGACTGTACATCCGGGCGGCGGAGGACCCGGCGAGGCGGGGCTGCCAGACGGTGATGGACGCGCTGCTGAGGGGGCTGCTGGCGGCACTGGTGAGGCGGAGGGGGTCAAACCATAGGCCAAACCATACGAAACCACAAATCGGCAAAATAATTGGGGATGAGGCGGCAGGGATCTTCAAGAGGGGGGGAGGGGTTGCATGAGGTGGGTACTCGTGGTTAGGGCGAGAGGTAGCTGGTTTGGAGTACCGGTAGTAAAGAACAGGCGAGCGACCTAGGACATGTGCTTGTTACCGGGGTCATGTATGTTGTTTCATCCAACAACAACCGCTCCCGCTCCCCTCCTGCCCCTCCCCCCCCCCCACCCTCCAGGCCCCGGTTGTGCCCCACATGGCGGAGGACGCCTGGCTCAACCTGCCCTACCCGCGCCCCGCCACCTCGGTATTCCAAGCCGGCTGGCCGGTTCCCGACCCCGCCTGGTTCAGCCTGTCAGAGCAGGAGGCGGCGGTGTGGGCGGTGGTGGCGGAGGTGCGAGACGCCGCCAATGCGGTGCTGGAGCGCGCGCGCGCGGACAAGGCGATTGGCGCGGGTTTGGATGCGCGGGTGGTGCTGCACGTGAGTGACCCGCGGGTCGCTGAGCGGCTGGCGGCGCTGGATGCGAGCGGCAATGGCGCGGACGAGCTGCGCTACCTGCTAATCGTGTCGCAGGTGGGCGAGTGGAGGGAGTGGGGGAAGGGTGCTGTTCTTTAATGGGGTTGTGTCTGGAGCTGTAGGTTGGGGCTGTCTTTTCTTATGAAACCATGCGCTAGGCTGCTAGCACACTTACAACGTAGGGTTTCCTCCTCCTCCTCTTCCTCCTGCCGTCAAAGCCTGTCAAACCCACCTCACCCCCTCTCCTCCCCTGCCCGTGTCACAACCTCCTAAACATCCCCCCCTTCCCTCCTTGAACCCCACCCCAGGTGGAGCTGGTCTCCGATGCAGCGGCCGCCCGGCTGTGCCCCTACCACGATACGCAGCCCAGCGCCTCGGGAGCCGGCAGCATCACGGTGGGGGTGGCGCGGGCGGGCGGCGCCAAGTGCGCGCGCTGCTGGAACTACAGCGACGCGGTGGGGCAGCAGCAGACGGTGGGGCAGCAGACGGCGGGGCAGCAGACGCAGCGGAGCTACCCGGATCTGTGCGAGAGGTGCGGCCCGGTGGTGGCGGCGCAGGGGTTCGTGCTGGCGGCGGGGGTGGGGGCGAGTGCTGGGGTGGAGAAGGTGACGGTGACAGTTTAGTTTTAAGGAGTATTAAAGCAACTGGAGTTCCAGGGAAGGGAGGCAGGTGGGGGGTGAGCCAGGTGAAGATGGGTGCCATGGGTAAGGCTAGGGAGAAGGATGAGTGGGCGCGTTATTAAACTTATAAGGGGCTGGTGTTCAAAGGGGGTTATGGGGGTTACGGTTACGAGGGAGAAAGAGAGACCCTTGGACGTGTGGCTGGTGGTTGGCAGGAAGGAAGCTCGGCTGGTGTGCAGGGAGGGCTTTAGGTGTGCGTGAAGTTGGGGGTGCAGGCGCCTCGGCTGTGCAGGCAGTCGCCAAAGGCTTCGTCGTCGGTAATAAGATAGCGTGCGGGATTACTGGTGCTGCAAGATGTCACAGGACGTTACAAGACGAGGATGCTGTAAGGTGCCGGACAAGGGCAGGCAGGTTGTGCTGCATCTCAAGAAACCAACGGCGCGCAGGGAATGCGACGCACATACAAGCGCATCCAACCGTCGCATTATGGTATCAGCATGTAATATGACGGCTTGCAAACCTCGCGGACGGGGCCCTTGTCCGGCCCCTTACTAATACTCTTCATAACCAATGAATAATCCAGCCAGCTAATGTACAGCCAATTATACCCAACAAGTCGGGTGGTAACTGATCTTGTTTACAGTTACTTCTTTTGCTCTTGCTGTTTCCGCTCTTGTTGCTGAGCAAGGTCCTGTGCAGCGAGCACATCCTCAGCTCGTAGTCGTGTTCGCTGCACTGTTTCCTCCTGGTCTTGAAGTGTAAGCGCATCCGGGTCCACCTGACAAGGCGAGCACCGCAGTCGCACTTTGTAACGCCGAATAGCAAGAATGTGCGCTGACCAATTACCAGCGACTCACCAGATCGTCCATGTTTTCAAGTCCACGCGTCACTGCAAGAGCTCCTACAAATGTTGCCCCAATTGTGGCACCAACTGGACGGATGCAGACGAATGCCGTTAGTGTAGTAACTGAAGGCCTTGTTCACGAGCGCCCAAATTTATTGATCTTTTGACACATACCTAAAGCAGCGGCGCTTCCTAAATTCACCCAAATCGCCGTATCCTCTACTCCTGTGGGCATCCTTGCCTGCCCCTTTAGGTTGATGAGGCGGTATTAGGAAAATAGGGATATAAAGTAATTGTGTTTATAGAGCGGCACGGAAATGAGGAAGGTATAGGCACGCGGGAAGGTTTCCGTGGTGACGATCGCATGGGGATCAGGCAAGGGCTGAGCAAGGTACGGCAGCCCAGGCGAAAGCGGTGCCGGCAGAGAGGAGAGGTGTCCACATAATTACGCGATTCGGGACATGGTGTGCACGTTGGGGAGCCCGAGTTGTCTTACTTTACAGTTGCCCACAGGCACCTCGACAGCTGGGACCCTATAGGACCACAGGACCTGCAGCCCTACTGGCAGACTCAAGGGGTTGATAAGCCTTGTTTGACTCCAGCTGGAAGGGTGCGGCTTTGCAGCGCGACTTGGCTGCCAAGGCTGACAGGTGCTCAAGGGAAGCCGCTATAGGCGCGGAGCTACCGATTGCGCTGTGTGCGGACAAGCCGGTGTTAGCAAGCTATTGTGTTGCCATAGGCATGTAGGGCACCATTTAGGGAAGGCCTGTTCAGTGTTTGTGCCGGTTGAATGCCGGTTGGATCACATGCCATACTAAAGTACGGCTTCTTGCACGGGGAGGTTCATGCCTTGGTGCGATCCACAGAGACATGGCACAGCTTATATGCGCACAGGTTTGCAATTTGCCGGTCAGACACTTCATAGCCTACTAATACGCCGCCGTCACGAGCACTAGCCGAATCGAAACTGCGCTCCTAGGGCTATTCCTGCGTAACTTGATACAGAGGTTTCTATTAGGACCAATACAGTAAATGACGATTGTATTAGCTGTAAGGTAGACCGTCATTCGTCGACACCTGGGAGCCTGGGACCTGGCCCAAGGGCACCGCCGATTGGAGAATGGCGAAGGAGGAAGTCCAGGACCGGTGCGTGTCGACTAACACGTTCACTCCCATGCAATATGGCTGGATATTCTTGACGTTGGGGGCCAGATTGCAGCTAGGGCCACGTGCAAGTAGCGGTTGCTATACACTTGCGCTTG
Organism: Astrephomene gubernaculifera; assembly: GCA_021605115.1. NCBI lineage: Eukaryota > Viridiplantae > Chlorophyta > Chlorophyceae > Chlamydomonadales > Astrephomenaceae > Astrephomene > Astrephomene gubernaculifera. The sequence goes on along the minus strand of BMAR01000057.1, from coordinate 399,657 downwards.
TTTAAACCCTGCCGTTTTCCACCGCAGGTATGCCATTGTATATTTCATCTTCGTCCTTTTGGGGACAGGCACGCTGCTACCATGGAATGTCTTCCTCACCGAAAAGGTTGGTTAGGAATTGGCATTGCCAGTGTTGACGGAGAATCCAAGCTGCCCTGCGCCCAAGTATTGGCAAGCTGTACCACTCCTTCATGTTTTCAATTCCAACATTTTGCCCGCAGGAATTTTACGACGTCCGCCTTCATGTTGCGCCATTCAATGTATACATAACGGAGAACTTTATGAGCCTTTTTTGCCTTGTCTTCAACACAGCGTAAGTGCGCTCTCGGCTTAATTCCACCTACCTGCACCATAACACCCCTCCCCTCGCTCCACAAGCCACGGCTTACAAACCAACTCCGCTCAATCCCCCCCATCCTGCTCCATCCGGCGCACACCTCCTCCTCCACACACGTCCCACAGGAACCTCGTGGCGCTGGGCTTCCTAGTCAAGTTCCAAAAGCACTTGTCGCTGCGCGTGTTGGTGCTGCAACCGCTCGTCGTCACCTTCATCATGCTGCTGTCAACCGCAGCGCTGGTACGCATGGGGTGCGGCGTGGATGCGGGGTGGGGTGCGGTGCGGAGTGTGGGGTGCAGGCGGGCCATACACACCGCTGACACGTGGCGCGACGCGATGCGAGCTTGCTCTTGTGGGTTCCTGCTCCCTCACTTTTTTGTTGACGCCCACGCATGTCCTTCACCCCCCCGCACCCTCCCCCCCCCACCCAGGCCCTGCGCACCGAGATCCCGGGTGACTTGATGGCCAAGCTCACACTGCCCTCCCTGGCGCTCATGGTGGGGGGCTGGGCGGGGTAACGGTGGTGGTAGTAGTGGTGGTGGCGGCACATGTCCCTCTCAGGCCCCCCAAGCGCTGGCCGCCCCCAGCAGGGGAGGTGTGTGCTGTGCACCGCTGCTACCGGTATTATGCATGATAGGTTGCTATAGCGCAGGGATGGGTGCCCACGTCTCTGCATGTATCCGTGTAACTGAGCGCTGTAACGCTCTCACGGCTGCTGGCTTCTTCTTCTCTAGCCTTGTTTAGCATGGTACTCCCCCTCCCCCGCTACCGTACTGCCGTACTGCCGCCCCCCTCGCAGGGCATGTGCATGGCCTTCCTGCAGGGCGGCACCATGCAGCTGGCCAGCATCTTCTCAATAGCGCACATCAGGGTGGGTGGGGGGTGGGTGGGGCCGGGGCGGGAGCCGAGTTGGGCAGAAAGCAAGAAACTACTAATCTACTATGGGTGTGTGGGTGACGCCGGGGCGGGTAGAGAGCAAGAAACTACCGGTACGATAGGTGGTTGGCGGGGGGCCGACACTGCTTGCTGGCGAGGGTAGAGTGACCGACCAGCTGAGCGCTGCCAAAACCAAAACGTACCACACTCGCGCCCAGTTTTCTTAACACACGCACCCCTGGTGGTGGCTGGTGCAGGGCGTCGTGTCCGGCATCGCTGTGGGCGGTCTGGTCACCAGCTCGCTTTCCTTCCTCAGCCAACTCCGAGCAACACAACAAGGCGCCGATGGCAGCGGCGGCGCAAGCGGCAGCGCAGCCGATGCCAACGCCAACTCGATCGGCATCAGCATCATCAGCGCCGTCGCCGATGTAGATCCGCACACCTCCCCTGCATCCGCAGCATCCGCCGCCGCCGCCGCAGCCGCAGCCTCTGCAGTGGCTCCCGCTGCCTTTGTGTACTTCTCCGCCTCCGCTGCTGTAATCGGCGCCTGCATAGCGGGATACTGGTCGCTGCCCTGGCTGCCGTACGGGCGGTACAAACTGCTGCTGGCGGGCATTCTGGACGACCCCAAGCAGCGCAAGATGCTCACGGTGGGGTGGGGGTGTGTGTCGCGTGTTTTGCTAGACATGCTAGACTGGCTGCCCTTACCAAACACTGATGCGATTGAAGGCATCACGCATACCAGTCTCTTTGCCGTAGCCCCATCTGTTTCCTTCCTGCCAAACCTTCCTTCCAACCCCGACCATGCCCCGCACTTGCACCCCGCCGCGCAGGTGGACGAGGATTACGAGGAGCCCCTGTTTACCGTTGTAGAAGGCGACATTGACGGTGCTGCCGCTGCCGCTGCCGGCCCCAGCACCAGCTCCGGAGCCACCCGCACCGAAACCACCCGCGCCGCCATCATCTGCGTGGAGTCCGATTACAGCATCTACACCCGCACCTGGCAGCAGCGCCACGCCTTCTCCATCTACTGCCTTGCGCTGTTCCTCTGCCTCTGCGCCACCATGAGCACACATCCCGGCTTGTCTGCGTTCATTTGCTCGGTGGACAACCCGGCTCGTGTGTCGCCCTGTGCGGCGCGCAACGACACGCCGGGGGTGCTGGGACGCATTCGCGGGGACTTGTTCGTGCCGCTGCTGTTTGTGTTGTTCAGGTTGGAGGGTTGGGAGGGAGAGATGTAGGGCAGCAGTGGGGGTTGATGGGTCTGGGAGGAAGGAGGGAAGAGGAAGGGGGAGGGTAAACTACTGCTACTGTTGGCACAATACTGTTGGTCAAAGCCCATTAAGGATACCGGTAAATGGCAGTGCAAAAGACGAAAACTGCAGCGCAAGCCACGACACGTCACGACACGGGTATCCATGTCCACGTCATCATCCTGCCGTATCCCACGTATCCCATGCGCCCCATGTGCCCCCCCCCACCCCGCCCCCCACCGCAGTCTGGGTGACTTCCTGGGTCGCTTCCTCAGCGGCTACGGCCCCTGGTCCCGCGGCGCCCCCAAGCCGCTGTCCATCCTGGCCTACTCGCTGCTGCGCTGCAGCCTGGCGGCCGCAGTGCTGTTCTGCCACCTGGTGACACCCACCCGCTGGCGCCTGCACGCCTACCTGGACAGGGACCACTGGCCCTGGGGGGTGGTGCTGGCGCTGGGGGCAACGCAGGTAGGGGAGGCGGGGAGTGTGTATTTTGTGGTGGCTCCTGGTGATAAGCGGGTACCGTGTATATCTGATCCCTCGCTGCCTGCTTTTGGGCTGGCACCGTCGCGGCCTCTTCGTACTGTCGCGGTCTTACTCTTTATCCTCCTCCCCCCTCCTCCCCCTCCCTTCTTTCCCCCCGCCTCAGGGCCACCTGATCAGCACCATCTGCATGCACGCGCCCTCCACCCTGATGCCCACCGAGCAGTCCAGGTACGGCCCCGTCACCTCATTCGCCATCTCGGCGGGCTGCTTCGTGGGGTCGTTCGTTTCCATGGGGCTCTCCTCGGCCTTCCAGGAGCATTGAGAGGGGCTGGAGAGAGTCAGAGCATCAGCTGCTCTGCTGTTTACTTTGGCCCCACATGTACCGCTATAGTAGCATCTCGAGGTTTGGGCGAAAGAGGGCCTGTGGTATGGGGAGGTGGTGGTACCGGTAGTTAATGTTGACCGTTAATCGAGACGCGGGATGTAACTGATTAGTCAGGTCTGAGCAAACTAACGGTGGAGTCGGAGTCTTGGATGGCGTGTACCGCCGTTTGGCGGTTGTGGTAGTGTACCTTGCTGCGGTAGGTGCCAAGTTAGGCCAAGCCATGCACCTTTTGCGTTTGGTGGGGTTGGGTTTGAGACCAACTGGGGACAAGCGCATCACAGGCTCCTTGCTTCTGTTGCCTTGGATCCCATACCTTGTACACTCTTGTATACGCAACACACTTATGTAGTTTCCTTTAAGACACCTGTACCAGAATGCTCGGGAGTAATGGCTGAGAGTAGATAGGCTTGGGGTTTCCGGGCCTGTCATGCGGCCCCGGTGTACTGTACTGCTTGATTGCCACCCTGACAGCACCTTATTGCGAAGCGCTGCGTGTATGAGGTGCGGGTGTGCCTTCCCTTGACGATGCGTTGGGGACTTGGGGTCTGGATCACTTGCTTGTACCTTTGCACGTAATCCGTACGAAACCCAATGTATGTATGTTTAAAACCGGTGTAGCGGTGTTATGAAAACTGCTGACACACCCACTCTTGCACATAGGTCTTTTGCTGCTCCTGGCAGCGCTGCTCTGTGCTTTTGCACTTCATGTGATGTGCCCGCAGACGTCCGGACGCTAAGGGCGGTGCTTTGTAGCTTTCGGTTGCTCGGGCTGAGAGCATGCATTGGGTGGATGTTTCGTTTGTGTCCATGCAGCTCAGTTCTTGGTTCACATGATACTGACGCCATGGGATTTTAGTAGGCATCAAGGGGCAAGGTAGGCGAGAGGGAGGGGATGCACCCATGCATGGCTGGACACGTAACTAACTGAGGGACGGCGAGGGTATTAGTTCATTTTCCGGGTGGCCGGATGATGAGCTGACAAGGTGAATGTACTTAAGCCGGCGGTTAGCGTTTTGAAATTGGTTCAGGTTAAGCTGTTGAAACCCGCCCCCCGCATCTTACTTCCTTTACCTTCTCCAAGCTATAGCAGCAGGTACTAAGCCTACTTGCGAGGTCCACGTTGAGTAATTTCAGCAAAGTTACCCCCTGTGCTGTTGATTGCCCTGCTCCCGAGAGTGGCGCATTGAGCATGATTTCAAGTGTTACCAGGCGATATGTTATTACCTTTCATTGCTCACTCCTTCAATATTGGAGGCGTGCAAAACAATTCGAGCATTATACCCGACAAAGGGGTAAGTCTTCCGAAAGGAGGGAACCACAGCCGACGCCCCCCAGCCTACACGCAATGTGGGTACATCAGAGGCGCCCCAACGCACGAAGCCCCGGCTGCAAAGCAAAACAAGCAGCATACAGTGTCTAACGAAAGAATACTGGCTTTTCGCTACAAAATTGGCAACCATATAGCCTAACATCACACTCTGCCACTGCCACAACTCGCATTTGTGTGGACAAGACGGCAAACACACACGTTAATAGGCATTAGCATTGCACTGCCTTCTTGGCCGGGAGAGAGCGTTTGGCTCCTGCCAGGAGGAAGAACGTTCGCTTGTGCGCAGCTGCTACACGGCTCAGCAACCGACAAAGCACCCCCTTACGCCCGTGAGGAATCCGCATAGTTCAAGTTGTCACCCTTTTGCCAGCCTGCCTGACCGTCTAGCAGCAAACACAAATAGATAGCAGTATTGCAGCAGACCCATCACAGCACCAGACGAAACCAACGGAAAGCCCACATCAGCGCCCCCTCCATTACCGCGGCAACAACGGGACCATACGGGTGGCGCACACGAGACGCACCCACGCCACCAAGTCCAAGCTGCCGTGCTCACATGTTGCCGCCCCGTTGCCGCCCTTCTAACTTAACCCACAAGTTGCCAACCAACTCACCGCCTTCTAGTAACTCCTCCACCTCATAGCCGCACAGCCCAACCTAGCGCTGACTCCCGCCCCAACCCTGACAAGGCCCCACGGCACCTCCTACACCACCTCAACCCATTCGTCCCTTCCCTCCTCCCCTCCTACACCCTCTTCCAACCACCCCCACCACTCCAACAGCATACCTCCCCGGCACCCGGCCATCCCCCTCTTCCTGCCCGCTTACTTGGCCGCCTCCTGCGGCAGCATCTGGTAGTTATCCTTCTTGCTGCCGAGGACCTTCTGCTCGAAAAACTCCCGCACAATCGCAATGCCCAGCGGCAGCGCCACATGCGGCCGCAGGAAGTACGTCTTGGGCTGCATGTTGGTCATGATCTCGGCCCACTTGGACATCATGGCGTCGCCCTTGCGCTGCATCTCGCTGGCCACAGCGTCCAGCAGCAGCGGGCAGCGGTAGACAATCTCGGCAAAGGCCTTGCTCATCCAGAAGTCGTGACCGTACAGCGCGCGCCACTTGGTCTCGAACTGCTTGGTGGAGCGGGCGGAGAAGTCGCCGGTGGCGCGCATGGCGAGGATGGTCTCGGCGGCCGCCTTGCCACCCATCATGGCGGTGTGGATGCCCTCGCCTGAGGGGGGGGAGGGAAGGGGAGAGGGAGGAGTGGAAGAGGGGGAAGGGGAGAGGGAAGGGAAGGGGGCAACGGGGGGATTAAGAGAGGTGGTACTGGGGCTAGTAGGATAGGGGAGTGTGGGAGTCTATGGAGGAGGATGGAGCAGCTGACGTGGGGTTGTGTGCACCGGGCTACGTGTGGGAGGCTACACCGCAAGCGAAGATCATCGCTGTGCAAGGAAAAACAGGGCGCTTCCTAGGTGCACCTCACTACCGCCAGCAAGTAGCAACAGCTATGAATGCAACTAGCCGACGCAAGGTATCCATGTCCCGCCCCTGCTGGAAGCAAACCCACCACCCCTCCTCCCTCCCCTCTCCGCATTCCCCGCCACTTCACGCCAACACCCCTCATCCTCCGGCCCCAATCCTCACCGGTGTACGGGTCGATGTGTCCGGCCGCATCTCCCACAATGATCAGGTGGTCGTCAAACGTGGTCTTGAGGCCCTGCCCGCCCAGACGCAGGCTCGCCACGCGCATGCGCTCAATCTTGGCGTTAGGCCCCAGCGACTTGGAGATGAAGGGGTCGTACTTGATCGCGTCGTTGTGCAGGCGCGCCAGATCCGACTCCTTCACGTCTCCGCAGTAGCCGTCCTTGCCGCAGGGAATGAGGTAGTAGCAGAAGTTCAGCTCGTCGTTGGGGTGACGGAAGATAGCGGCGTAGCCGGGCAGCGACCACTTGGGGTAGAAGCACACGCCGTCGTAGTTGGTGTTGTGGGAGCCGCCCTCCACGAAAGCGCGGGAGCAGATGCCCTTGGGTGCCTCCGTGCAGTATCCCAGCTTGGTGGCGAGGCGGGAGGTGGCGCCATCGGCGCAGACAAGCACACGACCGCGGACAGTCTCGCCGGTGGCCGAGGTGACGGTCCACAGACCGGTTGCCTTGTCAAAGGTCGCGCCAGTCACCTCGAACTTCTCCTTAAGGTCGGCGCCGGCGCGGGCAGCGTTCTTGGCAACGCGGATGTCCAGGTTGATGCGCTTCACGGCGCAGCAAGCGGCCTGACCCAGCTTCTGCTTGGAGACACCGATGTAAGAGGTGCCGTTGGGGCTAACGAAACCACCAGCGTCGGCAAAGTGAGCCTCGTTGTTGGCGACGAGCTCCTGCAGCACGCCCATGTCCTCGAGGATGCGGATCGCAGGGGTGCAAACGGCATCGCCGCAATACTTATCGCGCGGGAAGGTCTCCTTCTCTAGAAGAGCGACCTTGGCACCACCACGAGTCATATAGTAAGCGCAGACGGAACCGGATGGGCCAGCACCAACGATGACCGCGTCGTAAGCGTCGGCCGGCAGGGTGTCGACCGGGAATGGGCCGCGGGCTGGGACGGCGTTTTTGGCGCGGCGGTAAGCGTAAGCTGCCAGGAGGGCAGCAGTGGTAGCACCAGCAGCAATAGCTACCGTCTGCTTGTTCTCCTGGACATACTTCTCGGCCTTCTCAAGCGCCTTCTCGATTTGGGCGGCCATCTCTGATCGTGCGTTACTGAGTCGAGTTAAAGCCCGCAAGAAAGGGTTCCACTCACACGTAAGGACCAGTAGCGCCTACTGAAAGTAGTGCAAGATCAGGAAGAACGAGAAGTGAAAGCCGAGGACTGGCGACTCAAACCAAGGACTGTAGAGAAGTGCTACACAAGCCTTGGAGTACGAGGCGCTTATCACACCGGCTATGAATGCACAAAGCAGGCCGCGCCGAATTCACAAGCCCGCGCACTTGTACGAGCACTTTTGTCGTGCACCAACCTTCGGCGCCAAAATCGCTCGCCCACCTGGTATGGCCCTCCTGCCCGATAGCATGCCGCAGTTGCACTAACGGGCTAAATGGTATGCGGGTGAACCTAGCCTTGTCCCTCCCTAGGTATCCTTTCCCATTGCTCCTTCGTTCCAATCAGCCCGAAATGCCTTCTGACACAGTCCTTCAAGGCGCAAAACCTTGTAGTGCATAAAGTTTGCCAAGTGCTGACCTTCGTGCTTCAAATCTGGGACACTGGTACCGTATCTCAGTCGGATGCATCTGCATGGTGCCTGACTTGCGGGATCTGCTCCAAAGGGAAATGAGAACCATAGCACTGTTAGCGTAAAACCAACAAGTTGTGAGCCCATGAGATTTGTTACAAGGCTTAACACCGGAGACACTGGTCCTGGGCACACACCTCGACGCGAAAAACCATCTGCAGCTTCGATGACCCCTTACTACAGTTCTCTTAATCTCTCTGTGCCACTAAAAGCCTGCCACCAAGTGATCTCTAATGCTTGCTAGTAAGGCTACCTAACCTGCAGGAACAACGTACGGGACACGTGTAACCCACAAGCTACGAGACAAGCGGTTGCCGAGCGGCGACGGACAACCAATTTAACATCCCGCCCAACCATGTCAGTATACCCGTGCAAATAAACAGCAAAAGCGGCCCTGCCGGCAAACAGCGCTACCCTTCTACCCATGCTTAGATGCCTACGCACTCACAGCGGAATCTGTTGCCCCCCCCCTTATGCCGCTTCCCCAACTCCTACTAGGTACCTCCTCCTACACCCCTGCCAGCTGTTCTCCAACCCATCCGCACGCACGGACTAGCACCCTAGCAAGCCAGCCGGCACGCAAACAGCATTTATCTTCCGGCAATCACAGTACGTTCCGACTCGCGGCTAACTTCCTTAACACAGCGTTTGCGCCCTCTAAAACACAACACCCAACGGAATCAGCTCCCTACTTCAATCACAACAACGCGCCAGAGACTGTGGTCCGATCGGAAAGAGCTTCCTACTACAACCAGCAACGACTTGTCGCCCGCCTACACCTGCAACGCTGCCCCATCAGCAGCAGCAGCCGTCGTCGTCCGCAACCCCGCTGCTGCTGGTACTGCTGCCGGAGCGGCCGTCAGCCGGCAGCACACGCCGCACAGCAGCGCGTCCAGCAGCGTTTCGTCGCCGTACAGTAGCGCCCTCCGCGCCTCCAGCACCTGACACAGCTGCCGAGCAGCCGCGGCCTCCACCACGCAGGACAGCGGGTGCACCACCCTGCGTGGCCACAGCAGCGTACGGCAAAGGCAGCAGAAGTGAAGAAGCAGCAAAATGGTAGAGCGGGCAGCAGGTGAAGCAACAAAGGCAAGCACAGCAAGTGAAGCAACGGTTAAGCAACGACCCAAAACGGTGTGAAGGTGTGAAGTGCAAAGGAAACACAGCGGGACGTTTGGGGGACGGTCACGGTAGGCAGGAAAGCTTATGCGCATGTGACACAGAACGCCCGAATGTAAGAGAGGGTGTAGAAACTCACAGACAGTTGGACTCATTGAGTTGAATTTTTCTCACTTCTGACGCGACCCTACCCGCCACCGCCCTTCTGCACCCAAGGCCCCTCTCAACACACAAACATCACAAGGAGGACACAGCTCCCCACGCACGCCGTAATAAGGTGCCGGTAACAAACAACAAGGCAATAAATACCAAGTCACAACAATAAGATAACAAACACCAAGGCACCAAGTGCTGCCTCCCTGCCTTCCTCCACCCACCATGCGTCCGTGCCCAGCGCCGCCAGCGATGCCAGGTCGCACTGCGCCACCCCCAACTGCGCCAACCGCTCCTGCAGCGCCACCAGCCCGCTCCAGGGCCGGCTGGGGGGCTGCAACAGCGGCAGGGGCTCGGGGCAGGCGGCAGCAGCAGCAGCCGCAGCAGACGATGGTGGCGGTGGGGGTGCAGGTTGCTGCGGCGAGGGCGACGTGGTGTGGTTCACAGAAGCCTGGAGGTTGTTGTTGGTGGTGGTGAGGTCCATGCGGTCCGAGGGCGTGGTGGCTAATGATGATGACGATGATTTCGGGATGGGCCCAACGGTTGTCATCGTCGCAGTCGCCAATCCGAGCAGCATGCGCAGGTCCTGCGTGGGCCCTACGCGGCCACCCGGCGGCAGCAGCGGGGAGAGTGCCGGGAGAACCTGGGGGGGGGGGCGGGGGGGCAGGCGCAGGTGGGAAAACAGGAAACAACTAACTGACTGAGGGATAAGGCGTAGGTGGGAAGTGGGAGGTCATGGTTGAAGAAGCACCAAACCCCAGGTGAGGGCAAGACGGGGGGGGTTGCGTTGAGGAGCAACGGAGCCATGCAACTGTGCTGACTGGCGGTAGGGTGTTGTGTAGTTGAGTAGGACAACAGCAAGCAAGTGGGAGTGGGTGTTGTGTGGGAGGCGAGGCGAGGGACGGGGGGGGCCTTCGTTGGCACACCATGCATGCATGCGTGCGCGGTGGGGTGCGGTATGCGGGATAGAGAGGGGATGGCAATTGGAAGGGTTGCGCGGCAATACAGACCAGACACACAGCGCAATGCAAGCTGCAACCCTGCTTTAAAGCACTCTCAACCACCACCAGCATGCATGCAGCACCCACCTGTTCCGCATCCCACACCACCTTAACCACACCCCGGCCGCCACCCGCTGTCACCGCCGCCGCAGCAGCACTGCCGCCCTCAGCAGGCGCCGCCAGCAGCTCCACCGCCGCCCGCACCAGCGCACTGCTCCCCGCCACCCCCGCCACCCCCAACACGTACAGCGTGGTGGGCCAGCACTGGGCAGCGGGAGCGAGCAACGCTAGCAGGACGGGAGACCGCCGCCGTTGTTGTCGGCCGGCGTTTCCTGTAGCAGCGGCGGAAGAGGCATCGCACGGCGGGACTGACGAGGAAGAAGCACCCTCCTCCTGCTGCTGCTCCTCCTCGGCCGCCGCAGGTACGACGCCGTTGGGGTCCCGGGCCGTTCCCGATTCAGCGTCGGCTGTTGCTGCTGCGGCAGACGGCAACGCAGCATCTCCACCGCTCCCTCCTGCCATACTCGAGCCCGTGTCTCCTCCGCCGTCCCCTCCTCCTGTGAGCTCCGCAGCAGCAGCAACACCGCCCTCCTGCTCCTGTTCTTGTTCCGGCTCCTGTTCCCGTTCCTGATCCCGCTGCCCTTCCGCATCCAGATCCGCCACCGCACAGTCCACCACCACCCGCCCAGCGGCCCTGCAGTGCTGCACCATCACCCCCAGCGCCGCCACCTCCTCCGCCACCCCGCCCTCCACATCCAATGAGGAGATGTAGCGCACCACGGCAGGCTGCAGACGTGCGGCGGTGGGGGAGGCACCGGCGGCCGCCACCGGCGCTGCCACAGTCGCTGTTGTGGCCGGAAGGCTGCTAGTACTAGAGCTGTGGGTGGTGTTGCTGTTACTCTCTTTGCAAAGCTGGGCCGCTGCAGGAGTTGCCTCTGTCTCCTCCGAAACGGGGCCTCCGTTCGGCGCCTCAGCCACGGTACTCAGGAGCGCGGGAGATGCGGCGGGCGTGGTGGTGGCTGAGGCTGGTGCGTGCTCCTCCTCTCCTCCGGAAACGGCCGAGGTTAGCCGCACTGGCGGACACAACGCCTCAACGCCAGCGCCAACAGCAGCAGCAGCAGCAATAACGTCCTTGCTTCCCTCAGACTCCGTGTCAATCGCAGCAGCTTGCTGCGGAGGAGGAGGAGGAGGACGAGCAGGCGGTCCTTGCAGCTCTTCGATTGACTCTTCGGGCGGCTCCTCCGGTGCTGCTGCCGCTGCGGAGGTTGCGGCGTCGCCATGCAGCGTGGCCTCCTGTACCTCGGCCTCGGGAGCTGCGGCCACACCGGCCGGCAGGAGGACTCCTCCTTCAGCAGCGGCCTCAGATGCGCTTACGCCCATAATCGCTGCCACTACGCGCCTATCAACGCAGGACGAGGACGAGGACTGAACCTGCTCCTCCTCCTCTTCCACCGCAGGTCCGACAGCACTGTCTCCAGCAGCAGCGCCGCCGCAGGTCGCCGTGTCCTCCCCACCGGCTGCAGGCGCAGCGGCATCCGCACCAATTGCAGCGGCGGTGGCGGCAGAGGGTGCAGCAGCAGTGGCAGCAGTGGCAACGTCCTCCGGTAGTTCACCAACAGCAGCAGCAGCAGCAGGCGCTGCTACCCCGAAGGCAGATGTGTGCGATCCCTCCGTCGCCTCCACGTCACCATGCTCCCTGTCCACATGCCCCTGCCCCTCAGCCCCTTCCGACTGGCAGGCCAGAAGGCCAGCATCCGCATGTACAGCGGTGGTCGGTACATCGGTGGCCGCAAGCCCCGACGCAGCAGCAGCACCCTCACTTCCTCCCCCACCTCCAACGGCATCCTGCTCCTCCTCCTCCTCCGCAGCAGCAGCCGCCACTTCAACCAGCGCAGCTGCGGCCTCCAATCCAACCGCCTGCTGCCCTACCAATTCCTCCTGCTCCGAAAGCAAATCACCGCAACGCGCCTCACCCCCGCTCTCGTCCTCCACGACGGGAACAGGAATGGGAATGGGCACCTGGCGCGGCGACGGGGCTCTGGCGGCGGATGGCTCCGGCGTAGTAGATGCCTCCGCGACTTCGTTACCCTGACGCAGCGCAACTGCCTCGCTGCTGCCACTGCTGCTGCTGTCATCGGAGGAGCTGAGGGGTGCCGGAGTCGTCGCCGCGGGCTGCTGCCCTCCGGACGGCGCAACAGCAGCAGCATCCACCTGATCCGGTACCGGCACTGGTACTGGTACCGGTACCGGCGCTACATCAGCCTCACCGCCGCCAGCGGCCTCCAGCAGCGGCGATATCTTCTGTCGCAGCTGCGCCGCGTTATCCGGCAGGGGCTCCTCCTCCAGACGTGCCCCGGTGGCCAGCAGCCGCATCAGCATGGCCAGCTGTGCCTCGCCGTCCTCCTCGCCGTCGCCCTCCGCGGGAGGGCTGCTGCCGCTGCCGCCGTCCGACACATCCGGCGCGCCGCTGTTGCCGCCGGGTGCAGCCTCAACAGCAGCAGCGGCCTCAGGAGGAACAAGCTGTGCATCCTCCGCCGCCGCTACAGGTATGTCCGGAGCAGGAGCAGCAGTCACCGCCACTGCCGGCAGGTCTGCCGCGGCTTCTCGAGTGGACAACAGGAATGTCGCCTCGCCCTCCAGCTGCTCCTCCGCAGCAGTCGCGTCCATGTCTTCGACGGCAGGGTGCGGCAGCGCCAACGCCGCCAGCTCCCCCACCAACAACTGCACCACCACACCACCGCTTCCAGCCGCTGCCACTGCTCCCTCAGATGCTCCCTCTAATGCAGGACCTACACGCACAACGCGGAAGAAGCGCGGCTCGGACAGCAGCAACGACAGCAGCTGATGCATTTCAACAGCAGCAACAGCATCGGGGCCGCCAGCAGCACCAGCCTCCGCATCAGCTCCTCCCAGGGCGATGCCCTTCTGCCGCAGCACGAGCAGCAAGACCCGTGGGTCAGTGGCGGCGGCGCCGAGCTGCGGATGCGCGCTGCGCAGGAGCACCTGAGCCACGGTCCTCAGCGCCTGGGCGCGGGTGTCCAGGCCGGGGAAGGCGCGCAGGAGGTGCACCGGAGACACTTCCGAGAGCAGCCCGCTGACGGGGTCGGAAGCGGAGGCAGCGGCGAGCGGGGTGAGGCGGGGTGAGAGTGAGGCGGGGACAGTGGAGGCGGCGGCCAAGCTGGGGTGGTCTTCAACTGGAGGCGGAGGAGAGGGTGAGGGTGCTGATGAGCCTGGTCCAGCTGAGTTGCTGGGCGCTTCTCCGGGTGGCGGCACTTCAACCGCAGGCGTGACAGCGGGTGTAGCATCGCCGACGCCAGCGGCCTGGGGACCGGCCGACCCGTGGTTCATCAGCGCTGCGGCAAAGGCGGCAGCTGACTCGGGGATGGCGGCGGACAACAAGTTGCCGGAGGTGTTGATGGCTTCCCTGTCCGCAGTCAAGGGCTCTCCCTCTTTGCCTCCCTCCACAGCCGGTGGCAATGCTTGCGGAGGCAGCAGCAGCTGCTGCTCCCCAGCAGGTGGCACCGCGCCGCCTGCAGAGCTTCGTTGCCGTGCCAGCACCCGCCGTGCCTGCGACAGCGACTCCTCCACGCCCGCACCCGCCATGGTACCGCCCTCACCCCCCTCCCTGCATGCTGCCTCGGCCGCATGGCCCGCCAGCAACCCCTGCGCCTGCCCAGCCTCCTCCAGCTGTTGCGGCTGCGGCTGCTGCTGCAGCCGCTTGGTAAGGAGCTCCAGCAGCTGCTGGTGCTGCCCGGCAACCTGCGAGTCCGCATCACGCAACGCGGCTGCCGCCAACAGCAGCTGCTGCTGGTGCTGCTGCTGCAGGGACTGCTGCTGCTGTCCCGCCAGGATCGAGGAGGAGTCCTTATCGCTCGCAGCCGAGGTAATGGGCTGCTGCTGCTGGCCTAGCAGTCCAGGTAGCGGCGGCGGAGTGGCGGCGGGGCTGTGTGAGTTGTGGGCTGCAAGCCATGCAGCCACATTCGCGTGGCTTTGAGACTGAGCCACGGGACCGCCGGTGCTGGGCAGACCGCCTGCGTTGGACAGCGCGGCCAAGGTTAGCGGCGCAGCGGACCCTGGGATGGAGCCGGATGCTGTTAGTGCCGCCGCAAGGGGGGTGTTGGCGGCAGCGACGCGGGCGGCGGTGGCTGCAGCCGCCGCTGCTGCGTTGCTGGAGCTCAGTTGCTGGATGAGGGTGGCGAGGGCAGAGTTCGGCGGTACGGCAGGTGCGGCAGTAGCAGGTACGGCAACTGCGGGTACGACAGGCAGCCTGGGAGCGAGCTGGGCCGCCGCTTGCAGCTGGGCCTGCTGTTGATGGCGCAACAGCAGCACCTGCTGGAATTGCTGCAGCTGTTGTTTCTGCAGGAGTTGCTGTTGCTGCTGCTGGTGGGCTGCCACAGCGGCTGCGGCGGTCTGCCGCTGCAACAGGATCTGCAGCTGTTGCAGCTGCTGCGCCTGTTGCAACTGCTGCGCATGCTGAAGCTGCTGTTGGGCCTGCGCCTGCGCCTGCTGGGCTTGCAGGAGCTGCAGCAAGGCGGCGGTGTCACGTCCACCCGTCGTCCCAGGCAAGCCTGTCACTTGCGACAGCTGCGCGGATGACTGCTGAGCCTGCAGAAGCCGCATCAACAGGGCTTGGTTGGAGGCCTGAGCTGCAGCAGCCGCAGCAGTGGTTGGTGCTGGGATGGCTCCCGCAGGCTGGTTGCCCCCTAGGAGCTGTACACCATGGGGTTGCGGTTGTGCGGCGGTAGAGGACTGCAGGGTCTGCATCGCTGCTGCGGCAGCGGCAGCCGCTGCAAGCATCTGCTGCTGCTGTTGCTGCTGGGATTGAAGCCCGGAGGCCGCAGGCTGCGCAGCTGCCATACCCGACGACTGCGACGGCCACGCTCCATGCGGCATCGCAGGAAACGCAGCTGCAGCGCCTGAAGCCGCTCCCGACGGGCGTGAGGGCCATCCTGACGCATCCGAAGGAGGAGCTCCTCCTTCTCCTCCTGCTGCAGCGCCGCCTGCAAACACACCGGGAGCAACACCAGGGGCGGCGCCGGCGGGCTGCATCATCATCCAGGATGCACCAGGCTGCTGCTGCTGCTGCCGAGCTGCGGCCTCTGCAAGCACCGCGTGATCTTGTGGGGGTTGCGTCTCTCCAAAAGCAGAGCTCAGGGACGGGTGTCGCTGTTGCTGCGAGGAGGCAGCAGGCGAGGGCTGTTGCGGCGGGGGCGCAGCGGCCTCTGCCAGCGCTGCCATGCGGGGCAAGTCCAGCACAGCGACCTCGCCGCCGGTGCCGCCCTCGTCGTCCACAACGGATAGGCAGTTGGCCGGGTCGTGCTCCAGGACAGCAAAGAGGTTGCCTGGAGGACATCGAGGTGGTCAGACAAGTCGGTCAGGTGCGCCAGGCTGAGGTGTTGTTGGGTGAGACTGGGTGATTGGGTGTTGGGAAGGGGTGCTCACCGCTGTCCGTTTTGGACAAGACCCACAAGAGACGTCCGCGGAACAAGCAAGAGGCTTCGGGCATGCTTTTTCCTCAAACCCTTCTTGCCATGGCCACTGCTGCCAAGGAGACCCGACATCCAGGACTACGCACTAGCTACGGCATACCTCCAAACAAAGTCCCCAAATGCGATTAACACCCAAACCGCTCATCGCCAACGGCACCGCCCCACCTGCTTTGTTGCACGCCACCGGGTCCTTCCGGCGGACCGCCATCAGCAGCAGCTCCAGGGCCATGCGGTTGGGACCCGCAGCCGCGCCCGGCCCCGCCCGCGCCAGCAGCGTCGCAGCTATGCGCCGCACCGTATCCTGAGGTCGTGTTGGGCAAGGCCGGGAAAGACAGGGCTGGGAAGATCAGATGTCGTGGTTCAGACCGATACGGCAAGGAATGGCAAAGGAACGGCGGTAGCGGTCACAGGTGCAGACGTAAATAAGCGCGTCAGTAAACAAGCGCGGGCAAGACACAGCCACTTTTGGAAATTCCTAGGACACCACAAGGAGCTATCCCCAGCACGTGGCAGCACCCGCAACGGACCTGCGGCGTGCCCTCCGCCCACACCAGCGCAGCAGCAGCCGCACACTCCTCCTCCGTCTTGAGCCCTCCTCCTGAGCCGCTCCCAGCCGCCCCAGCAACGCCTGCACCCCGCGCTTCCTGAGCTGCCCCCATGCTGCTGCTGCTGACCCGTGCGGGGCCCGCAGGCAGCATGCCCAAGGCCGCAGGCGCATGCCCCCCCGCCAGACCCCTACCTGCCGCCGCCGCGGCCGCAGCTGCAACGTCGAACCCATGCAGGGCCGCAGCCGGGAGGACCGCGGGAGGGCCCGCAGTGGCCAGCGCCAGTGCACCTCGGGTGAGGGACAGCGGAGGCGGCGGCGGCTGGAAGGGAACGATGCGCGGGTGCTGCGGCAGCTGCTGCGCCGGCCGGTCCGGCCGTTCACCCGACAGGCTGCCGGTGTTGCCATTGGGCGCTGCTGCTGCCGCCATGCCGGGGTTAAAGACGAGACCCACATCAATACGCTGCGCGGTCCCAGCGTTAAGGATGGCGGGATCCTTCCAGGGCTGAGCCGGCGGGGGTGCCCGGTGCTGCGATCGCTCCAACCCGGCCCCCAGATCACCAAGAGGAGGGAAGCCAAGCGCCAGAGCTGAGCCTGAAGTGTGGCCCGGGTGCGAGGCCGCGGCGGCAGCTGCGTTGCTGCCACGACCCTGTGCGGCCCCGGTAGCGGCGGCGGCGGCGAGTTGGCCCTCGCTGAAGGACTCCAACCCCAGGCCCAGCATCAGCGACGCAGGCAGCCGAGGGTCGAAGATGTCGCCCGAGTCCACCTCGCCCGAGGCACCAAACGCCAGCGCGTCACGCGGGCCCTGCTGTCCAACAGGCGCCGAGGGCCCTTCAACCTGGGGGTGCTTCATGCCGGGACCGCCGCCTGTGACGACCTCTCGGGCCGCCGGCTCGCCGAGGTCGCGTGGCTGTCCCTCACCCAAGCCCGCCCAGGTGCCGGCCCATGGGTCGCTGCCATGCCTCCCCAGGGCAGCAGCTCCCTGGCCTGAAGCCGCGGAGCTGCGTTTCTCAGCAGCAGCAGCAGCAGCAGCAGCGCTACCGGCGTCTGCGGCCCCACTCGACATAAACGTCATGTACAGCTCGTCCAACAGCGACATGTTGCCCAGTCCGCCGGCATCCGCCTCCCTGCCGCCGCTGCGACCCTCCGCCCCGCCAGCCGCTGCAGACAGCAACTGCCCCACTCCACCGCCACCCCCGCGACTCGGCCCCACGCCATGACCCGCTGACGGGAAGAGCTCCCAGCCGCGAGAACCCTCTGCGGCGGCAGCGGCAGGCATTAACATCGGCGCCGTGTTCCGGGCACGTGCAAGAGGACCGGAGACGACCGTATCCGCAAAGCCCGACGCAGCAAGCCCAGCATGCACAGTAGCCGCCACACCTCCGCCTCCCGAGGGCGCCGCAGCAGCCGCGTCTGCGTTACTCCACAGCCCCGTGCTGCCGCCACCGCCGCCGGCAGCCGCGGAGGTGGAGTCACCCAGCGCCTCCAGCGCCACATGCTCCGCCACCTCGCCAACCGCCGCCTCCAAGTCCTCATCCAGCGGATCGAAAGGCAGGGAGCTGTGCGCCCCCAACCTGCGACCGCCCCCAGCACCCACGCCCGCAGCCGAACCACCCCCTGCAACAGCTCCGGCAGCACCGTGGCCCACCATGCCTGTAGCACTCGCCCCCTGCTGGTGAGGCCAGCGCAAATCCGCAAGCCCCTGGGACTGGCCAAGTCCCAGGCTGTGGTTCAGGTCCAGGTGATTATGCGACCGCCAGTCCAAGCCGATGGCCGCACCCGCTGCGGGTGGCGCATCCACCCTGCTGCCGGGCTCCTGACCACCCAGATGCGGCGCTTCGGCCCCGCTCTCCGTTGCCCTGCTGCTGGCAGGTGGGTCCAGGGAGGCCGCCGCCGCGAAGAGCGCCGCGCTGGGCAGCACAGGCGGCGGCGGGGCGTGCAGGGAGGGCGCCGCTGCGGATGACGCGGCGTCTGATGCGGCGGGGGTGTCGATGTGGGTCCCCCCATGCGGCGAGGCATTCGCGGATCCGTTCCATGCGAGTGGGCCTGGATGCTGCTGCGCGACCTCGGGTGATGGCCTCATGTACGGCAACCCGTTGCCCCCCGTGGCGTTGCTAGGGCTCTCAGCGCCGCTACCAACAGCAGCATCTGCGACAACAACACTACCACCCGAGCTGGCCTCGTCCCCGGCCTGCAGCATGCTGCCAACACGCTGCACGAGTGCTGCAATGTTGAGTTTGACCGAGGCGCCCGGCTGCACCGCCCACAGGCTGTCTCCCTGGAGCAGTACCTCCACGCCGTCGTTAGCCGGGCTGATGGCGCCGCTCCAGGGGTGGGCGTCGGTCCAGTAGGCGTCCAGCATGGTCTCTGTTAGGGTAGTTTGCGAGGGGAAATGGGGGGAATGGGAGTGGACAAGGGCGGGGCAGGGCGGAGCAATTCGTCAAGCGTTTGAGGATTGGTGCATAGGGTGAATTGTGGTGGAAGTATGGAAGGAAGGTGGGAAGAGAAATGCCGGTAGGGTGTGGAGTCGGAAGTTAGCAGGAAAGGTTCTCTGTCACAGTGAAGTCTGCAGGACTGCGACGTACGGAACGGTCCAGTTAGGAATAGTGCAGGGCAGAGCCCAAAGCTAGCCTGGTGACGTGTGCATGTGGTCATTTGCCAGGATCGACAGCATATGGATACGGTGTGTTGGCGCTTGGTTGCTTGAAACCGTTCCAATTCAGGATAGACGGACAAGTAGCAACCCTTTGACCCGCCCGCATGGCAAGAAGGCACTGGTGCCTGATCAACATGATAAGGGGTTGCGGTAGGCACTGTAAGAGCATCAACGCCGCCAGAGGAAAGGTCCAGAGGCTCGCCATTTCCCGCGCCGCCGCCAGGCCGTATGGTAGTGTATTAACCGGCCACACGCTATGAAAATATTAAGATGTACAGAAACAAATATTTCGGCAATACACTTGATGCGACAGGTTTCTTGTGCAAATGATCTTCAAAACAACCCACCTGCGCTGCTCATATCCAGCGTAAAAAGAGAGCTCGGAGGTGCATACACCATACGCTCCTGCTCCGCAATGATGTACCTTGCCAAACAGTTCTTGAGGTATTCGTCCGGTGCATTGTGGGGGGGAAAAGCCAGATCTAGCCACTTCTCCAAGCGTGCCTTAGCCATGAAAAGCAATTTCTCGATGTGAAGCCTGACTGCACCGTCCACCACGTGAAAGCACGGATCCGAAGATAGAATGCGGTCATCTGTATCTCGGGAGCCAGGCGCCAGGCCATCAAACTCCGCGAGAGGTTGTGGAGCATTGTATCTGCTAATCAGACTTGCAGCAACCTTCCGCTTGTAAACCTCTCCGGGGCCGTTGCCCCGCCAGATGATGTTTGCGTATAGCGAAAGCAGCGACATAGAGAGTATCTTCTATCAACCAGCAGGTAGGTACATTATGTAGCACTGGCTAGAAGATATTCTTAGCGCTGCTAATACTATGGCGCAAGGACGAAACCACCGTAATGTCCCCGATGCAATCTTGTTGCCTTTATCGCTGTGCCGGCAGGGCTTCTAACCAAATTTTTTGGGGGCGCTTCTTATCTGGCTCATTCCAACGATTTCATGGTTTGGTCGTATCCGTACGACTGATGTACCGGTACCGTCGTTGGGCCCCACAGTTAACACCGCGATGAATCCCATTGCTGCCAGTGGACAAGTTGTAGATTTTTGGCGACATAACGTACAATGGGTGTGACCGCGCCTGTCATGTGCGCCGCTGCCGTTTTATGGTCAGACTCTACAAGGTCGTGGAGCAAAGAGGAAGAATTTGACAAGGTGTACGGTGTGGGGCAGGGCAGGTACCTCTGGCAGGGCAGGTACCTCCAGCTTTGGCGCACTACCTTACACCCCCTCACAAGCCACTCCGCTCAAAACACCAAGGCACGTTGCCCAGAGGTATGCTTGCCAACGGATGCCAATTTGAAAAGCCTCCTCACCTGGCACGCATCAAACCCAAATTGTACGGCGGCTGGCTCTGTTGGCGCACTCCTGCTGCTCAGCGCCTCACGTCTACCCTTGGAGACTCCCTTGGGGTCCCCAGGCTTCCTGTGACGGACCCCCCACACCCCTCAAGTATGGCGCCGATTGCCCAGCGTTTAATAGCAATGGGCTGTCCAGGGCGGTTCAAAAGTTAAGCGCTGCGTGCCGCTAGGGTTTAACCCAATCCCATGAGGAGACTTGGAAGCAGTGTTTATGTGGACCTGCCTCAGTAATGCGCGACACCATAATCAACGTGCTTGCACTCGGCATGATGTGCCGCTGCTCTCTGCTGCCTCAGCAGGCCTGGGGAAATAAACCATTAACCTCGATGGAATTGCCGAGGCAAGGCAACCACACAAGCCGGGGGTAGGATGGCGACGAGTAGAGACGCATCCGATGCCATGAGAGACGTCTTGCCTGAAAGGCAGAGGGCTCCCGCCAGTCTGCCTAGCCTGCCATAGCCGTTGATATAAACCATTTTTATGTTGGATACGCTGCATCGCTTTGCCTTCATGTCTCATGGTTGGTTCGTCCGTTGGCGGAGGGTACGCCAGACAGTTTCCTGTACTCCAGGGAGCCTTTGACATTTAAGTCCGAAACTTTCGGTCGCTCTACCAAACTGCAAGCTCAGCAACGTTTAGATTAAGCTCTAGCCTTTGTCCCTTGGCTTTGACCAAACCCTCATTGACGCGGCTCGTTTCGAGGCAACGAACACAACTTTGCTCAGCCTTCCACACTAACGTTCAGGATGGCGTGTTGGTAAGTCTTTTAACCTGGGGTTTATGATACCCTAACCAGCTCCTTATGCGAATGTCGCTTGTTCCACACCACATACCGGTATCTGACGAGGCAGGTCCTATTATGTAAACCTCATACATGGCCTGCGCCCTTTGCAGCTGCTGCTGCGTCTGCCCAGAACAAGAGACTGTGGCAGTTGTCGAGAGGTGCGGTAAATTCAGCCACATTGCGAACCCGGGCTTTAATTGCATCGACTGCTGCTGCGGAGCCACTGTGGCTGGAAAGCTGAGCCTTCGCGTGCAGCAGCTGGACGTCAGGTGCGCTGAGGTGCTGGCCGCGATGAGTTCCGAGAATTGCCATTAATACCAGCCAACCGGAATCACTTGCATGCGGTCCGAGACCGGAAAGCGTTGTCCGTACCTGCCTGACCGCATCAGTAATCGCCTTCGCTTGTTTACGCACGCACGCATGCTGTATAAGATAATTACGCAGCGCTATACGGCCCTGGCACAAGTCTATTATTCCCCACTAGTGAGTTGACAGTGTTCCTCCATTGCTGCTGCCGTCCTGGGTGTATTCATTGGCAGGTGCGAGACGAAGACCAAGGTAAGCCGGGTTGGGGATTCAAAGACAAATCAGACCATGCTGGGATGGGGAGTCAAAGACAGGCCAAGCCATGCTGGGTTGGGGGCTGGGGGTGGGGGCCATGAAAGTGAGGCCGTGAGGGAGGGAGGAAGCACTGGTAGTGACGTACACCGGCTGCTGCCGAGCGCCCGAATCCACCAACCCAACCGCACCCAAACCACCGCCCTCCCACCCAACCCAACCGCAGGACAACGTGTTTGTGACGCTGGTGATCAGCGTGCAGTACCAGGTGGGGGGCGCTGCTGGCTGGCTGGCTGGGTGCCTGTGGGGGCAGCTTTGGGTGTAGCTGGTCGGCTGGCTGGAGGTCCTCGGATGGTAGCCGCACATGGAAACACAAGCACCAGCAACACCTATGTCGCAGCAGCAAGCAACAGATCCGCAGCAGTTCGTCTTCTTCTGCCTCAATCGCCTCCTGAGCTGCCGCCCGTTCCCGCCTCCCATTTCCCCTCTCCCGCCCCCTTCTCCCCCCCCCGCAGGTCCGCCGCGATGCGCTGTACGACGCATACTACAAGCTCACCGACTCCAAGCAGCAGGTGGGGGGCTGGCAGCTGCTGTGTATGCGGGGTTCAGAGGCCATATGCTGTCTATGGGGGGGAAGGGGGAGTTGGCAACCAGCTGTGAGGCCATAGATTGCTTTGTGTGCGTTTTTTTGGCATCGTGTGTGTTTTGTGCAGTATTGTGTTTAGTTATATGCATACGGGTAAGCCTAGTAGGGCCAGGAACCGCGTGCCCTCTATCTGCGTGCATCGATACTGCCGTAGGATTGCGTCTTGACTCTCAACCGCACTGCCGTGCCCCTCCGAAACCAAGCCCCACCCCACTCCCCCCTCCTCTTCCCCCCCCGCTCTCCCCCCCCCCCGCCCCAGATCTCCTCCTATG
Source organism: Astrephomene gubernaculifera (assembly GCA_021605115.1). Lineage (NCBI taxonomy): Eukaryota > Viridiplantae > Chlorophyta > Chlorophyceae > Chlamydomonadales > Astrephomenaceae > Astrephomene > Astrephomene gubernaculifera. The sequence continues at coordinate 377,127 of BMAR01000057.1, read as the reverse complement.
TGTTTGACGAGGTCCGTGCCGCAGTGCCCAAACTCATCCTGGTGGGTGGGGGAGTGGGGGGTGGTGATTGGAAGATGGCTGTGGTGTTCAGTGTTTTTTCTCCAATCTAAAATGCTACATAGATAGGACGGAAAGGGACACATCATGCCCAAGCTGAACCAGCAGCAGCGGTGCCCCTCGGTCGCTGTTCCTCGGGAGTGCCTCGGGACACCACGTAATGCGGTCCCCCACATCCCCGCCCCAATCCCCGCCCCCGCTGCTGCTCCCTCCCATGCTCCCTCACTCCATCTGCTCTTATCATTTATTTTCCTCCCCCCACCTACCCCGCAACCACCGCAGGACGACGCGTACGAGATGAAGGAGGAGATCGCCAAGAGCATCAAGGACGCGCTCGCGAAGAGCATGTCGGAGTACGGATACATGATCCTGCACGTGCTGGTGACCGACATTGAGCCGGCAACACGGGTGCGAGCGTGCGTGCGGGTTTCGCCAAAGGGTTTCGTTCAGGCAAAACGTTTCTTACCACCTTTACGTGCATGTTAACGAAACTGGCTGCGATCGTGCCTCGAGCGTGTGATTCGAGGCTTGGGTTGAGAGGCCTGGCTTGGTTGGCTTTCCTTAACTTCTCGGCTGACCTGTCTCTCCTGGCTCTCTCCTCCCTTCCCTTCCCTTCCTGCGCTGCGCCGCGCAGGTGAAGGACGCGATGAATGAGATCAACGCGGCGCGGCGGCTGCGAGTGGCGGCAGCGGAGCGGGCGGAGGCGGAGAAGGTACGACGCCAGCAGCACGACTGCACTCAGCTCCACTTCTCTTAGCGTACTCCGCACTTCGCCACAAGGGCCTTTCCCTGGATGCCTACCTTGGGGGCTACTTGTTATTGGGGGCTAGTTGCCGAATTGGGATTTGTCGGTAGTCGGGGCGGGAGGGGCATGTTCGGCTTTTTGTCGTTCCTGGGGTAGAAGTGAGGTGGCGGGTAGAGGTGAGGTGGCGTTGTTTGACACATGTGCATGTGGGCTGGGGGAGGGGGGCGTACTTCGTGATACGGGGAGGGCGCCGACGGTGGGGGATTCCGGTAGAAGGGAGTCAACGTCGTACGTTTGTGTGGTTGGAGGTGGTTGGAAGTTGGGCTTGCTGCCTTCCCTCCGTGTCCGCCTCGACCCTCAACCCATTCCCGCTTTTGTATCGTTGTCATCCATCCGCCGCATCCAAGTCTCACCCACCGCACCCGCCCGCATGCTCGCTCTCGCTCCTTCTAAACCACCCACGCACACCCCCTCCCACCTCATGCAGCTGGCGGTGGTGAAGGCTGCGGAGGCGGATGCGGAGGCCAAGTACCTGCAGGGACAGGGAGTGGCGAGGCAGCGACAGGTGGGTGGGAGGGGGGAGGGGGCACTAGCGTTACCGTGGGAGGGTGAATGTGTGTATGGCTATTAAGGAAACTGGCCGCGAGTGGGAAAGTACTGAGTTGTCGGAAGATGATGTGTTGCCTGGTGACCAGAGCAGCTGTGTCGGCTGCTGCCGCACTTCCGCTTTAAGCTCATCTAAGCACACCCGCACGTTACCTCCACCAAACCCACCACCTCCACTCCACTCTCCCCCGACAGGCCATCATTAACGGACTGCGTGACTCGGTGTCGGACTTCCAGGTGAGGTGTGGGGGCGGGGGGCGGGGCGGGGTAAAAAATATAATGAGACACTGACACTGGGCGGCGGGGGGGTTGTTAGCGGTTATTATGGGTTTTCCTACCGCCGAATTGAGCAGATGGAAGTGCAGGCGAGGGCGGGGCAGTGAGGGGGGGCGGGGCTGATACCCGGACGGTGGGGGTGAGGTGACGTCATCAGCTGGTGTATGTTGCCCCACGCCACCTCTCCTCCGCCCTCCCGCCTGCTACCCGCCCGTTGCCCTCCCCGCCCACTCGCACACTGCATGCGTCCGGCCCCATGGGGCGCAACTACCACCATGCCCCGCTCCTCTCTCTTTCCCTTGACCCCTCACCGCCTCATTCCCCCATTGTTCTGCCCATTCATGTTTGACCCCTCCCCCCCCTCCCCCGCAGACGGGTGTGGGCACCGACATTGGGTCCAAGGAGGTGCTCTCCCTGATGTTGGTCACACAGTACTTTGACACGCTGCGGGTGAGGGGGGAGGGATGGGGAAGAGGAAAAAGAAAAGATAAGTGGGGGTAAAGGGGAAACCACTAACTGACTGACGGATAAGGCGTCAACAGGGTGGTGGGGGTGGTGGGTGTACGACATGCGACACGCGGGGTGGTGGTGGGTGTACGAACATGCGGTCTGACCTAGGGCTGAACCTGCACTGAAGCGGTCCGTGTCGTTGGATGTCCGACACGGTTTGTAGCCGTGCTCCCCAACTGCCCCTGCCGCCCTGCTCCTGCCGCCCTGTCCCTGCCGCCCTGCTCCTGTGTTCCTGTCCCTGATGTCTCTCCCTGACCCTCTCTGCCGCTGCCGCCTCTGCTGTTGCTGTCCTCAGGACCTGGGCGCCCACTCCCGCGCCTCCACCGTCTTCCTGAACCACTCGCCCAACGGTATTAACGACATCGCGGCGCAGATCAGGAGCAGCTTCATGGAGGCTGAGGCGGCGGGGCTGGGCAAGCAGTAGTAGCTGCAGCCGTTGCGATGAGGAGGGAGGAGGAGGAGGAGGAGAGTCCCTGGCGAATGCAGCTGGGGATTGGACTGGACTTTGCAAGCAGCAGTAGCGGTATTGCTGCTGCGCAAATAGATGGACGTCTGATGGTGATCGTACGTGATTGATATGTTTAACGGATTGTGGTAACAGTGTTTTCCGTGTTGTACACGTGGGCACATGTATCTCGTTTACTGCTGAAAGTGTCGGCCTCTCGAAAGCCGTTGGCCTGCCTCTACAAGGCACCAGCGGATTGGTTAATGAGATTCGTACGACCAACTTGTAGTATAGTCGCTTGTTTTGAATTGCTACTTATGCTATGAATCGTGGTACGGGTAATCCTACTTGCTTTTATGTGCTTTCCGCGTAAGGAGCCCCTATTACGCCTTGCTTGTTTGGGGGCATGTTGCTAAAATCGACTTTGAAATATTGAAAAATGAGAGGAGCTGATGGCTATGTTTTGAAGGTTTTAAGGAGCCTAAGTGACTTATGCAGCCTTGACGACCACCCACCCGCACACACACGCCCTTCATGACATATAGCGCTCTGTACTTCATTACACGCACGCGCATGGTGGACACCCTGCTTTACATCTCTCCAGCCGGATGGCGGCGGGTTCCGCTGGTCGCTCGTGTCACCCGGAAGCCACCGAGGAGCCCAGCCCACAAGGAACCAGGCCGATGATAATACTGACAATGAAATTGAAGTACAGTGTTCCTGCTGTACAGATACATGTGATTCTCGCCCTCAAGCCGACAAGTATGATGCGAGTCAAAAGCAACGGACGTGAGACATCAAGACTCTTCTTAAGGAGAGCTCTCACGGAGAACTAGCGCCGCCGACTCACGGCCAGCGCACGTAACCATCTCCAAGAGCTAAGAGCGTTGATGCCCCCCCTTGCACAGACGCGCCCCTAGGCTAATACGTATGTACTTACTGAACCACGGGTCACTGCGGCTTGCGATGCTTCATACCCAACAACACAGGTAACAACACCCGAGCATGTATAAAGGCATACGGAAAAGTGCGGAAAAGTCCATCCCCCTTTCCAACCGTAACCGAAGAGGGAAATCTGTACGGAACCAACCAACCAGCCAACCAAATGCCGCCAAACCATGCGCCAACAACCAACATGCTCATGCAATACGGAAGCGAAACGCAGCGACCCCGCCTCGCCCGCTGTACATCATTCCTGCAAGCGCAACCACCAGCAGTCAAACCGGCTCGGCACTGCTACCTCTCGCCCCCTCACGCCCGTCAATGCTCGCCCCCTTAAAAAACAACCGAACACACGGACCTCACTCGTCAAAGTCAAGGGAGTGCTCGCTCGCAGCCTCCTCAATCGGATCCCCGGATCGAGTTCAGAGCGGGCCCAAACCGCACACGTTCCCAAACCACCGTCCCGCGTGTGCTGTACCGTACTTGCTGCTGCCTTATTTCATTGCAGCCAGCAGGGGCCACACAGGGGCCAGCACACCTTTATTACCCACCTTTACTACAACCACAAGAGCACCATCGGAGACAATGTCAGGTTATGTGTCAAGTTTAGTGTAGGCTATAATCAAGTAAGTTTAGCCACACACCTAAAAGCGCAGACCGGGTGTGTAAAACCGTCGAACAGTAAGCGCAATGCGCGAGTCCAGCTCTATATGACTTTATATGGTATACCGTACTACCCCGTGTGTGTGTGTCTGTGTGTTGTTGTTCGGGGTTTCGCTGCCCGGGGCATGACCCCCCAGCAGGCGTCCGGTACCGTGTCACGTGCATGTCCTACCCCTTGCCCACCCGGCAAATAAACCCTTCAGCAATTCTCAGCCAAAGCAGTGCGGCCTATCGTGCCTATACAATGGAAGCCTCTAGAGGCCCCCTCTCAAAGGGTTGAGTTCTATCCAGCGTAAATACACCTCCAACCAGCTGCTGCAGCCACCAGACCACCCACCTAGCTGCTGCAACTCCCAACCTCCTTTCAACCAAGCGTCCCGCATACGTTGTCGTTCGCAGCAGGGGCATGTGTGCGCACACCTGATAGTGTCCTGAAGCCTTCTAGCGCTACCACTGCCGGGTGCAGTGCTGGGTGCTGTATCGGGTGCTGTGCTTGGAGGGGCCATAACACCCACTCCATGTGTGTCATGTGGCATGAGGCGAGCAACGCGAACGAAAAGACCCACCAAAAAAGCGCCGGTGGAAAACGCTAAAACAGGGCAACAGCCCAATGAGACCGAACGAACGAACCACGCCACGAGCCCACGACCAGCCCTCATCAACGTTCATCGCCCCTCACACAGCACCCGCTCACAGCACCTCTCTCGCGCTCACCAGCGCCAAACTATTCAGCGGGCTTCGCCCCACCAACAACGCCGACACGAACTGCTTCACAAGCGCCACCGAGGTATCCGCACGCAGGTAGTTGAAGCCGTCAAAGGCCGCAAGGGCCGCCAGCGGCGGCGGCAGCGAGCTGCCCTGCACCAGCAGCAGCCCCACGATTCGGAACTGCTGACAGCGACCGTCATGCAACACGTACATCTGCAGGAAGAGGCTGGGAGCTAGGCCCAGGTCCTCGATGCGGGAGCAGTAGCCGTGCACGCAGTTGTCGGCCTGGGCAGCAGGCAAAGGCAGTAAGGTACCCGGGAGCACGGAAAGGGAGGGAGGGCGCGGGGGTGAGGAGAGAACAGCTAAGCAGCTACATGGGCATGTACCGGTATACGGTACCGGTATGACCTAGACGAGACTAACCCGCTGTGCGGCGCATGCATGTCAGGTCGAGCCAAGCCAGGAAGGTGGGATTGCATGGGCGGGGCTTGCAAGGAGGGGACAGAGGGGCAGCAGGGAACCTCATGACGCGTGCTGCATTTCGCACCCTCGTCTCACCCCACTCACCCATTCCTAAACCCCCCTTCGCCTTATGGCACCCTGCGGGCCTCATTCCCCAATGCTTTGATGCTTTGATTTGTGGTTTCCTATGGCTGGGTCTTTTTTGATCCACCCACCCCCAACCCAGGGATTCTCAGCAGCTTGTATTATCATCACACCACACCTTGGGATTTCTTTTCCACCCTCCAACCCAGCACCCACCCCACCCACCCACCCCCACCATGTATTGTGTCAGCAGCAGGTCCTGGTTCCGGTAGCTGATGCAGAAGCAGCTGTACTCCTGAGCCTGGAACTTGCGCCAAAAGTAGGTCTGCAAGCCATGCGTGCATGCATGCGGGAAGGGGTGCAGTGCAGGGCTTCAGAGGAAGGGACCTCCTCAATGGAAAAATGGACCCCAGAGGGCTCTCACGGGCAGTTCAGGAAGGCTCAGTTGTGTCTCGGAAAGTTCGGAAATGGTTCCGGCGTGTGGTGTCTTGGTGTGCGAGCAACACCCCGCTGCTGCTGCAACCCACCCACCCACCCACCCACCAGCAAGTCTTGGTGTTTCTTCTTGTTGTAGCCGTAGAATCGCTTCCACGCTTGCAACGTGAACCTGCGGGCGGCGTGTGTTGGCGGCGTGTTGGCGGGTGGGTGTGAAGCGCCGCAACACGGCAGACCGCCGCCCCTTGGCCCTCCATCCCTCCCTCCCTCCCTCCCTCCCTCCATGCATCCATACCTACCGGTATACTCCCTCCCTCCATCATTCCCCTCTCCCTCCGTCTTCCCCTCCCCTATGGTTCGATATGGTCCTTGTCTCCCTCCCCTCCCTCCCTCCCTGCTTCCCCCGTCACTCACAGGGCCTCCAGCTCGTCATCCTCGCTGTCCTCCCCGCGCCCCGACAGATCGTACGACGTACTCGCGATGGACAGCTCCGACTCGTCCGTGTACCGAGACCGCACCGCCGCACCCCCCACCAACCCAGCTACGCCTCCTCCGCCCCCTCCTCCTCCTCCTCCTCCTCCTAATCCTCCTCCACCTGCAGACAGTGCCCCCGGCAGCAGCACCACGGTTGCGGTTTGGCAGCTGGGTGTCACTGCGGGGTCCTCCGCAAAGGCTGAGGAGCAGCTGGCCCCCACATCAACCAGACCACTGCTGGGGTCTGGGAGGTTGGGGGTGCCTGGGGGTGGGCTGGAGGTGGGGCATGGGGACGCAAGAGGAGGAGGAGGAGGAGGGGGGTGCTGGGTGGGGGCTGAAGAGGAGGAGGAGGCGTTGAGGACGAGGCGGGTGGCTGCTGCGTCGGTGAGGGGAGGAAGGGAGTTGCTGTTGTTGTCGTCGGGTGTGGGGGCGTCGGGGAGCTGGGGTGGTTGGGATGATGGGGTGGGTTGTGCTGGGGATGGGTCGGTGCTGGGCTGTGTGAATGATGCTGACGTTGCTGGTGGTGCTGTTGTTGTTGTGGCGTCTGTTGTAGCGTCAGTTGACGTGGACGTTACTGTTGGTGTTGGTAGTGTGGTGGGTGTTGGAGTTGCCGCTGCGGCGGGTGGTTCGGTTGCTGTGGATTCCGTGGAGAAGTCCGTGACGGCGTCATAGACTGCCGAGCTCTTAGGCTGGGGTGGGCTGGGTTCGGGAGGTGGGTCGGTGCTAGCGGGGACAGGGGCGGGGTCAGGGGCAGGGGCAGGGGAGGCGTCGCCCGCAGGTTGTGCCCCTTCCTGCTGCCCGGCGGGCTCCTTCGGCTCCTGGTCCTGAACCGCCCGAACGTCTTCCGCTATCGGCGATGGAGCGGTGACAGGTGTCGCTTGGTTTGTTACTGTCTTCTCGGCTTCTGAGGGCGGTTACGCAAGAACGCATGTATGAAATGCTCAGCAACAGAAGAGCTGGGCGCGGCCCCAGCCCTCACCTGAGTTTAGCGGTAAACTACCTGGCGTTTGTACGCTTGCCCCGCAACCCATTCAAACCAGTGCCGCGAGCGGCGAAGCGGGGCTGCGATTATTGGACTGCTTGAAGCATAAGCATGTGTAATTAAAGCTACTAAGGGTGCTGGCCCAGGTAAAGTAAATACGTCACGAATGATGTGCCGCGGCCAAGCTTCAGCCAAGCTACTGAACGCTAATAACCGTACTCGTCGAAGTCGTACACCTTCCTGTGTTGTGTACGCCTGTCTTGTCTATCCAGGCATTAAGCGGCACCTAAACATTCCGCTTTGTGCTGTTTGCGCTGCGTACTGCTCTACAACTTCAACAGGTTTTGCCAGGGTTTCTTCTCAAAGCAACCTTCTTAGGGCTGTTTCGCCGAACTGCGGACAGAAAAGCACTACTGCACATATTATAGCACGTCTTGCTGAGATGTTACGGTGAACTTGAGATCTCCGTCAAACTCCGTCGTTACAGTTCCAACGGTGCAACTCCGTCTGGAGGACATGGCCGAACAACACCACAAGGACGCAACAGGACGACAGCTGCTTGCAAGGGTGAGCTACACGTTTGCAACATCGCGTCCCTTCATGACCGGCCGTTCAGCTGTTGACTCGTTCGTCTTCCAACCGTGTCCCGCTCACGCATACGTCCTTACATTATCGCACACCGTAAACAGATTGCAGCAAATGCTGAAGCGGATCCCCGGCTGGCAAAGGTCTTCCTTTCTAACAGGGACTCCTCTCAGCCCAAGTCAGCCGGCCCACATCAGCAGCAACAGTCGGGCTGGCAGGACCCAGTCAAGCCGCTAACGCCCGAAGAGGAGGTAAGGTAGCCCGGGCTATCGAGGAGCCATCCTGGAGCGGCAACTGTTCCTATTACTTGTTTGCCGGGGTTGTTGGGAGATTGCTGCAAGGGAAGAACCGTAACAGGGGCTTTACAAAGTCCCGGGGCCGCTGGCCTCACAAGGCCCATACCGGTACCGGTCATTGTCGCACAAAGCTACACCAAGCCCCAAGCTTACCGGTCATGCACCGTGCACCACACTCCTCATGCGTAAACCTGCTTTCCAGGCTATTCTGTCAGCCTTGAAACTCCTGAACCAGCACCTGACAGTACCTAATCGCATGCCAAATCCCCACCCACACGTGCTCATTCGTTATAGTCAACAACTCCTTTAACGACTTCCCCATGTCACCTTGTACACGGCTGTCTGCTCTCCACCACTGCCCCTACCTAACCGACACCATGTTCCCATTGCCGTCTTGTTCAGCTAGCTAGCCACAAGCCACTGCATGGCCTGCCTGGCACGTGACAGGCTGCAGCCAAGCCCCTACAAGGCCGCATCCCTCAATGCTGCAACCCGCCAACAGCAACGGAGCCTTACAATGACCTGCCACACTCGCAACCTGCACTCGCACGGAACTGCACCACTCTGCCGCGCATGCATGCATGCGCACTTGGAGAGCCGCCTCCGCACCTCCTGCGCACTTGGAACCGCGCACCTCCCTCAACGCTCCCTCCATCCTCTCTGCCACCTTGCAGAGGCTCTGGAAGGACTTCTCCCTCAGCTTCGCCCGCCGCCTGAACAAGAGGTAACCGCCCGGTAACCGTCTACTCCTTCAAGCGTCAAGAAGGCGTAACACCGCGTGTTGTACACCCGTGTCAACAGCCACCGCCACCACCGCAACAACAACTTGGTACCGTAACAGATAACATCCGTCCCCCGTCCAACACGCGTCCCCTCAGCGGCCCGACGTCGCCAGCAGCTGCACCCGTGCAGCAGCTGCCGGTCGCGAACAATACGTCAGAGATGTAACCGCTGCTGTAACGCCAGATGCAATACACCTCTTCTCCCGCATTGCAGCTTTGCAGTGCACAGAGTTTGCAATCTATCTACCGTACATACGTCCTGCGCAATACGGCCCAGCACGGCATGTCCCCTGCCTTGGGTCCCCCCCACATACACACAGCGGCAGCGGATGCAGTAACAGTGTAACCGCGCATCCCGCATCCCCCGGCGTGCAGCAACACTGCAGCACTGCATCGCCCCTAACGCGCCAGTGTCACTCCTGCAACCCTAGCTTGAAAGCCAGTCGCGCATCCCCAAACCCTGTCAATTCAGCCAGCATAACCGCTAACAGCAACACACAAGCCCATGAATTGATGTCATGAGTGATGTACCATGTCACTGGGCATGTTACCACGCCGTGTGCACGAGACACAACTAGAGGCCCCACCCAGACAGCGACTCCAGCACGGCGTTCGGGTCCTGGTGTTCCTGAGGCTGCGCGCGTTTCGGCAGCACGACAGGGGCAGCAGCTGGTGGAGGTTGTGTTGCAGGGGGCGCAGGCGGGTGGGACTTGGGCGCCCGCTGGTACTTGATGTTCTTGTCCTGAAGCTCCTCAACGGTTTGGTCGAGCAGGGCCGATAAGGAGCTCCCGCTCAGGCCTGAGCCGCGCAGCAAGGCGCGAGCAGCTGCTTGCTGTTTATTGGGGGATTGGGTTGAGGGCTTCCGGCCGGCCGGCCGTGCTGGCTCCGTGTGCTTTGTCGACTGCTTACGGACCTTCGTCGACTGGTTGTTCGCTTGCTTCTTGCCGCTGCTAGGACGACCGATTGGTAAAGATGCTGGCTTCTTGTGCTGTTTTTCGTTTTTCATTTTGAGGGGCAGGGAGAATAGCAACGTTCTTATGTAAGCCGCCGGCTCATTAAGTCCTGCTGCGTCAAATTGCGAAGGTCAAGACAAGGTAATCTAGTAGCAGACGACCCAAGCGGCTATAGCTCTTGCACAGCTCTCGTGAGCCCTTGCCTACCGTGAAACTTCCAGCGGGGTTGTACGGCAAGCAGCTCAGAAGGTTTCCTTGCGCCGCGTTAGGAAATCAGGGTCGCGCCTGAACTTCTCTGAGAAGCGCACAAACCACCTACAGAAAAAGAAAGGAAACGCGTCAGGCAACAAAAGCCGTGACATGCCGTGTACAACTTTGGCGACGCACCTGTCTAGCGCGTCCGCAGGGACGACGATGTGGTTCCCCATCTGCTGCGTCTGAAAGGATTCCAAGAACCGGAACAAGTCCAGCCCAACTCGCTTTGCGAATTCCTCCTTGGCCCCCACTTTAGAACCCTCCTTCTGGATTATCTGCTCGCCAGGCTCAACTGACACTCCGATTTGGATGGGTCCAACGGCTGGCGAGACCGGACTACCGTCCTCGTTCAATGGCCACTGCGTGCGGTTCGTCGTTGTTAGATGTAGAGGATGACACGCTGGGCAAATGCGAGGTTACTTGCCTGCAGTGGCATCACCTCGCTAGGGTGCCCATTGTGTACGCATCCACGGTATGACCACTGGCCGGAAGCTCCTGCCTTTACGTATAGCCCAAGCGCCGAGTTGGGGTCGATGACAGTGCCGGGAAGCAGGAAGAGTGCGACCTCCTTTAGATCTGTGTAGTTAGAGGTTATAGGGGCACAGTCTAGAACCCAGTGCGTCGCGTCTACTTGTGTGAGTTGGTTCGAGGTGATGGGGCCAGAATGGCCAACAAAGAATAAGCCAAACATGCCAAATGAGCAAGCGCAGTGCGTCCTACGATGTGTGTACAAGTGGAAAGGCTAGAGTAAGGCAGACGAAAAGGACTACTGGCAAAAGATCGTTGTCTGCCCGCGTCTCGAAACATCGCGCAATCTAGGCCTATGCATCGCGCCATACACAGCGCATTGTCAGAAATATTAATGTCCTAAACATACACCACTATATAAAAAGCTTCCATTGGCTTAAGGAAAAGCTCATTGCCAAGGCATGCGACCCAGGGGACTTTTGAGGCAACGACAAGTAGCCGAGGCCAGTCGAAAGCGCCAACGGGTAGATGCCGAGCCGAATACAAGCCAATACAGACCATTACGGCAACACTGCGATATAAGGACAGGGTAGGTAAAGCGCCTAGTGAAATGCCGAATCTGTGCACAGCACACTTGCCGGCTGGCTGACAATCCCTCACACCTCCTTACAGCACCACCATTCCGACGCATAGTTCATGCGAAACACACCATGGAACGCGCAGCGAGCCCCGTAGAAGTCATTTTCGCGCTCAGCGCTGCGCTGGACGCAAGTCACCAGGTCAGGTACAGGGCTCTGGCGCTTGCATACGAGCACAGCGAGGGGGCAGGCGATGACTTCGGCTCGGGAACCGCTACTGCCACAGCCGTTTGGGGCTCCGCGGCGGGCTTGGAGTACGGAGATGGATCCCGGTGAGCGAACGGTGAGGTGGGAAGCGGCGTCGCAGCGGAAATACGGGAGCGGGATGCTTGTACGGCATTTTCCGCATCCATCACACACAAAGGTCATACTGTTTGGATGTGGACCTTGCACCCCGCTGGACGGTGACGGTGACGGATGCGGTCCTGTTACTGTGATGTGTCAGCGTCTTACCTTCCCCTCACCCACCCTTCGCCTCCCACCCCCCCTGTCTTGCTCCGACATACACACACACACAGCACCGCATCCCACGTGCTGCCAGCCGGTTGTGTCGCCGCCGCCCTGTCCCTTCACTCCGTCACCTCAGCAGCACCCGCCCGCGCCCCGCCACATGCAGCGACCCAACCCCATGCAGCAGCGGCCGGGGCAGCAGCGGCCGGGGCAGCAGCGGCCGGGGCAGCACGCATCACGCAGCACGCAGGCAGCGCCGAAGAGCGCCGCATGAGGCTGGAGGCGGCGGCGGCCCGAGTGGATGGTGCACTCAGGGAGCTCTTCCCTGCTGCTAGCTTGCAGCAACAACGACAGCAGCAGCCTTGGGAACAGCAGCAGCAAAATGCGACACAAAGCAGCCGCGACGCTGAGAAACAGCAGCAGCAGCACTCCAGCGTTGCTGTTACTGACGGGGGCGTTGAGGCCGCTGGCAGGCATCTCGCAATCCGCAGGTTGGCTGCCGCTGCTGAGACACTGCTGATGACTTCCCCGCTTCCGGGACTCGGAAGCGGCGGCGGTGCTGGCATGCCCAGCGATAACAGCCAACCTTACGACCTCTGCCGACAATCACAGCAGCAGCAGCCGGCAGCTGGGGTTGGCGGTCGGCAGCTGCTTTGGGAGCGAGTGGAGGCGTTACATCGGCAGCTGGCTGGCAGTCCCACGGGTCGGCGCTACCTGCCTGCGGTGCCGCTGCAGGTCTGCTGGTGGCTTCTGGACCTGTTGCATCTAGGTGGGTTGGTGGGTGGGTGATAATGAAGGACCTAACTACCGGGAACCGTAAGAGCCGTGCGGGTGCCGGTGCCGCTGGGAAACACATTACCTGGCTCCAGGCCTGTTTCCTTTCTCTTTGCCTTTGGCCAACATTGCCAGTTCTGATTTCCTGCTGGCGACCCCCTTACCACCCTCATCATCGCATCACCTCTTCCGCTCCCGCACAACGCCTGCAGAGCCCTCTTTCCGCGGTTCGCTGGTGCGAGGCGGACAGCTGATGGCTGCTGCAGTGCTGGCGGCGACATGGGCGCTAGTGGCCCGGGACGGAGGTGGGGAGGAGGAGAAGGAAGTGGAAAATGAGGAGCAGGAAGGAGAAGTAATAAGGATTCAGCAACATCACCAGCAGCAACAGCTGCAACAGGGGGCTAATGACGTGCAGGAGGGTGCTGCAGCTGCTGCTGCTGTGACAGCGGGAGGCGGCGGAGGCGGGGGGCCGCTGCCCGGCCTGCCCTTCCTGCCGGTGCTCAGCGATGCTGCGGCGCTGCCCCCTCAGGTGGTGCAGGCGGTGGCTGAGCGGGTGCTGGCTGCGGTGCTGCAGGTGGGGGAGCTGGTGGTTAGGAGGCGAGGCGAGGAGGGAGGGAGTCATGCATGGGGTGTTTAGAAACTGGCATGGCAATGGCCGTGTTACATGCGCGTCCAAGTGAAACGACAAAATCACTATGCACTGCAATCAGTTTTTGTGCATATCCATGCAGTGCACTTGGAAGTTGAGGCGTGTGTTGTGGCTCTTGCTGGCTTGCAGATGGAGGAAGCGCCGCCGGAGAGCAACCCGCTGCGGGAGTGAGAAGCGCAAAAGTGAAGCCGCCTTCAGCGCCACCTGTTGTGGTCTCGGCCATAAAACGACCCGGACGTCTGGCAATCGGCCGGCCCAGTGACGGAGGAGTGGTAAAACAAGGCAATCCATGCAGGGACTGCATGCGTGGTGGCGGTGGTCTGGTGTGTTTTGTGGCTGTCATGGTGGCACTAGTTGGCCAAACCAGCGCTGGGGCACGACATGGTCGCGAGTAGGAACGTAGTGGTACATACTGTGCGCGTGCAGTTGTATGAGTGGCGCGTGGTTAGCATCAATAGCAAGGGGCTGGGTTGTTACAGCAAAGAGAAAGCGTGGGGGGAGTTGACTGAGGGATGCTGACTGGTAAGGTCCAGGACCCCCTGGTCTCACGTGTATTGATAACAAGGGACCAAGCACACTGTTAATGGTACAGTTGTGAAATATACCGGTACTAGTCCTGGGGGTTTCCTGCTGAACATCTGAAGCAGCGATGCACGGCACATCCTACCGTACTAGGCTGCTAGCATGCTACGCTACCTTGCTACAATACCACATTACGTAATCACCAATAAGGGCGCCCGCTCTGGCCTATAACGTACTGTTTCCCTACACCATAATCCTACAAACGCCATCCTTAAGGCGTGTTACGAACAGTGACTGCGCGCCCAACCTAATATAGGCCCCAACTGGCAACTAACATGACTGCAAGAGCGCACTTCAACCCAACATGTGAACAATAGAGAACCCAGCCCAATCAACTGCCAACTGGTTGGCCTACGTAGACTAGCAACACCTCCCTAGCCTTGGGACGACCCCTCCTTACAACAAGGGGATCCGTCCCTACAATCTGCCAAGCCTCCAAACACGCAAACCTGCCAAACCAAGCCACAAAAGCCCTCCGCAGGCCATGATGAATGTCGCCCACCCGCAACCGGGGCCGGACAGGACCCCACTCGCCAATCTCCGCTGCACATACGACGACGGACCCTCCTGCGCCTTTGCAATTACAACCATGCAGCTTCCGGACTCTCTGCCTCCACTTCTGCTTCTCCAACACCCCGTAACTCACAGGTAGGAGGCGCGGGGCCACATGCAAAGCGTACGACACACAACTTTAACCAACCGGACGGCTGCATTGATTCGACTAGACCAGACTCCGCAACGAAACCACCTGCCAAGTGCGCCTTCTACCGGTAATCACCCTGCTCGTGAAGTCATATCCAAAGCCCTGCAAGTAAAGACCCAACATGGCATGCATGAATCCCGATAAAAGCTAGAACCCCCCAAAAGACACCCTCAACCACCCAAGAATAAAACCAAGAGCTAATGATCACACCATGTGGCTGTACAGTTGCACACGCCCGCACATACCCTCGCCACTATCCCCTGCTGTAGCCCCAGACCGAGCCGGACTTGGGCGTCTCCGAAACCTGCTTCACAACAACCCGCTTGCGCGCCCCAGACAGGGCTCCCGGAGCCACCATCGCATCCCCCGCCGCACCCACACCCGCACGCAGGGACGCCGCACCGGGCGAGGCTGCTGCCCCCTCGGCACCGCTCAGCTGCATGCTGCCGTGGCGACGTAGCTTCCCCTGCAGGCCGGACAGCAGCAGCGAGGAGGACGAGGAGGACAGCAGCAGCCCGCTGTCGCCGCTGGAGGTGTGGATGGAGCGGGAGGCCTGACTGAGACGCGTCTGACGGGCCATGGAGGCAGCTGTGGGGGCAGCGTACCGAGGCGTGGCGATGTTGCCGCTGCCGCCGGCAACCCCAGCACTAACGGGGCTGTCCCAGGTCTTCTTCTGCGTAGTCGCAGCCGCCGCGTGCCCCGTGGTTACAGCTCCAATGGTGGCGCCATGCCCAGCTTCATCCTTGGGTGTTGAGATGATACCCATCTTGGCAGCAGCGCTAGGGCTGTAACCGGCGGCGTTGGCAGTCGTCAGAACCTTCTGCTGGCGGCCAGATTGGATGCCAGAGCCGGGAGTTGAGTTCATGACAGCCTCGACGGTAACAGCAGGCGTGACGGCGCTGCCGCTGACCTGCACACCTGTTGCAGTTGCGCCGGTTGACACGCTGGGCCGCTGCTGTCGAGGCGTGGCGAGGGCGGGACCTGGTGACTTGGTGCTATGCGCCACAGAAGCCGCGGTCACACGTTTCCGGGGAGTCGTGAAGACGCGGCAGCCGGCCGGGGAGACACGCAGGCGCATGCGGGGCTGCACTGGATGCCGCGGCGCCGTGGGCTGCTCGGACGGCAAGCGCGCGTCCGCACCCAAGGCCGGGACCTGCTGCTCGGGAGTGTCGCCTCGGACGGGCATGCCTGCGAGTGGCGGAGAGCGGCGAAGCGGTTGGTTTGGGTTCGCGTGTGCATGTGTGCGTGTCTGTCCCTCTACTAGTCCTCCGGAAGGATGGTGCAAGGCGGAGACATGCAAGGAGCAGACACTAGTGAGCAGCTAGGCGAGTAGCTTGTCCTAAACCCTGTCCTCTGCAACACTGTCGGGCCCTATTGTTTAAGCCTCTCGTCATGGCTGTCAGCTTGCAGAGTCACTGCAAGGCGGCTTACCAGGAGCTGGAGGCGTGCTTGGGGACGGCATCTCCTTGACGGTGCCAGCGTTATCTCCCGCATGCATAGCGCCCTTGACATCCGCAGCAACACCCACCACCGCCACGGCGCCGATCTTCTCTCCCGCCAGCTCGCCCTCAGTATCCTCCTCAGGCCCAAAGTGCAGGGGCGCCGCCTCTGCCCTCCAAAACACGGGCCCGGAGGGAGAACTAATGGCCGTGTGCGCGTGCAAGGGTGAGAACCGCGTGTACTGCTTAGCTCCTGCCACAAGCTCGTCAAAGTCCTCATCCAAGCTGAACGCAGGAGACGCAGCGAGCTCAGAGCAACGCAGGTCGAGCACGTCCTGAGGCTCCCCCTGAGGCCAGTCCTGGATCCAACCAAAGCTGGGGTCCTTGTTGTTGCACTGCATGGCGGGCGGCAGGGATTCTGAGGGGCAAGCTAGCGCTGAAATGCGGCTGCAGCGGTAGCCGTCGGTTGCGTCGGGCGCCTCAGCTGCTGCGAGCAGGGAGGCTGCCAGGTTGCGCGCAGGCATGCGACATGGCGCCGGAGGAGGGGAGGTGCTGCGTGCTGGAATGCAGGAAGAGGGCGGGTGGGCTGGTGGGGGAGTGGACGGCGTCGGACCAGCGCCACTCAGCAAGACCTGCACAGTAGGAATTTTGAATTCAAAGGTTGGAAGACTTATGCTTGTCCCGCGCCGGCTGCACGGTTTCCTGACAGATAGTTGATAAAGCAACGGCTCACCTGGTCCGGAGGCGTGGGGCGCTCAGAAGTGGCTTCGTAATCAAAGCTCAAAGGAAAGCAGGCGTAGGCCTGCAGTGCAAGCAGGAACTAGGTGTCACTTAATGCTGCTAAAACATCCAGTCTGTTATGAGTATAAGAAGAATACCAACCTGGACAGGGGTCATAGCTTCGACCGTTCGACTTGGGCTGTCGCTCATGGCAATGCTGTCAGCGGTGCCGGTGCTGCTGATCTTCCTGTTTAGGATTCAAGTGCAAGGTTGCACGGTAAAGATATTAAAATCGCTGCTGCGTGTAGGCAAAAGTATTATCAAACAGTCCTTCGCATGACAGCGCCATCGCACCTTTTGAATTGTCGAAAACGTGAAATAAGCGCGCCTAGTAAAACCAAACTGAGCAAGATGATTGTGAGCGGTCCTTGAAAATATGGTACAATGGCGTCCATCCACTGCAGCCCTGAAGAAGCCTGACGGAACGATGTCATGTCAGGGAATTCGGCGGGAGGGCCCATATCCTAGCTTCAATAGCACTGTGCCGCGTAGTACTTGACAACAGGCTTGCAAGAAGGTAGATGTGCAGGTGGTGCGCCTAGACTATGAGAAAAATTCAAACGCGCTCCTCCAATTCCATCTTACAAGTCAGAGCCTTGGGCGGGCAAGGGACAGCCACGTAGGCCGATACCGCGCTGGCGCTGAAGTCCTTGTAATCCGCTTAAAGGGTAAAAGCAGGCCAAGTAGCCGGGGCCCGGCCGATAGACGATGGGTACGACTGCCGTACACACTAAAACCTGAAAACGGTTACAGCTCCGGACATGCGAGTTGCTATCCACCTATCCTGAAACCTCCTTGATAACATCAAAATAATCAGGCAGTACAACCGCTTGTCTGTGCGTGCCAGCCCTGGCATGAAACAAACTGCAGGCGATAGCTTGTACCGGTAATCTCGCTCGCCTCTGTAGGTCCCCATACGCGACCGACACAACCCCCAAACCCATTAGTCCTTCAACTACCTCCAGCCCGTTCGCACATGGCATGCCATAAAAGCTACAACAGCAAACCTTGCTCCCGACCGGCATGTCACAATCGCAATGGAGGACCGCTTGGAATCGAACCGTATCCTCCGCTCCCGCTAGCCGGCGCGCTATTCGGCAGCTTTATATCCGGCGGTAGCCGCCGCGGCAGCGACGGCATTCCCGCCACCGTCGCCATCTCTACAAACGTGGGATACGTGCGCAGCCGCAGCTTCTCCGCCTGCCCCCGCAACTCCGCCAGTTCTGTCTGCTGCGCCACCGCGATCTCCTTGAGCTTCTTGTGCGTCACCAGGCTCCGCATGCGCCTGCATGCCATGCCGTACAACAGAAACACACCACAAAGTTAAGCACAAACCCCAGCGGCCAGCATCTATACCTTGGACGTTACGGTAACCCCGCTTACACGTATGCATGCAGGCTACAAGGACAACAACCAGCCCCGGCCCCTATATACCTCCACCCACTTTCCCCAACCCTCCCCCCTTCCGCCCTCCGCACCTTGCCGCCTGCTCGCTGCTGCTCTGCATGCCCGCCTGCAGCCGCTGCTGCTCCTCCAGCACCTTGCCCAGCGTCACCAGGTGCACCGCCACCTCCTGGTTCTGACCGCTGCGGCTGCCCACGTCCGCCGCCAGCCGCCGCAGCCGCCGCCGCTTGTCCTCCAGTGCCTTGGCGTGCAGCCGCTCGCGCTGCTTCATGAGCGCCTCCAGACTGGCGGCCTCCAGCGCGGAGGAGCGGTCCTCGCCGTCCTTGAGCACGGTCTGGAGGGGGAAACGAGGGGGTAGGAGTTGGACGGTTGGTGGAGACGGGGAAACCGGGAAGGGGAGAAAGGCGCATGGGGTTGCATGGGAGGGTGGAGGTTACCGGTACCGGGTTGTTGTTGCTGTATGCGCCGGATGGGTAGGCAGGCAGCATCACCGTCACACTCATTCCATCAGCACTGCCCCACAACACCGCCACCGCCCCGGTTCCGTCAGCCCCGCTACCACCCTTGATTCACTTAATTAATCCCCCCCTCACACACACATGCATGTATTGTGGCACCCTGCCGCCTCTTATCCCCATTGCTTTACCCTAACATGTGGCTTCCTATGGTATGCTATGATCTCTGACCGCCCACCCACCTGCATGTCCCGAGTGACGTGCAACAGCTGCAGGTCGCGGATCTTGGCGCGCAGGTCGTCCAGCTGCATGTCGGCGGCCGCAGCCTCCCACTGCGCCGCGTAGATGCCGCGCTTGAAGTCCTTCATGGCGGTCAGGATGTCAACCTGAGGGGGCAGGTGCGGGGAAGCAGGTTGAAACCCAGATGGGTGGGGTGAGGGGGTTGTTGGAAAGGCCGTGAAGGCGGAAGAGTAGGATGCTGCAGCCCCGAGCCCCCGTACTGCAAGCCCAAGCAGATAACGGTCAGCTCAGGAGCAGGGGAATTTTGGGAGCGCCGTCATGCAACCGCATGCGCCCCATGCAGCCTTCCCACCTCCTTTCCTCCTTTCCCTTGGCCCCCCATGCCGTACCTTCTTTGTTCCCTTGCCCAGCACCACAGAGTTCAGCGCCTCCACCACCGACAGAGCCAGCAGCCGGGCATCCGACATATCCGCAGACGCCGGCACAGGCGGAGCCGCCTCCACCTGACCAGCCAGCAGCCGCAGCTGGATCTCATTGTCGTACGCAGACGTACGGCGTTCCGTACGGAGGGACGTAATGGCGGACATGAGGCCATCCATCTCCGACGCCAGCACCGACTCGCGGCCCTCCAGCTCCGGGAGATCGCGTCGCGCCAAGGAAATGTCAACCGCCGCCGCTCGTACGGCAGCCTCCGCTGCCAACCGCTCCGCGCGGTACGCTACAAAGCGTTCCCAGAGCCCCTGATCTAGCCCCTCGGGCTTCAGACTGGGATCCAGGGCCGCACCCAGGCCCTGACTAGGGCCGGCGGCGGCAGCAGCGGCGGCGGAGGCGCCCCCGCCGCTGCCTCCCTGCCCCCCGCCGACGCCGACGCCGGGCGTCGTCTGCGCGCCTGTTTGGCTGGCACGGTTGGCCAGGGCGTGCATGCCATGTCCGTGCACGTTGCCGGGGGCGGTGTGAGCGTGCAGCACATGCGGCATGTGGCCATGGGCGGCATGGCCACCGGCGGCGGCATGGTGGGCGACGGCGCCGCCGGTGGTGACGGCGCCGGCAGCTGCCACTGCGCCGCCGCCTCCGCCGGCAGCGGCGGCCGGCAAGGCGGAGGCGGGACGGCCCTCGTGGTGGATGAGCAGGCCCGCTGGCACGTCCGGGAAGGGGTCCAGCGTGCCGGAGGTTAGCATGGGAGGAATGCTGGGCGGCGCGTGGGTGTACGTTGGCGGCGGCGCATTCGCTGCCGCGGCCGTGGCAGCGGCGCCGCCGCCGCCGGCCCCAACCACTGCTCCGGCGCCGCTGGCGGCCCTCGCGCCCCCTCCGGCTCCCGTGTCCGTCGCCCCGCTCTGCTGCTGGCCTCCGAGACCACTGGGCCGTGTCCCGGGCAACACTCGGAAGCTGCTGCCGCTCATCTCCACTCCACCGCCGCCGGAGTTATAACTCGACAGCGCTCCTCCGCCGCCACTCACCGTGGACGGCCCAGCTCCACCTCCTCCTCCTGCTCCGCCGCCGACGCCGCCCACCGACGGCCCCGGACCCATCACCTGTTCCGGACGCCGCGCGCGGTACAGCTGCTGCAACCTGTTGAACCAC
The DNA here is from genome assembly GCA_021605115.1 of Astrephomene gubernaculifera. NCBI lineage: Eukaryota > Viridiplantae > Chlorophyta > Chlorophyceae > Chlamydomonadales > Astrephomenaceae > Astrephomene > Astrephomene gubernaculifera. The sequence continues at coordinate 356,704 of BMAR01000057.1, read as the reverse complement.
ACATCCGCCTCCGCAAACTCTTTCTTCAGGTTACGATCCAGCTGCCGCTCCTCCGCCGCCGCCTGCGCCTGCCGCGTCTCCAGTTCCGCCAAGGCAGTCCGACGGTCCGTCAGCTCCGTGGAAGCGCGCCCATGCGCCTCCTTCGCCGCCCCCAGCCTCGCCAGCAGGCTGCGTTCCACCGCCTCCGAAACCCGGGTGCAGCGCGCGAGGCTGGCCGCCAGCGCCAGCACCCGCGCCTCCAGGGCCGCCACCTCCGACGCCACCCGGTGTCGCCGTACGGCAAGCGCCGCTAGGGCCTCATCGAAGCGCCCAACCACCTCCTCCACGGCCGCCTTGGCGGTGCGCAGCTCCAGTTCTAGGACGCCCACGCGGCGGGAGCGCTCTTCCTGTAGCGCCTTCTCGCGAGCCTGCCACTCCTGTGGGGTGGGGTTGGGGTGGGGGTTGAGAGGGGATGTATTCTCCGTACTGGACTGGTATTTTGAGGCGGGGTGACGAGGTTTTGGGGTTAACCTAACCGCAACGGGCTGCAAATACTGGGGTGGGGAGGGGCGTGAAGGTTGGTTACGCGGTAAGGCTCAGGGAGAACATGCTCTACAAGCTTCAATCTCAGCCGCAGTTGCATCATTTCCACACACACTCACTACAACCCCCTCCCAGTAGCTGCTTCGTTGCTTTAATCCCCACCCCTCTTCCTTTTCCTCAAAACCAACTTCCCCTCCCGCAGCCCCACACAGCCCCCATCCCCCTACCTTGAGCTCCCGCGCCTGCTCCTCCGTAACCAGTTTTGGATTCACCGATTCCGGATCCAGTCCGAGAGCCACCAGCCATGCAGGCGGAGGCAGCGTGAAGGGCGTCCCCTCACCATCCGCACCCCCGCCCTTGGGCGCCAGCGTGCCGCCCATCATCTGCCGTAACGCCCGCTCGCCCGCGTTATCGCGTGCCGAGCGTCGCGCCGCTTCCTCTTCCGCGCGCCGCGCCGCGTCCTGTCGCGCGCGCTCCTCCGGGCTGACGTAACGCTCGGCGGCCACCTCCTCGTCGCGAACCGTCAGTACGGCGGCTTGTATGTTGTCACGGGTGTCCTGCACGCCCAGCTGGTAGCGCTCCTCGAGCAGCCCGGGGGGAGGAGCTGCGGTTGGGCGGGGGTGCAGGAGGGTGGGAGGGATGAGGGGTCGGGGTTGAGAGGGGGCGGAGTAACAACAACTAGCAGGTAGGATGTGGGGGTACGATACACGGGCCGGAGGCTTGGGCTCTGCTTAGGCGCACAGCACAGGACCGAGAAGGCTAGGCAAAGGAGGACGGAGGGGCTCGGGTCGGTGTTTGTTGGGATGTTTCTTTCCAAGCACCCAAGCACCCCTTCGGATGCCTCCTTCACCCCCTGCCAATACGGTAAGCACCCTACACCTTAAAACGCCGCACCACCACCCCCTCTGCCCCGCCCCCGCACCCCACCCCGCACCCGCTCCCAGCTTGCGCAGGTCCTTCAGCGTGTCGTCCAGCCGCGCGTTGAGGTCGGCGATGCGGTCGCAGTCGGCTCGCTTCTGCGCGGCAACTCGGTTGAAGTCGACGTTGAAGGCGGCCTTCAGGTCGCGGATCTGTGCACGCGCGGGACAAGGGGGGGAGGAGGGGGGGGAGGAGGGGGGGGAGGAGGGAATTATAATTTTATGAGAAGTTAAGCAACTGGGGGGAGGGAATAGGGGGTGGGGTTGTGTGGTGGCGTCACAGGGGTGCATGAACTCGCAGGTGCCAGCGGGTCTAGCTGGCTGGTACCGGTAGCACCGCCCTCTACCACCCGCGGCACCTCAGCATAGACGACCCAGACGTTTCCTCTTTACTAGCCCCTCGCAGTGTCTTCGTATGCGTTCACTGCATGACTCGGGATATGGAATTGGGACGCCAGTTGATGCTGCACCCTTCATCTCTCTTCCTCCCCACACACCTTTTGCTTTATTAGGTGCATCTGCATTGCCTTGCGTGTGCTGCAATGCAGGTCAAAGTCGCTGTACATGAGGGTGTCCGGGTCGGTGCCACTGCCGCCGGAATTGTTGGCAGCGGCGGCGGCAGCCGCGGCAGCAGCAGCTACCGCCGCTGCCGCTGCCGCAGCCGCCGCCGTTTGCCCCATGGAGCCATCGCCCGTCGCGGGGTTGCCCTCGTAACCGTCATCGTTGTCGCCAAAGCCCTCCAGACCGGTACCCCTGTTCGTTCACAACAACAACAGCACACACGTTAGCAGCAGCCCATTAACGCCTCTTCCTAAGGCCTCCTTCTACCCATCCCTCGAAACCAGAGCCCTACCCGGCCGCCATCGCCCAAAACGCGCAGCCCATGGTGCAGCCTACATGCCACACGGTGTTTTGTTTCTCCTCCATACCCCACACGCCCCTCCCTCCCCTTCCCCTTACCCCCCTCCCGTACCTGAACATGAAGTTGTACGGCACCACCCCCAGCACCGCATGTTCCGACATCTCCACTCGTCGCAGCAGGGCCACCTGGGGATCACATAACATGGCAACAGAGGCCAAGGACAGGAACGAACGATTGGTAAGTCGAGGACCCGTACAGCGGTACGATACCTACATTCATGAGCACATACTGTCCTATCCTCCAGCCCAGTGCGGGACTTCCATCCCCTATATACCCCCCTCACCCACCCAAACACAAACACGCGACCCGTTGCCTTTACCCACGCACGCACGCACCCCCGCGCACACGCACCTGTCGCAGCACCCGCTCATGCGATCCCGGCTGCGTGAGCGGGAAGTTGTGCACCTGCGTTGGCGCCCGCAGCGCCGAGATGACCGCCCCCTTGGTGGCCATGCTGTCCCACACCATGCGCCGCACCCGCTCCGTCAGCAAATCTGTACGGAGGTTGTCCCGCCGTACGGCGGCCTGTACGGCAGCCACTCGGCCCTCCATGTCTCGCTTGAGTCGCTCCACTAGGCCCAGATCCACAATCAGGTCGGAACTGGGTGTGTGTACGTGTATGGGGGGGGCGGGGGATGAGAGGGAGGCAGGCGTGTGGGTTGGTAGGTGGTTAAGAAAATACCAAACCATAAGTGAGGGAGGAACTAGTGGGGACGCTACACGCTGGCATGTAAGGCAAGCACCGGGCTCTGCGTAAGCACAGGAATGCGCATGCGGAGCTGGGGGGCGTCCTCGCCCTCGCCGCATGTGCTTCCGCTGCTACCCAACAGCAAGACAACACGCAGCCAGCACACGGCTCCCCCCATGACTGTTTTGCCCAATCATGGTTTCCTATGGTTTAGTCTATTCCCCCACCACCCCATGACGTCCCAAGCACCCTACCGGTCAAGCCGCTCCAGCTCCGGAGCCGCCTCATTCGCCTTCAGCAGCTCGGCAATGCGACCCCGCAGCGACGCAAGCCGACCCGCCATCGCCGCGCGCCGCGACTCGCCGCCCGAGCCACCGCTATCCAGCACCGCTTGCCGCTGACGCAGCTCAACCTCAGTCGGCTCCGCCGGGTCGTCAATGTCGTCGCCGTCGGCGTCGCGACCCGCTGACACGTTGCCGCTGTACGGCACCGCCGGCCACGGCGGCGTCACTAGGTGCGTCGCCGCCGCCGCGCCGCCACTGACCTCAAACAGAAACAACGCACCGTCAGCACCGGCGGAGGCGAAGTACCTGCCCACCGCGTCAAACGTAACTGACGCCACGCCGCCGGCGGTTACATCATGCAACGGACCGCCGCCGCCGCCAGTGCCGCCGCCGCTCCCGCTGCTATCCGCCAGCGCCGCCAAGTGAATGTTCCGCAGCGCAATCATGCCGTCGGCACCGCCGGTCAGCAGCAAATGCCCCGCCGGCGCCACCGCCACACCTCCCCCAGGCCGCGCATGCGCCGCCACGTGTACTGCGCTGCGGTGCGGCCGAGCACGCAGCCCCGCCCACGCCGCCGCCTCCACCGGCGGCGTCAGCTTGTGCAGGTGCTTGTCCGCCCCCAGGCCGTACAGCTCCCCGCTGCGGTCCGCTGGGGATGACGTCACCGCCAGCAGCGGCACTTCCAGCCTCAGCAGCTTCACAACCACGGGTTCCGGAGCGCCTGAGGGCGCGCCGTCGCCGCTCTCGCGCTCCGATCCCAGCGCGCGGGCACCAGCGGCGACCGGCACCGGCGGCCGTACAAGCGCCATGTCCGCATGTGGGTTACGCCAGTTGCCGCTTGTGAGCTCGGGTGACACCGTGATGCACATGAGGCCGCCGCCAGCAAGGCTGAGCAACGCGCTCTCGCCCTCGCTGACGTCAACGTTGGCGTTACGCGGCCAGACGGCGCTCAGCGCGCGCTCGCCGTGCGGCAGCGGCACGAAACCCAGTGCGCGACAGGTTCCGGAGCGCGCATCGACGGCCAGCAGCCACACCGTTCCGTCGCGGCCGGCGCTAATGAGCAGGTCATTGTCCGGACTGAATGCGAGGGCATCCACTGCGGCGGTGTGCAGGCGCCGGCGGTACATCACGCGGAGCTGCTGTGTGGGAACCGCAGCCGTCGGCACGCCAGAGGTGGAGGTGGGGGCGGAGCGGTCGCCAACCGTTGGCGCGGGAGGTAGCACGAGCAGCCGGACCACGCCGGTTTCAGATCCCACCGCCGCCAAGCCGGCGCCCGGACCCGCCGCCGCCAGCGCGCATTGAGCCGAACTGATCACCCTCCTCGCCAGTAGCTGCCCATCCGCCGCGTTCCACAACCGCACACTGCCGTCCGCACCTGCAGTGAGGAAGGCGCCGCCGCCAGGGTGCGGCACCACGCCCGCCAAACGACCCACGGGACTGTCCACCGTCAACGTGGCCATAGTGTAACCCGCACGCGCGCCCACAGTCGCACCCATGTGCGGCGCAATGGCGGCGCGGTACACCGTGCCGTCGGGGCAGCCCAGCAGCAGCGTGCCGTACTCATCCCCGCCGCACTCCGCCGTCGTCACCGGCACACCCTTGGAGCCCCCGCGTGCCAGCCACACCTCATGGCTGAACACCGGCGGCCCCGCGCCCGCCGCCACCGGCCCCTGACTGAACACATGCACGCTGCCGTCCGTCCCCGCCACCGCCACATGGTCCCGGTTCAGCGCCAGCGCCGCCACGCCCGCTCCCGGCCCCACCGTATCCGTCACCACCGCCGGCACCACCTGCTGCTGTTGCTGCTGCTGCTGCATGCCCATCCCCAGCATCATCGATCCCAGCTGTGAGGACGTTCCCACGCCCGCGCCCCCGCTGCCGCTGTTATCCCCGGGCTGCCCGCCGCTCATGAGCACGGGAGCCATGGTGGTCAAGTCAATCAGCAGCAGCGCGCCGCCGCTGGTGCCCACGTACAGCCCGGCGGGCGCCCATGCGTGTACGGTGGCTTGGTGGCCGGGCGGCAGGCAGCCGGGGGCGGTGGGCTGGCTGCGAAACACCACACGGTCCCACAGCGGCTCCAGGTACCACACCGAGGTGGCGCCGCCGCCTGTGGTGGCCAAGATGGTGCCGTCTAGCGGGTGGAAGCTGACTTGGGAGGCGGGCTGCGAGGCGGGCAGCCGCGCGCGGCCTAAGGCTTCTTGCTGTGGGTGAAAAAGGGTGAGGCGAGAAGGGGTGAAGGGAAGGGGCAGGGGAGGATTGAGGAGGGGGAAGGGAGGCGGAGGGGTAGTCGTCAGCGCAAGGCAGAGGGTCGTTGCGCACCTTTCGCCAGGAGTAGACGATGATTGAGCAGTCGGGTTCGTCCCCGCAGACTGCGAGCCGCTCGCCATCGCTGGAGAAGGCCATGGCCGTGACGCCCAGGACCACGACAGCGGGCTGCTGCTGCTTGTCGGTTGGGCCTGGAAGCCCTGGCGGACCCTCTGGTTCATCAGGTGCAAGTCTGCCGAGTAATTGTAGGTTTTTACTCGAATAAATGAATATGCCAGGCTTTAAGCCCTGCAAGGGGGAAGCGAGGAGACACAGCATGGTCGATGACCAGGGGCCGCGCGTAAGGCTGCTCTGTGCTGCCGCAAGCCATCATGTACCATACCTTTTCTGCTATCGCGATTAGGTTGTGCCGCTTATTAATAGCAAAGCAGCTTATGCCGAACCCGTTGCCTTTCAGCACGCGCTGCAGAGGGCAGGGAAAATGTAAAAATGCGTCGACGTTTTCCAGGAACACTCCAACAGAAGGCGTACATCCTGTACCTACCTGCGCCCTAGTGCTTAATGAATGCAGCACCACTGCATTTCCGCATGTCCAGGCGACTTCGTCCGGGCCAACCCAAGCTACTGGCGAGCCGTTATAGCCAATAGCAAACCGTGTTTGGAAAGCCATGGCTCTAGCCTTTGGGCCCCAGGTCGGGGCCCCAGGTGTCAGGCAAAAGTCATTGAGAAAGTCAACAAGTGATGACTCTACAAATCTGTGTCAAGGTAGCATAGCGTATGGGCAAGTACATGTCACAGTTCCAAGTCGCTGCTGCTCTCCGTTGCTAAGCGCCTCGAATGTTTCGTGCAGACAGGTACGACAAATGCGCCTGGCTGCTCATATAGCCAAAGCATAGGCCGAGGAAAGCAATCAACTGGATGGTAACTTTGAGGTTAACCTTCAAGGGCTATAAGCGCTCGTTGACGGGACGCTGACTTAACTGTTGCACAGTTGCAGCGAGCAGCTGCATCCCCGGCGTTGAGCGACGCTTAATTGCGTACATCCCCCTTCAAGGATTAACAATGAACACTTTGCTTTTGTCTGTACCGGCAATCGCGCGTGGTTTGGCCTCATCGCAGCTACGACACGGTTTGCAGCTCCGGGCCCTCAGCAGCCTCAAGGCGAAAACGCTGTCGAAGGACCAGCTGCCACTTCACACTGGAAGGTAACATCTAAAAAGCTTTGGGCAAATGAGCTTTTCTTACTCTTAAGCGCATTGGTAAGATCCTATGCGTCATCATGTTCACGGCAAAGTCGCTTGGTGCTGTGGGGCTGCTGCGCCTTTCCTGGCGATCTTTACGACTAAAATGAACATTATAAGCCTTACGTGCCGGCAATAAGCGCGAATCTGACCTATGCATATGTGCCGTCCGATGCGCCGGGCAACGCGGCATACTACGGCATCCACGCAAGCTCCATCCGACTTCCGCATTTTCTCCATGCACCAACTCAGGCCGCGCTTAGTCGTACTGGGCTCCGGATGGGCTGCCGCGCGCTTGCTGCACGACATCGACCCCAAGCTGTACGACATAACGGTGTGATCTGGCCTTCAAAGTAATCGATACTGCCAATCGATGCTGCTGCTGCAAATGTTCTCATTGTTGTGTTAAGAAAGAAGCCGATCTGGGTCACAGTCATGGCAGGATATCTTCCTCCACATGTTGTCTCCCGTCACCCACCTCCTTTACCATTCCACTTGCAGGTGGTCAGTCCCAGAAACCACATGGTGCGGCGCAAGGGCAGGAGTGGGGCGGTTTGGGCAGCTTTGGGGTCTGCTGCCGGGACCCAAATCAACCAGCTCAATAACCGAAACCAATTCTCCGCTGCAAACTCCTACTGCAATACCTTCGCACCTTCGCACCCTTACCTCACTACCCCAACCTCAACCTCCCTTGTCTCTTTATCCACCTCCCGCGCTCCTTCCCTCGCCCCCTGCCCCCTCCCTCCCAGGTGTTCACCCCACTGCTCGCCTCCACCACGGTGGGTACGCTGGAACCCAGATCCGTTGTCGTACACTTGTTCGAGCTCCAACCCGCCCTGTCCGCACCCGCAAACGCCATCTACATTGCAGGTGGGGGCGCGGCCCAGATCAGACAACTAGATGCCGTACTGGTGCTTTGTAAATAACAGGCCCCCACCTTCCGCCCATATCCCTGCATTTCCACTCCATTCCATCTTCCATCCGCTCCCGACAACCCTCCCCTTCCGACCCAAGTGGAAAGAGGTGTGGCCCACCGACCCATGGGTCTTCCTTGCCATACAGCAACCTCCCCAATTTCCAAACCCCAAAGAAAACCCCGACTCGCCACTGCCGTGTCGTACACCATCGCACGGTCTCCTTCCCCCCTCCTTCATTCCCCTTCTCCCCCAAAACCCTGCCCCAGAGGCCCAGTCAGTGGACCCCGCCGCTCGCACCGTGAGCTGCCGCAGCGCTGACGGCCTGGCGTTCACTTTGCCGTACGACAAGCTGGCCATTTGCACCGGATCGCAGGTGGGTGCGGGGGAGAAGAGTAAACAACTAACTAACCGTGTGAGAAGGCTCGGGTGGGGTGGGGGGGTTTGAGGTCGGGCATCTGGGCTGTACGAGGGGACGGCTGTAGGGCGGGGGAGCGGGGCGCGGGACCACTTGTACGGCACGAGCACTCCAAACACACACGCCCTACTCGCCCACCGGAACAGATCGCCATACCCGTCCATCGCCCTCACCCCCTGCTTGACCCCCTTAACCCGCCTCCTCCCCCCTCCCCGCCCCCCGCCCCCCAGGGCAGCACCTTTGGTATCCCCGGCGTGCAGCAGCACGCGCTCTTCCTGCGTGACGTGGCGCAGGCGGACGCCATCCGGCAGCGGCTCATTGACAACCTCAGTCTGGCCGGCATTCCGGGTGGGGGGGTAGGGGGGGAGGTAACATGCATGGCGAGTTTTGGGGGGTGCTTGGGAGGGGATTTTGAGTGTAGGGAGAGGCATGGGGTTTGAAGCAGCAGGGGAGGAGAGGGGGCCATGCATGGGGGTTGGTGAGGGGAGGGCGATGGCCGCCGCAGTACGTGTTGCCTTCCGCCACCGCCGCCGCCAACCTCTGGCGCCCCTTTTGCCTCCTCTCTCTTCAATTCCTTTCTTTTCCTTTACCGCCCTCCCTCCCCCTACCCTAGGTCGCCGTTTGGAGGAGTGGCAGCGGCTGCTGCACGTTGTGATCGTTGGAGGGGGACCCACCGGGGTGGAGGTGGCGGGGGAGCTCACGGTAGGGGCGGGGGAGGGGGAGGGGGACGAAAAGAGAAAAGCAACTGGAGTCAACTGGGAGGGAGGGAGAGGGGATTTTGGGTGTTCTCAGCTGCTGTTCCCTTCCCCCCTCCTCCGCACCACCTCATATGGCCCCCTGTTCCCAAACACCGCCTCACCCCTCCCACCTCCACCAACCCACCCCCACCCCCCCTGCCCCCCCAGGACTTCATTCACAAGGAGCTGCGGAACCTGTACCCAGACCGAGCCCGAGCCATGAGGTGGGTGGGAGCGGGGGGGGGGGAGGGAATGGGTGGGAGCGGGGGGGGAAGGGAATGGGTGGGAGGGGGGGGGGGGAGGGAATGGGTGGGAGCGGGGGGGGAAGGGAATGGGTGGGAGCGGGGGGGGAAGGGAATGGGTGGGAGTGGGGGGGGAAGGGAATGGGTGGGAGCGGGGGGGGAAGGGAATGGGTGGGAGCGGGGGGCCAGGGGAATGGGAGCTAACAGCTGCAGGCTGGTGGAGGTGTGGGAGCTACAGTGGGGAGGGGAGGGAAAAGAAGCGGGGGTGGGGTTTGCGGGAGGAGGTTTGCGGCCAGTTGACCCAACACACCTCCCCCTCCAGGGGGGGGGATGACCAGATCGCAGCCCCACAAGCCAATGCTTCCCCCCAGGATCACGCTGGTGGAGGCGCGGGAGCTGCTGGGCACCTTCCTTGCCCCTTCTAGACACGTGGCATGTGCTGTACGACATACACATCCCCCCCTCCCCCCCCAGGATCACGCTGGTGGAGGCGCGGGAGCTGCTGGGCACCTTCCTTGCCCCTTCTAGACACGTGGCATGTGCTGTACGACATACACATCCCCCCCTCCCCCCCCAGGATCACGCTGGTGGAGGCGCGGGAGCTGCTGGGCACCTTCCTTGCCCCTTCTAGACACGTGGCATGTGCTGTACGACATACACATCCCCCCCTCCCCCCCCAGGATCACGCTGGTGGAGGCGCGGGAGCTGCTGGGCACCTTCCTTGCCCCTTCTAGACACGTGGCATGTGCTGTACGACATACACATCCCCCCCTCCCCCCCCAGGATCACGCTGGTGGAGGCGCGGGAGCTGCTGGGCACCTTCCTTGCCCCTTCTAGACACGTGGCATGTGCTGTACGACATACACATCCCCCCCTCCCCCCCCAGGATCACGCTGGTGGAGGCGCGGGAGCTGCTGGGCACCTTCGACGCCTCTCTGAGGGAGTACGCGGCGCGCAAGCTCATGCGGAGGGGGGTGGCGCTGCGGAAGGTGGGGTGGCAGGGTGGGTGGGGGGGCGAGGGGAGGGAGGTGGGGGGGGGGGCAGCAGGGGAGGGGAGGGGAGGGAGGTGACGGGGGTGGTGGGCCCTGAGTGCCAGCTTTCATCTGCACCACTGACTTTCAATGCCCCCGCCCTCTCCTCCCTCTCCCGCCCCCTCCCCCCCCCCAGGGAGTGGTCCAGGAGCTGACGGAGCGGGAAGTGGTTCTCAAGGTGGGCGGGTTTGGGGTGGTGGTGGTGGGGTAAGGAGGGAACAACTAACTAACCGTGTGATAAGGCATCATCATGGTTTGGGTGGGGTGGGGGCGGGGGAGGAGGAGCAGGGGTGCATGACGGGGGTGCATGACGGGGGGTACTCTTGGGGACGGAGGAGGGCGAAACGAAGCGGTGGCGCCCTGCGGCAACCTTACCCAGCAATTCGTCACTGCCCCACAGTCCTGTCGTGCGTGCAGCTGTCCGTCGCTGCAGCTGCTGCCCCCGATGCTGCCGCTGCCGCTGTCGTACATGTCCTCTTCGCCGCACATGTATGCATGCGCATGCATGCATGCATGCAAGCTGCTGCGCCCCCCCTCCCGTGAAGCCTACATGTCGCCCCCCCTCCCCACTCCCCACTCCTCCCCCCCGCAGGACGGCGCTGTGTTGCCGTACGGATTATGCATTTGGAGTACGGGAGTGGGCCCCACGCCCTTCATCCTGTCGCTGCCCTTCGCCAAGACGAGTGAGGCGGGGGGGGGTGGAGGGGGGGCGGAGGGCGTAGGTGGAGGGCATGGAGGGGCGGATGCGGGAAAGGGATGTGGGAAACCGGGAAGGAGCCGGGCTGGCCTGGGGTAATCCCCCCCTTCTCACCTCCCTGTCACCCTCCCACCCTCGTCATCGGTGATTTATTCATTGTGTAATCTTCTTCTTCTTCTTCTTTCTCCCCGCATTACTTACCCCCCCCCCCCCTCCCAGACATGGGTCGTCTCGCAGTGGACGGCTTCATGCGAGTGCTGGCGCCCCCCGTCTCTGAGGGGGGGCAGGGGGGGCAGCAGCAGCAGGCGGGCGGGCAGACGCTGCAGGAGGGGCAACCGCCGGAGGGAGCCATGCAGCAGCAGCAGCAGAGACCGCAGGTGAGGTGGTGGCGGTGGCAGGGGGGTGGCAGGGGGGGTGCAGGGGGTAGGAGATGAGGGCTTGAGGAGGAAGCATGGGCGCGGAATGGGAGAGGGTTAGGAATGGAAAGCGGGAGGTGGGCTAGAAAGCCGGGATGTCCGGAGGAACCCGTGGGGGGCCTCAGCTGCTCCACCTGCTAACCCAGCATGCCGTGCGCTCTGTGGCTGCTCCTGCTGCTTAACCCCAATACCGCCCCCTCCTCCCTCACCCCTCACCCCTCCCCGTTCCCCTCCCCCCCCCCCCGCCCCCAGGCCTCCGGTCCTGGTCCGGAAACCGTCCCCGGTATCATGTCTCGCGGTCCGGGCGCTCCCTCCCCCTCCTCCCCCTCCCTGGCGCCCGTGCCCGAAGTGTACTCGCTGGGGGATTGCTGCGCCAATCCGCACCAGCCGCTACCCGCTCTGGCGCAGGTGGGGAGCGGGGGCGGGCGGGGGGGGGGGACGGGGGGGTTGCAGCCCACAGCTGTTACATGTGGGGGTTTTGGTGGGGGGCCTTTGATCCCCCTCCCCCCCTTCCCCTTCTTTTCCCCCCAGGTGGCCGAGCAGCAGGGCCGCTACCTGGCCCGGGTGCTCAATGCGGCAGCGCGGGGGCGGGCTTACGGCGAGAGCAGTCGCGCGGGGGGCGGCGAGGAGCCGCGGGAGTTCAGGTGGGGGAGGGGAGGGGGCCAGGGAGGGGTGAAAAGAGGAGGCTGGCGGGCTACAAATAGGCGACGAGGGGGCTTCACCATGGGTTGCTACATGGGTGGACCGGCCCATCCCACCCCACCCGAAGTAGTCTTCAGCCAAAACAACTGCTGTAGTATAGCGCTTGCGGGGTTTGCTAACTACGTGCCATCTGACTCATCCTGAAGCATCTGTGCTTTCTTGCCTTGCCCTAACCCCTGCGGTTTCCCCTGGTTCGGCCCGGTCTTCGCACCTCCCCCCCCCCCCCCCCCACTTTCCCCCCCCAGGTACCGTCACTTGGGTTCCATGGCGACCGTGGGGGGGCACTCCGCCATCCTGCAGCTGGCAGCAGGAGGAGGGGGAGCAGGTGGGGGAGCAGGAGGCAGCGGCGGCCGCTCTCTGAGTCTTGCCGGCTTCCTGAGTTGGCTGGCGTGGCGCTCCGCCTACCTCACACGCCTGGGCAGTCTGCCCAAGCGGTTGGCGGTGGCGTTCGACTGGAGCGTGACGCTGCTGTTCGGGCGGGACCTCAGCAGGTGGTGAGGGGGGGGGCAGGCTGGCTGGGGGGGAGGGGGGAATTAGACCAAACCATATGAAACCGCACGCGGGCTGGGGGGGGGGAAGCAGTGAGAGAAGCCGGCGGGGCAGGCAGTGAGGGGCAGGCTGGGGGAGGGGGGGAGCCGGGGAGGGGCAGTGGGAGATGAGCCCGCAGGTTAGGGGGGCCGTTGTGTGTTAAAATAACTGGCCGTTGTGTGTGTGTATGGGATGTGCGTATGCGGGGTGATATAAGCTGTTGTACAGTAGAAGGTAGATATAGGAGCAATTGCGTTGCAGCAAATCAGCGAGGGTTCATGCATGGTAGCCGATATATAGTCTGTACAGGGTCTGTAGTTGTTTTCGTAAGCGGTGTGTACGATATACGGTTTGTAGTCTTTGTACATTAGTGTGTACGGCAAAGGCGCCCTTGAGCAGCAGCCTACAACACCATTGGCACTCATGTGTACTTGCTTATTCCGTAACACTTGCAGGTGTGGCAGAGCTTCTGTGTTGTGGTTCATCCTTAGCCGCAGACCCACGGGTCATGGTTCAATAATTACGTATAAATCTCCCAAGTTGAGTTGTGTTAAAATAACTGGCCGCGAGTTGTGTATGGGTGCATGCATGTGCTGTTGGCTCGACTTCGCGTCACACTCATTGCCTCCTTTCTCGCCGTACATGCGGTATCGTAGCGGCAGTATAGCGCCCGTGCGCAGCATTTATATGGGTGTGTATAACACCAAGCCCAATGGTGGCAATGAGTGCACATACCGGTACCGTACATTGTCCTGTTGCCTTTCAGAGCTCATCATTGTTTATTTGTTTTGCATACGCTGCGGTGTGTCTTCCATGTTTGGATCGTTCAGTTAAATGTTGAGATTAATGAGGCGCGAGGATTTTTGCGGCGGGGGTGGTGGGCGGTACCCCTCTGCGCCGGCAGCCTAGTATGGGTGCAGCAGGGGCCTTTAGCGCTGCAGGATGATGGAGCGAAAAGCTTACGATATGTTACGTGGTGGTGGTGTTTTTGGACGTTTGGGAGGTGCTGCTGTGTCGCCGCCTGTGCGGATGTTACAGGTGACGGTTTTGGGCTGCTGGGGTCTGCCACAGGGCTCTCCTTACTTGCGGCTGCTTCCGTCATGAGCTGCGTTATCTGATGTGTTACCCGTACCCAGATGCAATGAGCGAACTGGCCTGTTCCCCTCTCCCTCCTGGTTAGCTGCCGGGGGTACCGGTAGCTACTGCGGGCCCCTAGCAGCCTAAACGTCCCATTCGCCGACGACTGGGGTCGTGCCGAGGGGCTGGGAGGCTGGGGCTGATGCACCCATGCATGTGGGGGGGGGGGAGGTTGGTGGGGGTCGGGAGGAGAGGGTTGGTAACAGCCTCTGCCAACTGAACCTTGGTCGCGCCAACCAGGTGTGTCGTACACATGTCACATGCATGCACGGCGTGTTACACGATACAAGTACTGTTGCGGACACTGGCGTTGTTGGCTTCAGTACGTGTTAATGCACAGATGCACGAACGACCCAACCTCTCCCTCTCCCTCACACGGCACACTAACCCACGAGCTAGTAACCCACATCCTGGCACAACATGCATCTCTTAAGAGGGGTTTCCTGAACACCCGTCATTCACCGCCCCCCTCCCCCTTCCCCCAGCCTCCCTCCTCCCTGACCCCCGTCCTCTCTCCCTGCCTCCCCCCAGCCCCCCTCGCGCCCTGCTTCTCCTCCGTCAGATCATCACACGTCATCCACTTCCCAGCGGTGTCCACAGCCCAGACAAGTCACCAGACGGCTGCTGCCCTGCCCCTCCTTGCTGCCCCATGTCTCACACTTGCCGATATCCCGCCGTCCGCTGTCCAGGTAAGAGCAGCTGCGGCCCCCGCAGCGCTCGCAGCGGTAATCGCTGCTGGCGATGCCCCCACCGCTGCCGCTGCCGTTCGCGCCGGCGAGTGTGACACGCCGCGTCTCTTCCTCCTGACGGTCCGGAGGGTTGGTGGGCGGGAGCGTGAAGGAACGGATGCAAGCAAAAGGCCCGGGCAAGCTTGCATGTGCATACAAAAGTGTTTAAACCATGAAAGTTTGGAAAGGTTGGATTTCCGAACCCGATCCGAAACCCCTTTTTGAGTGGATGCATCCCCCCACCCAACCAGGGCAACCACCCCTGCATGCATGCACGCATGTCTACCTGCATGCACGCGTCTCTCCCACCCAACCCATCTCGCACGCACGCCCATCTGCATGCGTGCGTGCACACTCCCCGCATGCATGCATGCCTACCTGCAAGCGTGCGTACTCCCGCTGCTGCTGCGGAGTGGCCAGGTGGCGCGGGTCCAGAGCCACCAGCTGCCGGGGCGGCACGTCACCGCACAGCACCCGCCCGCGCAGCTCGCTGTTGCGCTGTTGTATGCGAGAGCAGGAGGAGGAGGAGGGGAGACGGAAGTAGGGGTTAGGGCTGGTTAGGGGAGCTTCTGGGGTTTGTAATTGCATGTGTTTCTGCTGAAGGGCTCCGCACCTTGAGTCCTGCGACCAGTGTGCGAGCAGCCGCCTTGTAATCCTGCAGCCAGGAGGCGAGGAGAGGAGAGCAGCATGCATCATCAGCCGACGGGGGGGGGGTTTGGCCAGCCAGGGCGCATGGCCAGTTGGCCACACAACGCAACGCAACGCCAACATTGTTGATATGCATGGGATGAAATGATGACACACCCTCGAGCGCGCTTGGAGCATTCCAGCCATGCATGGGATTACAGTTTTTATACAACCATAACCGCGCTGTATACGGTACTGGCCGTAACCGTAGCATACCAGGACCATGCATGTCAGCGTGAATTACCGTTCCCACAACCCGCTCGCATGCTTGCACTACCGGTATATGAGTGAATGACCGTTCCAAGGGTTCCCTTGTTAAAGGGAACACGGGTGATCAGGTCAACCCTACATTACACTGCCGTACCTGCCCGGTTTCGGAGTGGTGGTGCCGGAACAGAGCTTCCTCGACTGCCTCCGCCAGGCCTGATGGGGCCAGAGCGGCAGCGAGCCACGGCGTCCCATCCACATGATGGACATGAGGGGCGTTGCCAGATATGCATGCAGGTCAGTGGACAGAGGTGCATGGGATGGTTGGCGGGTGTGGCGCTAGCAGCTTTGCATATCTGTAGCCGTATGAGGCCACTGATGTTGGGCAGGGGCAAGTGGTATAACAGTATTGGCAGCGGGGGTACCGCGTGAGGCAGCAGCAGCAACAGCGGTGGCGGGCGGTGACGGCAGCAGCGCAGGACAGCAGCAGGAGTACGGCATTTCCTGAACAGCCTTGGTGTTTTAGACAGGCGTTGCGCTGAGTGGGGTGAGTGCGAAACGTCGCTGCTGAGGTTGGTTGGCAACTGAGGAATCGCTTCTAGGGTGGGGCAGCGTACCAGTCAGCGTGCTTGGGTCCGCAGCAGGATTAGGACCTCCTGAGTCGGGCCCTCCTGACGCGCTGCTGCAAGCCGCTTCCTGTTTCTGCTGGTTTTCTGCATCTGTGGTTGAAAGCGCTGCTAAGAGCGTCCGGACGCAGTTTGTGCGCAATGCTTGCTGCGATGCTTCCTGGCGGATGGGGTCCACTGCCGCGCGAGGCGAAGCTATCTTTTTAGAGGGAGGCGGCAAGTTGAGCTCCTTCCAAATGGGCTTCCGTTTCATGTTAGCAAAATATGTTAACTGTCCTACGGTAGGATTGCGTCGCGTGTCTGGTCAAAGTCAAGTCAACGCAGGTTGCTGGTAAGCTGACGCATTTTAGCTCAATGAATGCAGTCGAAAGAGCAGAAAACTTGTCAGCGGAAGGTCCTGCACGCAACACGTGCGGTAGGGCAAGCCCTGGATATGGGTTCTCATCTCCTTGAGAGTTAAGGGAGAGGGAGCTCTATAATAAGTAGTCGATTAAGTATAAATCGAAGCACGTCTCCTATAACTGCTTTGGCATAAAGGTATACTGCGAAGGTGCAAGGTGTATCGTATTAGGCCGCCGCCATCTGGGCCATCATTCCTTGAGCACAAAAAGCAAGGCTCTATAGTTTCGTTGTAGCTGACACGCTATACATCATAGTTTCCCTGTGGCAGTTGGGCTTGCAAACCCGAACAGGGTTTACGAGCACTTAGGGCGGGAAGTCGCATAACCTCTCCCACTGGAAGGACATTTCTTCTAGCTTTAGACGAACGGATTGGGCGCGGCGATGGGTCCACAATCCCGCCATTAGGCTTCTACCTAGCTCGACTCTGGAAGGCTTGCAGACCGGAATGCGTATCCTGTGACGCTATCGTGTGCGGCGTCATTAAAGGATTCTGCGCTTACGGTCTGGGTATTGGCGGCACTGCGCGGCCTCGGACGACTTGGCAACGCTGAATCGACCCGGCCATCATCGGCAATCGCCAGACAGCCTCCCAGCATGGAGGAGGACCGACTAGCCGCGACAACCTACACCGCGCATGGCAGCTATTATGTACCCTCCAATACCCCAGAGGGCCTGGGCTTGGTGTCTGCGACGAACAATGGCTCATCGGCGTCCGTCCATGACAAGCAGTCTGACAATATCCCAGCCCAGCTAGACAACTGGAGTGCCCTAGACGATCCCTCTTTTCCCGACACAAGTGCACACGCATTCCCTTCCTCACGACAGTCCACCCGGACTACCACTGGCAAGCGTCGCAGGACCGCGGATGCCGGCATTGCCAATGGCATCTGCGGCAGCGACAGCACGCGGCCTGCCCCGAACCCCGCCGCCCTCCTCACCGCCGCCGCCTCGGACTCCCTCCATCAGGCGGAGCTGGGCGGCGAAATTCCCTCCACCGGTGTCGCAGTGGTTGATGGTGCGCCGGTTGATCCTTGCCGCGATGACACCGCTGCGGCCCTAGCCTCGTCCCTACCCAGCGGTGTTGCTGCCGCTGCTGCTGGGGTTCCACTAAGTGTTGGTGGCGGCCTTGTTGGAAGTGGCGGACAGGGCGATGACGGCGGTGCAGGCCTGGTTGGCCTGCATGCGGCGTGCCTTGGCATCCCCTCGGCCCCCTCAGCGGCACTGCAGGAGGCACAGTTGCAACACCCGCAGCAGCAGCTGCGACACCAACACCCGCAGGCGCAGTTCGGGACTGACGCCGCTGCTGCTGCTGCTGCAGCGACTGGCGGGCCGCCGGACCCCTCCTCCTCCTCCTCTCTGGGGCCCTACTGGCAGCCCCTGCTGGGTGCGGCAGGGCAGCAACACCACCCGCAGCAGGAGCAGCAGCAACACCACCCGCAGCAGGAGCAGCAGCAACACCACCCGCAGCAGGAGCAGCAGCAACACCACCCGCAGCAGCAGCAGCGGCAACACCACCCGCAGCAGCAGCAGCGGCAGCAGCCTGGGACAACGCATGAGGCCCCGGGGCATGCACATGCAGCAGCAGGGAGGGAGCCCTGCATGGCCCCGGGTGTCATGAGGACGATGATGGCACCTGGTGCAGCGCCCCCGCCCCCGCCCCCGCCAGCAAGTGCAGCAACCCTAAGCGGCGGGGGACTGCCACTGGCCCCACTGGGCAGCATCATGGGGCTGCCAGCCGCGAACATGGGGCCCGCTAACCCCATGTTTGCCCCTCCTCCTCCTCCTCCGCAGCAGCAGCAGCAGCCCCAGCAGCAGCAGCCCCAGATAGGGTTGGGTTGGGCCGAGCCAGTACGTCAGCTGTACAGCATGATGGATGCCGTACAGCAGCACGAGGCGAGCAGCAGCGGGCGGCTGATGAGCGTGCGGGTGCAGTGGGGGAACCGTCCTGGGGCGCTGGCGCAGCATGCTACTGAGGTGCGGGGGGGGGGGGAGATGTGGGATCTGGGATGGGTTCTGATCCAGTCGAAGAGTTGCGCCAGGGGTGCACCGGCAGCCCTGGTCGCGTCGTGTTGCAGTCCAGTAGACAAGTTGTCACGTGCCTGCATGCGTCTCTTCCCTGCTGCGTGGTGGCTGCACCTGCTTGCCCCCACCAGGTGGTGACGGTTCCTCAAGACTGCAGCCTGGGTTACCTCCGCCGCTGCATCTGCAAGGCCACGGGAGGAGCGCTGTGGCCGCGTGAGCTGCGACCCGTGGGTCACTCGGCAAGCAGCTTGAGTAAGGACGTCACTGACGGCGAGGAGGCGAGAGGAGGAGGCGACGACGCGGGTATAGGACAGTCCGGCGGCGATGCGGGTGCGGGTGGCCTGTTTAGGGTGACCCATGGGTCGGCTATCTCCGCTTTACCGCACGGTTTGAGTTCCAGCAACGACGATCTTTCCGAGCGGCAAACGCAGCAACAGCAGCACCACCACCAGCAACAGCAGGGCCTTGAAGGGACGCAAACGAAAGGAGCAGGGGAGGCAGACGGAGGGGCTGCTTCTGCCGGGGAAGGCGCATCCCCGCGATCAGCCTCACCCCCACGTCACGGAGGTGGCAATGGCGACGGCGGCGGCGGCGGTGCGAGTGCGAATGCGAGTGCGAGTGCGGCGACTGATAATGAGAACCTAACGCTGTCGGAGCTGGGTATCCTGTCGGATTCGCTTATTGTCATGGTGGGAGCGGGTGGGGTGATGGTGGGGTAATGGTGGGGTGCGTGCCACGTGCCACGTGCGCCCAAAGTACGGTAACCTGCAGGACATCAAGTCAGACCTCCTGCGGTGTGGGAACCACCTCTGACCTGCTGCCCATGTCTTCTCCTCCTTCCTCTCTCTCCCTACCTCCCTCTCCCTCTCGGTTCGCTGGTCAGGAGGCGGACGTGCAGCTTCTTCCCTTCCAGCACCAACTGCTAACGGTAGGCAGCTGCTGCCGCGCTCTCCTGCGGCTTTTGTGCTCTGCAACAGGTCCTCAGCTCCTCCTTAATCGCCGCCACCATTCCTCATGCGCGCCCCTGCCGGTCCTTTCCGCGTTACGGTATTGTCGCTGTTAACATGGGTCCTTCCTTCCTCCTGATACACACAGGCCGTGTTGCAGACGCCGCTCCCGCTGCTAGCCTCCACACTGCCAGCTGCGCCCTCCACCGCCGTACTTTCCTCCGCCCCACCGCCCACAACCGCGCCAACCGGCTTTCCGTACCCTACTCTGGTCGGCAATACGGCAGGTACGGCGGCGGTTGGCGGCTGGGTCGGCGCGTACGGACGCAACGGCGGCGGCGGTGTTGTTGATGAGCCTGACGGCGACGACGATGCTGCCGGCGGTAGCGGCGGCGGGTTTCGTACGACGTCTCGAAGGGACCGTCGCAATGGCGGCGGCGGCGGCAGTGGCTTAGATCCGGGATCTGGTCGTGGCAAGGGCAGCGGCGGGGGGCCTCAGAAGGAGCGCTTTACCCTGGGGGTAAGGGAGATTGTAGTGGGAGGTTGTAATGGGGGAGGGAGGGAGAGAGGAAGGGGATCCTTGGGCGGGCTCGACCGGCGGTACGGTGCCGTGACGTTACGGTAGGCCGTCTTGTCTCTCTCGTTTCCCCCCCCCCCCGTGTCGCACTCGCACTTCACCGGCCTCTTCAGTCAGCACTGCCCACTAAGTAACATGGCTGACCCTGACCGGTTTGCTGTTGCCGTTGTGTCGCACCCGCTCGCAGGAGATGACAGCCCTGGTGAGCGGTATTGAGGAGTTCGGGCTGAGGTGGGCGCTCATTCAGAAGAGCCGCCCGGAGCTTCAGAACAAGAGACAGGTGGGTGGGAGAACAACAACAGCAGCAGCAGCAGCAGCGGGCTGAGGTCGGGCTGAACAGAAACGCACACAACAAGACGGCCGTCATGTCGTCCCATCATTTACCTCCGTGCTGTCCCAACTGTGCTGCCCGACGCCGCCCTCGCTCTCGCCGCCACCCCCCCGCAGGGCGACTTGAAGGACAAGTGGCGCAACTGGCAGCGCAACGTGGCGGCCTGCTGGGCCACTTCGCGCATCAGCCTGCCGGAGGAGCTGCGGCTGCGCATCACGGGGCTGGTGGGGGCGGCGCAGCGGGGGGAGCTGGCCACCACCGCCTCCGCAGGCATGCAGCTGCCGCAACAGCAGGGGGTGCAGGGGGTGCAGCCGCAGGGGGTGACCGGGGAGCAGGGGTTGCCGCATGCGGCTGGAGGCCCGCAGCCCCAGCAGCAGCAACAACATGAGCAGCAGGGGCAGCAGCTGCACAGACTGCCGCTGCTGCAGCAGCTGCCTGTGGAGGGAGCGGAGGCAGCAGCGGCGGGTGGGATAGCGGAAGGGGCGGCTCCCGTGGGCGTGGCAGCTCATGCCTTGGATGCCGCCGGTGGAACGGGACTTGACATGCGGCCCTCTGTACGGCTCGGCCAGGAGCAGCCGCATCAACAGCAGCTGCAACAGCAGCCCGCACATCAGCAACAGCAGCCGGCACATCAGCAACAGCATCAAGCGCAGAGAGAACAACATGGAGAACAACAGGACCCGACCCAAATCAGGTCGCCGCAACACCCCGACGAACAGCAGCAACAGCCAGAGCGGGAACAGGAGCTATCCACAAGTTTCGCTGAAAATGCTCTAGAGCAAGAGCAGGAGCATCAGCAGCATCATCAACAACAACAGCAGCAGCAGCACCAAAGCGTGCACTTGCAGGCAGCCCGCGCGGCTCAAGTCATGATGCAAGCCGCTCAAATGCAGGCAGCCCAAGCCGCCCAAGTGGCACAAGCGGCCCAGGAGGCGCAAGCGCAAGCACAGGCGCAGCTGGCAGCTGCTGCCGCTGCTGTTGCGGCGGCCACAGGTCAGCCTATGGATGGCAGCCCTGCGGGATTGGAACTGCTAGCAAGCTTGCAAGGCCTTGCCGCGGCGGGGCATGTGGGAGGGCATGCGCAGGTGTCAGCAGCATCCACTTCCGCGGCGTTGTTTCCGCTGTCGCTGCCACTGCCGCTTCCCATGCAGTTGGCTTTGCAGCTGACGCAGCAGCAGCAACTCCCACAGCAGCAGCAGCAGCACTTGCAGCAGCAGGCGTTGGAGCAGTTGGGGCAGTTGGGGCTGCCACCGCCGCCACCGCCGCCGGCACCTGTGTTGGGTGCGGGGAGTGCTGCGGCGGGGGATGCGGCGACGTCGCCGCCCCACCCAGATGACCATCGAGCTACCGCAGCTGCTGCTGCTGCTGCACTCAGCGACACGCAACAGCAGGGGCCACACCTAGAACCCCACCCGCAGCCCCATGCCGCGCCTGGTTTGGGTCTAGTAGACTGGCAGCAGCCCGGCAGCAGCAGTAGCAACAACAACAACAACAACAACGGGGGAAGCGACGCGACTGCCGCTCGCGCGGCGGCGGCGGCAGCCTTGCTGGAGGCTGCTACGGCCGCCGCCGCCGCGGGGCAGCTGGGGGGCCACATGGGAGGGGGGGCTACGGCGCTGGGGCCGCTGGCGGCTCTAGGTCCGCTGGGGCTCGGGGCGGTGGCTCACCTGGGACTGGGAAGCCTGGGGAGCTTGGGGCTGGGGTTAGGGCCGAGTCCAGCAGCGCAGTCTGCTTTGGCGGGGTTGCATGCCGGGGGGCGACTGGCGGGGTCGCTGCTGGGAGGCGGCCAGCAGCAGCCGCAGCAGCCGCATGTTCCCCCGGGTGGGCAGCAGGAGGAGCTAGGAGGGCAGCAGCAGCAGCAGGCGGCTGGGGGGCAGGGGGCTGCCTCCTTGGAGCTTACAGCAGCAGCGGCAGCGGCGGTGGCAGGAGATGCTTCACTGGCTGGTGTTGGGAGTGTGGTGGTGTCAGCCATGGGGGGTCTTGGCGACTGAGACGCATGTGCACGGTAGCGCTCGGGTCAATAGTTCTGTGCTCTGGGTTTTCCAATTCTAAGCATGAAACGTTGTAACACGTACGGGTTATGCATTGGTAAATGTGAACTGCTGTTGTCATATATTACATGTACGTTAAGAGCAAGTCCAAGCTCGCGTTCACTGCCAAGTAAACAATGAACGCAAGCAGAAATCTTCGCGTCGTCAGCAGCGTGGAGGCCAGATCTACTTTCCTGCATATATTGTATTCTGCCATCCTATTGACCTAAGAACTTTTACCAATTATCTCCTTACTTGTCCGAAATCTACTACAGACATCTCCTACCGAAACCTCGATCATTCACCCAACATCAGACTCATACACCTGGTCCATCCAGCAGCCATCTTCCTTCGCAGCCCAGCACCGCACTTCAAGACGCACAGAATCAGCGCAACAAACGTTCGTACCTTTGAATACACCCCAAATTCTGCACAGCAATAAACCAGATTAACGAATATGATGCGCTGTACAATCAACAAAGATGTACGAACGGACCCCGAAGTGTACAGCAGAGCCCCCATCACGTACGATACGCATGTAAAACACATCTTCGGTCCCGTCTCTGAACCCAAACCAGATGCCTGTTTCCTCGCACGTGACGTCATACATCATACAACCTCGCCCGGCACCCCTCGAGGGTGCTCCCATACAGTGCGCAGCAAACCATTATATGCGCGGTGCTTTCTCCAGTACCATAATGCGTCGCCGTATATGTATAAAAAAAGTGCACCCCTCTTGCACACAACTAGAGCTATCATGACACTAAACGTACACTGCAATGCGAAGTGCATGTAGGAGGGATCGGATCGTAGCCATCCCCCGTAACGGGCCGCATGCGGTTTGACTGCGGGGCACACAACACATCATCACGTGTGCCATGATGTGGGTGACCCCGTGCAATGTCCACCCCGCCACGTGCAACCAACCCTGGTTGCATTGGCGGAACCAGGTAAACCACCACCACCACCGTGACTATTACTCTGTGTTGCACCGCGAATCATCACAACCTGCAATCCGTAACAGCGCTGCTCAGCGCCCGCATCCCAATGCTAACTAACTTACAGCGCCAAGACCCTGCACCAAAAAAAGCTTCGACCCCGTTGTCGCCCCCCGTTGTCTCACCCGGATTGAAAAAGGCACTGCACCATTCCCCGACAGTATCATGTAGGGACCGTGTAGGAGGCGTGTGTGAGGTCCGTCGCAGGAACAAAGTGAAGGATGATGTGGATGAATGTCATTGGTGTCACTCATTCCGGCCACAAACCTCCAAGGCGACAACAACGGAGAGACTGAGCCGAACGTGAAGTGGAAAAACACAGCAAGGGCACACACGCGCTAAGGCACCACCGCTATGGGGGCACACAGCAAGGCACGAGCAGGCCCTTGATAAAAGGGAGGACCAAAATACTCTGGCCACATACACCGGGGCAAGCCCCGAGTCGCAGCAATGTAACAGTTTTCCGCGCAGGCTTCACCGAGTGTATTTTGGTGCAGAGGAGCAGTATATCATTTTGTCACACACCGCAATAACATCTCAACCTGCACGTTTTCTTTACCGAACCGAATCATCATCACCGTCACCGTCATACATTCCCCTGGACGTTTTGTGTACGTTGGTGTAGCCAAACTTAATGCGACAACACAGTCAACGCCAGCAGCCATCATACAGTTCAGTCAAGAAGACAGAAAACACATCCAGCATAAGACGCGCAAGCCGCACATATTGCCTGCCGCGGCGTGCATCATCCTCCCATTCCCAATCACTCCCAACCCGCGCGCTTCCTCATACCCTCCTCCTCCTCCTTCCCCACCCTCACAAACCATAACCTTTCCCACCCAAGCCCGGTAACGCTCGAGTCATGAAACTGAGCAGCGCGAAACCGGCTGCATGGAACCAAGGCCCTTAACGTCTGCCGTGGCTGGTTCCGGCCAGAACTCCAGTAGCCGGTACTGGCCAGTAATGGATGCGTTTTTGGCAGAGCGCTGCGGGCGGCAGAAGGATAGCATACCTGAGTGGGCGGCTAGGCCACCCGGCAGCTCCTCTGCGGGGCGACCAGCTGTTTTGCAACAGTCCCATAATGGTTTTGCCATTGACCATTCAGCAATGCCGCCGGCAAGCAGCTTGTCCAGCAGCTAACAAGTCGCGGCCGAATCCGCATCCTCCAAGCCCGGTCCAGCCGGCGGCGAGGGCATCAGCACCGACCCCATTTCCACCGACGCGGCCCGGGAGGAGATGCTCGTCTCCGAGTCCGACGACGCCGCCTCCTGCATCGCCGCCACGTCCTTACACACCGCCGCTCCGCCCTCACACACCGCCGCAGCGCTCCCCGACACCGCCCCCATCGTTGCCTCGCCCTGCACATCCGCGCAGCCCACCGCCGGCTGCTGCGGCGGCGAGAGCTCCCGCACCGGCTGCAGCAGCGGGAGGCAGGTGGGTGGTGGCGCTGCTGCTGCGGGGATGTCTGCGGGGAAGAAGGCGGCGCTCATGGTGCCGTTGGGCAGCGGGGTGAGCTCGATGAGGGTGTGCAGCGGCATGCTGAGGCGGGGGATGTCCTTGTTGGGGACGTTCATGAAGTAGCCGTACAGGGCGCGCAGGACAGCCTGGGGAGTGGGGCAGAGGGTTGTGAAGGTGGGCATTGCGTGCGGGTTGAGATTTGAGGAGAGGCATGTTGTGCACGTGCACTCGAACAAGGTCGGCCATAAGGCGCATAAGGCGCAGCAAGTTGAGGGTTCAGATCGCTGCTTCACGGCCCACTGCGGCGGCGTGAAGACTAGGCTGCCCTACAGCATGGGTCGCCCGAAACGCGATCTGGGTCAGAGCCGAGCCAATGGGGTATTCTCTTGCCCCCTCCCTTGCCCCTCCCAAACTCCCCCCCTTCATCACAACGGTTCCTTAGCCATCCCCCCACCTGGTGCGCCACCACCACCACGCAGTTCCGCTCCCGCTCCAGCTCCGTGATCACCGGCTCCACGCGCTGAATCACGTCCATGTACGACTCGCCGGCGGGGTACCTGCGCGGCACAGGGGTGCATGTGCGGTACAAGACAGCTCAGCCGCATGCGCGTGTGCATGTGTGTGTTGGGGCAGCGGCGCGAACGGGGGTACAGCGGTTGGGGGCAGCCAGACAGGGCAGGTAAGCCGCTCGGCTTGCTTTGGGGGCAAGCAGCCAGCGGAGAAACAAGAATGGACCAGGTAGTGTTGCCAGTTTTGTTGTTCCGCACCTGTAGCAGAGCTTGTCCTTCCCCCTCGCCTTGTACTCCTCGGGGTACTGCACCTCGATCTGCTTGTACGTCATGCCGTCGCAGATGCCCGCGTTGATCTCGTCCAGGGCCTTCCACTGCACCTTCGCGTACGGCAGGCGCCTGGAGCATGGATCCGGATTCCGGGATTTTTGTGAGGAGGTAGTTAGGATGTATACGTAATTACGTATGGGTTTGGCCCACCGATAGGAAGGTGTGTTGGGGCAAACAGGCAACAATCGTTTTCCAGCCAGTCGTCTAGGAGTTGGGGCAAGGCGCTGACGGGTTTTGGTCAAAGGTATCTGCGAGCGTGCATGAAGATGCTGTGCACCTTAATCCAGGCATTCAAAGCCGCCTCAGTGGGCAGGAAAGTCCAAACCCTAGACTGTCTGGATAAGGAAGATAGAACCAGTCAAGCTGCGCGTTAAATATGGACTTGTCCCTGCCGTTTCCAATCAAGTGCCGGCTGAGATACAGGATGCGACACGTGCTTGGCGACGCGACGCAAGACGACGGTCACAATGCCTTACCGCGCCGTTTCGATTGTGCGCTTAAGCGTCGACGTCCAAACCGCGACCGAGAGAGGCTGTCCCTGGCCCTCAGCCTGCAGTAAAAGGAACGTGCGTTAGCTTGGGTTCACGCATTAAACGGGTTTCAGAGTTGCTGGGAAGTGGCACTAGTCATAGTGACGCGGCCTCTACTACACGCAGACCATTGCGCTGCTCGCTGTAAACTGTACATGAAGGCCACAGCAGTAATTATCGGCTATGCAACCCAGAAACCGCGAAGATACATACCTGGAGCGCCTCAATGCGCTTTTCAAGCTCCGCCGGCAGCGCACGCGCATAGCACTCGCCGCGTTTGGACAGTGAGCTGTTTCCTCCAATTAGGCCCTTTTCACTGCGAGCAGCGGCGAGGGTTGGGAGGTACTTATCCTCCGTGGCAGGTCTTTGCCTAGCATTTTCGAAGCAGCAAGCTCCAACTTACTTGTACTGGGACTCGCCATGCCGAGTAAACCAAATCTTTCTCGCGGATGTCATTCCCGCCTTGCATACCTGCGCAGGCCAGCCGAAGCGCAAAAAGCAAAAAATATCGTTATCTACAAGGGTCGAAAGCTTTGCATTCCAGGTGCCACGCCATGCTCCATACAGAGATTCCACTGCTGCCACTCTAACTTGGATAAGGTTTGTCCGCATCCGACGCACCATTTGCGCCCGCTAGTGAACTCCTAGGCCCACGTCCTTCCAAGTATGTATATATATAATTTACGGCAGGGTCACTTGTTATTATGTTAAAATGGGCAAAGGTGGCGTCACAAGTGGTCCGTTGCAAAGCCAAATAGCAACCGGATATCCTATGCAAAGGATAATAAGAAGCTTTCAGCTATATCCATGTGCACTATATTTGTAGACCAGCCCCGAACACTGGTTTCTTCTTATATAGGGACGCCCGCCACTCGTCCGACAGTGACCAAGGTCGTCCAATGAATAAACCACTAAACTATCATCGACAAGCTCTCACCGATGAAGAGTGCTCCTTGCTTATTTCTTTACCTCTTTACGCGCAAGCTTTACCCGGGCAGACAAATGCACTTTTTACAGGAACCAATGAAGCTGAAAGTCGCATAGGACAGCTTGACCCAGTTTAACCGTGTTTGACCGTTCACCTCAACTCCTAAACCTAAATCAGGTCCCCACATAAAACACCCCATACTTGAATGGAAGCTACCTTGACGCCTTCCCGGAACTCGACATGTCCCAACGCCCCCATCCCGCCACCTCCCAACCTTGCTCACCTGCATGAGGAAGAAAACAATCTTCCCCGGCAGGTAGCCGCTGATGCGGTTGATGTCCCTGACATAGGACGTCGCGACGCGTGAAGAAGCGGAAGAAGAGGAGACGCCGGAAGCGGAAGAGCAGGCGGCAGGCGGGCAAGGCGGCAGTCGGCAGGAAGGAAGTGGGTTAGACCGCGCCCGCCATTGGACCCGCCAAAATGCCCGCCGTCACAGCCCCAAGACCGCCCTTCTTCCCCTCCCTCACTATACAATCAAAAAGTCGCATGCATGTGCTCTTTACATGCATGTCTATGTGCTCCTAATTGTACATTCTGTGTCTTTTCTCCACCCAAGTAACATCAATCCGCCCTCACCCTGCCCTCACCCTACCCCACCCCACCCTGCCCTCACCCTACCCCACCCCACCCTGCCCTCACCCTACCCCACCCCACCCTGCCCTCACCCTACCCCACCCCACCCTGCCCTCACCCTACCCCACCCCACCCTGCCCTCACACCCCCCCTCCTTTCGCCCTCCCTCCTCCCTCCCTCCCTCCCTCCCTCCCTCCGCCCTATCGACACCACCATCCCCACCACGGCCTCTTTCCCTCTTCTTTCCAGCCTTTCCCTCCGCCCCGCCCCTAAACACCATGCCCCCCCCCCACTCACATGTGTCCCCGCCCCGTGACCATGTCTATCAGCTTGATGTAGTGCATGCTGCGGTCGCTGATGGGCTCGTACACCGCCTCGTACTTGGCGATGCGCGCCAGGAAGTCGGCCACTGCCTGCGGGGGAGAAAATTATATAACAAAATAGAAAACAATACAGGCTGTAAGTATATAAGTGAAACAGCGAGTCCCAATTTCATATATCCCCACCCATGCAGTGAGCACTGCCTGGGTGGGGGAGGAGGAGGGGGAGGGGGCGGCAGGGGGAAAGCAGGATTCCCAATGCGTTGATTGAGAATGCAAACCAGACGACAAGCAAGCTCCGGGGGAATTGAATCAAGGGTGAGGAGGGGGAGGAGGGCAAAATGAACTAAGCATGTGATATGCCCACTTGACAGGGCTTCACCAAGGAGTGGAGGGGAGGGAAACCCTCCTTTCCACTCCTCCTCCTGCTCCAGCTCGCAATGCCTCCGTCAGCAGCTTGGCTCGACTCACGGGCCATGTCTCCCCCCAGGGCTTGTACCTAGTTCGCCACTGCGCCACAACACATTGGATGCGGTACTCTTCTTTCCTTCCTCCTCCCCCCCTCCCCCATGGAGAAGCCTTGTCATCCAGTTCGTCAGTTCTCCTTATGTTTACCCTCCCCCTCCCCACCTGCGCCTTGTCTACCCCATCGTAGTCGGAGCTGAACCCCATCTTGTTGTGGTAGTTCTGCTCCAGCACTGCGGGGTCCGAGCAGATGGTCTCAATGAACAGGTACTGCCACACGCCGTGGAACTTGGAGCGCTGGGGGGGGAGGTGTGAGGGGGGGGGAAGGGGGCAGGGGTGAGGGGGGAAGTGAAGCAATGAAATCCCAAGCATTGAAATCCCAACCCCATGGCCCCACATGCAAGGAGAGGAAAGGGGTCTTCCCCCCCCCCCTGGTTCCTGCCGGTCCCCCCCTCCCCCCCTCCCTCACCAGCAGGTTGCGTCGCGCCTGGGTGGTGTTGGTGGCGTCGAACACCGCCACCTGGTTCTCATCTGGGGGGGCGCGGGGGGAGGGAGGGGGGAGATCAGTAGGAAAACACAGGCCAAGCTGTTTTTTACCCGATGTTGACGAGGGAAGGGAGGGGAAAGACCATACCGAACCATAGGAGACCGCAGGTTGGGGCAAGACGAAGGGGGGTGGGGAGGGGGTGGAAGAGATCTGTAAGACGCATGCCAACTTGTTGACGTGTCCAGGGAGGAAGGAAAGGAAGAGGGCGCCCCGCCAGCTCCCTGCATACGGTTCGTTAGTTTCTCCCTCTCCACACACACCCCAGCCCGCCAGTCCTCCTTTCCCCCCCCAGCCCGCCCCCTCACCTCCCCTCAGCCAGTTCATCAGGTCGTCCAGCGCCGCGTTAAGAGCCCGGTTGCGGGCCTCCACACCCGCCTGCAGGGCAGCGCAGCACGGGCAGGGGCAAGCAGGGGGGGGAGGTAGAAATAAGGAACTGACGAGGTAACTAACGAAAGGTGGCACCCTCCCCCCCCCAACCTCCACCTCCCCCCACCCACCTCGTTAGCATGGTCGAAGAACTCCGCGTCCTGCACCACATGGTGGTCGCCGCGCTGCCGCCGGCGGTACTGACCCACGTTGAAGTGCCGGGTCACGTGGCCCAACCTGGACAGGGGGGGAGGGGGCGGGTGGGTAAAAGTAGATGAGAAGTGAAGCAACGGAAGCAACGGGGGCGGGTGGGTGGGGAACGAGGTGGTACAGAGGAGAATGAAAAGGTAACGGAATGCAGCGCACTGCCCTACTGCCCTACCCTACTGCCGGGCTCCCTGCCCTACTGCCCGGACGTGGCTTTGCTCCCTCCCTGGACTTCCTCCCAAGCCCTCAGCCAACGCATGGCTGTTCTTCTCATTGTCCCCTGCCCTTCCCCTGAGCCCCTCTCCTCTCCCCTTGCCTCCTGCCCCTGCCTCCCCTCCTTCCCCACACGGTTCGTTAGTCGTTTCCTCTTCTCCCCTCCTCCCACACCTGCCCTCCCCTCCTCACCAGCTGAGGTAGGCGCAAATCTTGTTGCACAGGAAGGTCTTGCCGCGGCCCGGCAGACCCACCTGGCGGGGTGGGGGAAGGAGGGGGGTAGGCAGGTAAGGAGGAAGTGACTGCCGGTAGGAGTGTGACAAGGCTGACAAGGCTCCACCAAGGGGCGGGTGGGTGGGTGAAGGAAGTGGGAAGGCGGACATGCCAGTCGGCACCAGAGGGCGGCTGGCGGTGCCTCGCCTGGCGTCTCCAGGCTGATGATGACCACCCCCTTCCCCTCCTTACGCATGATTCTTCTTTCCTCCCCTCTACCAACCCCCCTCCCAAACCCTCCATGACGCTGCCGCCCCCCTCCGAAACCCACCATGATGATGACCAGCTTGTTCTTCCGCACAACTGCACGCGTGCTGACACTGCCCACCCGCCCGCCACCCGCCACTCCGCCCTCACTGCCGCTGCCCACAGCCCCGACACTGCTGCCGCCCGTCGACTTCCGCTCCACCTCTCCACCAGGCTCGCCCGCTGCTCCGCTGTCGCCTCCTGCGGTCCCGAATCCGCCGCTGCTGCTTCGATCTTCGTAGCTAAGAACATCCGCATCCGCTGCGGTGGCTGCGGCCACTGCGGGTGGTGGGGGCGGGGCGGCTCCGGTCGCCGCGTCCGCATCCGGCTCGTCCTGCTGCTGCAGCAGATCCAGATCGCCGCCTGCCTCCAGGGAGGGGTGGCGGGGAGTGAGTTCCACGTCACGAAAGGTGACGGCGGCGGCAAGCAGGCTGCGCAGGCGGCGAGAAAGCTCGGAGGAGGCGGAATCACCGCGGAGCGATCGCGCGCTGATCGAAGCGGCAGGACCGGAGCCGCTGCCTCCAGTGCTGGAGGAAGAAGAGGAGCAGCCGCCGGGGGCCAGGTGGGTGTCGGAGGTACGGGTGGGGAGGTTGAGAGGAGTGGGTGGGGGGGCGTTGGGAAGGCCGGTGAGGGGTGCGGACCGGCGGGCGAGCGGCGGCTCTGGGGATGGGGATGTCATGCCACAGCCGGGGGGCTCGCGCGGTTGTGTGTTGACGAATAGGGAGGTAGGGTTATCGGTTGGTAGAGCAGGTAGGTGGTGTTGTTGCTGCTCCGGAGGTGCCGCGGACTGGGGCTGCTGTTTGCAGGCATCGTCCATGTCGTTGGTGAGGGGTACTGCGGGAAGGCCGGCGGCTGCGGATGGAATACTTACACCTTCTGATTTGGTTTTTATGTCCATAGCTTTTAGCAGTACTCAGCCTGACAGGGTTCCAGGCTCACGCGCAGGATGGCGAGAAAAGCGTGCGATGCCACAAGTCCCTGTCGCTATATCGCTGAACACGCACGCCTATGCGTTGTATGTGAATAGACCTTGAGTCTCACGCGTAAGCCTTTAACAAAGTCGCGCGTAAGAACTCGGGGGTCGCACCGAGACGCGCGTATTAACGCCGCTAAGCTGGCGTCCTACAGAAATCAATCTCAAGCGTCTGTGCCTGCAAGAAACAAAGTAAATGAGTACCCTAAACACATTAAGAAGATTACTGGCACGCGCATTGTATGGTAAGCTCGCTAGCATGCAACTTACCTCCTGAAATTTACCCAAACCAGCAGAAATGATCTCAAAACTGCGACAACTGTCACGTCAAGGTACCCTTTAAACTAAGGGCTGCTGGTGAGAAGAGATGCCCAGCGATGATCGCCCTTACCGGAGAGACCTTCCTCCGAAACCTAGCTCGTACTGACAAAGACGATGCGTATGACACGCCGCGCTTGCCAGATGCGTTAGAGCGGAACAATCTTGCATGCATTATGTTGCAACCCGCACTATAGCGCATGTGCATGGAACCTGCGCGTGTTCGAGGATACCCTTAGACTACTCTGACACGTTGGGGGTTACTGACTGCAAACTACCCCTGCAATCCCAGCTATGCCTTTCCATCACAAGACATCTACTGAAAGCATCGAATAGTTCAATTACGCCCTTTGCCCACTAATCCCAGCGTCACCGTACATGCCAAACCATTTGGCTAAGCAGAGAAAGCACGATGGCTACCCATTTTCCTGATGGCCGATACAACCCGGCAATGACACATCCTGTCAACGAAGATCTTGATTGGTTATGATCTATGGAGCTGGAGCGAGGACACCCTCCACATGCATGCTGACGTCTCATCGCATGTTTCGCATGTCATTCTGGCATGCTTAGCGCTGAAGGACGAAGGTTGAGGGCATACGTTATCAACGGGCAACACGCTGTGCAGGTAACAGTCAAGCAACGGTACCTTACAAAGGAGGTAAAACGGTTAGCTTCAACCACCAGCTTAACATTCCCAACCCCCGCAGCAGTTCACTCCTGCGTACCTACGCTCTGCACTACCTGATGTCCCGCCTGTTCCCCATCTACTAGCCTACCTCCTCGCCTTTCTGTACCTGAATTGAAAGGACTGACACGACCAGCAACGTCCCGGCAGCAACATATCCCTCCCTGGAAAGCTCCAATCTACCCCGCAAAGCTAGCCCGTTGCACCTCCTATACCTCACTTCTATATCTTACTTCGTTCGTAACCAATCGGCGAATAATGCATCTACTAAGGGCCCTTCCAGACGTCCTCAAAGGACGGTATGAGGCGACACGTGAACGGTTGGTCAACAGGATTGGGCTCCTGGCGTTCAAACTAGCAGCCAAGCCGAACACGCCAAACCACGTTCGTACAGCACAACAGTACACCGGACCGAGCCGGACGACGTGGATCGTCGGATGTGCGGGGCTGTCAGCCCCTAACCGTGCACCACAACACGCATCACCTTCCAGTCAGAGCCACTCAGCTGTCCACAAAGGGCACAAACCACACAAAAGAACAGCCATCAACAGAACCATCTTTCTAACACACACAAGAACCTGAAACCTAAAGTCGCTAGAGAACGAACGAAATCCCTCAGGGGGCACCGACAGGGCAGACAGGACCGCGGAGCCTGACAGGCCCCGTCTCCCCGAGGCCTCTGGCATTGCAGCCCTTTCTCTCCGCATCCTCGGCTCCGTGCCCCTACACTGCTACACACACGCCTGCTCGCTGCCACGGCTGCCACCGCCGTTTGGAGCAGGTGCATTATAGCACTAGGTTGGGGAACCAACAAAACACCTGCAGGCAGCAGAGAGGGAGGATCCACCTCGCAGGAGGGTCCTCCACCGTCTATCGCTTATCCGTTGCTGGTGAAACGCTTCCAAACGAAAAACTAGAAAGCAAAGCAACAACCAACATACTTCGTACACCAACGCATGAAATGGACAAACGGATGTAAGCCAAACCAACAGGCGACGCACAACGCTTTGTAGGCGAAGCATTTCAAGGGCATTTAAACCACGCAAACAACAGATTGTTGCTGCGGCACACAGGGCCATCCGAAGAGTACCATGCTAATGCCACACGTAACACGACGACTAACTTGGCCACTTTGCGTTGTAACAGTGGAGGACAAGCAAACCATAAAAACGTCCGTAACCTAAACCTGCTGGGAAAAGAACGCCCTCTCACTTGACACCTCCGCACCTTGCACTTTAAGCTGCCGCGTATAAATCCCCTCATGTTGGGTGTCTGCTTCTTCTTCTGTTCCGCCATGCCAACGAATCTCACATATGAATAAGCCAAGCCAAGCCACATAAGCAGCGCAGTGTGTGCTGCAATCCGGGTAATAGTGCACCCGTGACTCCCTGCCGCCATGGAAGCCCGGCATCAGCCCCCCATGGCGCAACACCTCCACGACCTCCTCGAGCGAAACCAACCACCCCATTCGAAACCCCGTGGGAATGCGGGTTGCATATCCTACCGTCCGTCCCATGGGTCTCATGAGCCCATGCCTCTCGCCAATGCCAAGTATATACCGCCAAAGCACAGGACCTACTAAGACCCATATCCGACGTACGAACCCACCAACCTCCGAACGTGCGGTTTAATTCAGAGGCACGCATGCCTGGCAACAGCGAGCTCACACCGACTGAAGAGGGTGGTGGGCTAGCTGCCCATAGCACGTACTAGCTTCCTACCCCTCCGATTTCCGCGCCGCTCTCTGACCATCTGTTTGTCCTAAGTATATACCTGTTCCCTCGCCTTTAATACTCTTGACACGCGTGTGTTTCTCTCCTCCACTCAGTATAAGCTTTTGGGGGGCTGACCCTCAGACAGGGCAATCAACCTCCCACCACTGAAGAACACCTCTTCAGCCCCGCCTCCTCCTCCTCCTCATCATCATCATCATCCAATCACCTCTTTCCACCTCCACCGCCGCCCTCCCGCCCCGCCTTCCCCTACATGCCACCCTCCAGGAACGCCCTCCTCAACTCCTCCTTCTGCCCAGCCGTCAAATCCTCCGGAAACGCTACCTCAAACCGCACATGCAGATCGCCACGAAGCGGCAAACCCCCCACCGCCTCCGTCACCTGCACCGCCTGCTGCTGCTGCTGCTGCTGGCCCCCTCCCCTCCTCGCGCCGCCTCCGGCTCCCCTGCCGGGCGTAACCGGCATACCCTCCCCCTTCACCACCCGCTGGCTGAACGGCTGCAGACATGCCGGTCCCAGTCGTAACTCCAGTCGCCGTCCGTCCAGGGTGGTGAGCGCCGCAGCGCCGCCCGTCAGTGCCTGCAGCAGCGGCACCTCCACCGTTGCATGCAGGTCATTGCCGCGGCGGATGAAGGTGGTGTGGGCTGCCTGGGCAACCACCAGCACCATGTCACCTCGGGAGCCGCAAGGCAGCTGGTTGCCCTTGCCTGGGGTGGTGGGTGGGAGGTGGAGGAAGGAAGAAATGAGGAGTGGAGGAGGAGGAGGAGGAGGAGGAGGGAAAAGATGAGGGGAGGGGGCGGAAAAGCTGATGCGGAGAAGGGATCACAATAGGGCGGAAGGTAGGAGGGCGAGCTGGTGTGGCTGAGCATGCAGCGGAGCAGCATAATGCTTAATGAAATTGATGACAGCGTGTCATCCCGGTCTCCTAAACTCAAAAAACATCCTAGGGGATGCTAACAGCCAGCCATCAGCCATCAGCAGCAGCCATGCCCCTCCCACCCTCCCTCCCCCCCTCCCGCCCCCACCTGGGAACGTCACCCGGGTGCCCTCCTTCCACCCCGGCTGCACCACCACTCGGAACAACTCCTCCACTCGGCGACAGGACACAGCCTCCCCGGGAAGCACCGCTGCTGCTGCCGTACAACCCGCCGTACAACCACCACCACCACCACCACCATTCGCTGCCGTACAACCCACTCCTGCTGCCGCCGCCGCTGCCGTACCACCTTCACCGCCAGCACCCGCAGCACCAGCAGCAGCACCAGCATTAGCAGCACTAGCATCAGCAGTTCCGTTGCAGCTTCCGTACACCCGCCGCGCTAACCGCAACTGCTTCACGCAACCGCTGTACAGCTCCTCCAATGTGAGCATCAGGCGGTGCAC
Source organism: Astrephomene gubernaculifera (assembly GCA_021605115.1). Lineage (NCBI taxonomy): Eukaryota > Viridiplantae > Chlorophyta > Chlorophyceae > Chlamydomonadales > Astrephomenaceae > Astrephomene > Astrephomene gubernaculifera. Next base: position 321,368 of record BMAR01000057.1, on the reverse strand, counting down.
CACGTCAGCAGCGGGGTGGTGGGGATGGGGGTGTTGCTGCTGCTGCTGCTGCAGTTGCTGCTGATGTAAGGAATGGTATTGGTGGGCTAGGGCAGGTTGCATTGCAGCGCATGAGTGCAGGGGCTGGGGTCGTGCCGATAGCTGGTGTTGTGGATGGTGTTGTGGATGTGCAAGTGAAGGGGCGACATCCGGGAGATGATGACGATCGGCGGGAGCAGTAGCAGCAGCAGTGGCAGCAGTAGCAGCAGCGGCGGTGGCGGCGGTAGCTAGAGAGGAGTCGGCACCTGGCGCCCGGCGTTTGCCGAGCAGCATGCCGGGGCTCACCACAGCGGGGCTGCTGGCGGGACCCGGAGGAGTGCTGCTGGTGTTGGTGGTGTTGCTTCTGTTCGTGGGTTCGTGAACAGCAGCTGGGAACAGCTGTAGGCTACAAAATGTGGTGGGCGGCGAGATGGAGAGGGAGGCGGAGGTGGCGGCATGGGCTGGTGCGGCGGCGGCGGCAGCGGCAGCGGACATGGGGTTGGGGTTGGGACTGGGGCTTGAGGAGATGCAAGTGAGGTCGGAGGAGGGGCAGGAGGAGGAGAGAGTGGAGGCGGAGAGGGAGTTGGAGGAGGGCGCGTGGAGGTGGGAGGGGGAGAGGTCGTCCCAGCTGGAGGGACGAGGGAAGGAGGCGAAGGTGGCGGCCTGGGCGCCGGCTGTTGTTGGTTGTTGGTGTTGCTGCTGCTGCTGCTTTTGTCGGGCTTGGGCCGCGGAGATGGGCGAGAGAGATGGGATGGACGTGACATCGGCTAGGGCTGCGAAAGCGCCTGCGAAGTCGTAGAGGAGTCGCTTCTCCGGGCAGGAGAGGGTCTCGTACGCCTCTTGGATGAGGCGGAAGATCTCGTCTGCCCCCGGCTTCACCTCCTTACGCTTATCGGGATGCCATTGCAAACTCAAGCGGCGATAGGCTCGGCGGATTTCGTTATCTGTTGCAATAGTGCTTAAGCCAAGAAGCTCGTAGTAACTCTGGCCCGACATTGCAGTAGCGGCATGGAGTTCTGGGCTACGCCAAATTGGAAGCTTCCGGGTTGGAAATCGCGAGCCCCGGGCCCCTAACGCCCCAGAGCTCACACGTCCACCCCTTTAAGGCAGCGCCTGAGGAATGGCATAGCCTACCAAGTTGCAGCGCCAGTTAACTCCTAAGGTCGGGCTTCAGGCAGGTAGCATGCAGCACCATCAGCAAGGATATCAGGGATCAAACGTTACTATTTAGAATGTAGTATATAGCACACAGAGACGTATTGGAATGTGTGACCCTAGAACCAGCTGTGAGGTACATGGGCGTCTCGCGAGAGTTCGGGGACGAACGACCTGCACGACGGAGATGTCTCCACGCAAGAACGTCAAAGGAAGCCATTTGACAAGTAACGTGATGAACTATGGTATGGGTACTAACAGCTCAAAGCTGTTTGCGTACTTGCCCTGGTGAAAGGATGCCGACTCACATGTAAAAAAAGTCCCTGTTGTTCAGAACCCACACGGGTGGGTCTTCATAAAGACGTTGCAAGTCCAAACGATTCGCGCGCGATCCTGTCATGAGCCACGCCCGGTCCAGGACTACCTGCTCCAGCCACGTGCCTCATGCAACATGCTTACGAACCACGAGCTTTCGGCCCAAATGTCACTCCTGTCATATCCAACAAACCCATAACTACCCTTAGTTATTCTAAACCGCGCGCCGCTTCCGTCCCCATAAACCATTAGCCAATCGACCTTGTAGCGTACTTCCTCCTGTCAGATATCAGCATATCACCGAGACATAATTCGCAGGAAGCCATGTACTGTAGCATATGCTTTATGTACTGAGCGCTATACACCTGCTTTGACTTTTGCACGCCCCTTCCCATACATAGGGCCGTCAAACTCTCCCTCCTCCTCCTCCACCTCCTCCCCCACTCTCTCCCTCCCCTGCCGCTGCCTCGGCCCCTGCTGCTGTCCCTATCCCCCATCGTTCCCCGCTTCCCCCCGCTGCTGCTGCTGCTGCTGCCTCCTGAACAGCTACCGGTGATGTCACGAGGGGCAGCCACGCGGGCTGCGCAGTAGCAGCAGCAGCAGGCATGGGGCCGGGTCTTGCCACGGCGGCCAGGGACTGCTGCTGCTGCTGCGGGTGCTGTTGCATATGCTGCTGCTGATGCTGTCGTGAGTGATGATGCTCTAACGGCAGCTGCTGCGGGTGCTGTTGCTGCTGCGGGTATCGCGGTCCTGCCAGCTCCCATGCACCCCCTCCCACTGCCGCATGAGCTGCCAGGCCCCCCTCCACCCCACCACCACCACCACCACCACCACCACCAGCAGGGCCCCCTGTTGGCTGCAGTTGCCTAGCAGGAGGGGGCTGCTGCTGCTGCTGCGGGGGCGGGGGCCGGTACCCCGCGAAGGGGACCTCCTCAGGCTGCTGCTGCTGCTGCTGCGGAGTAGGAGGAGGTGGAGGAGGAGGTTGGGGTGCCTGCGGGGTCTGGCCTCCGTACCCCTGCCGCCGCCACTCCACCGGTGCTGCCACTGCGGGTGCCGCTGTCGTAGCAGCAGCAGGGGGAGGAGGAGGAGGCAGTGCGGCAACCCGTGCGGGCCCTGCCGCCCGGATGTGACCGCTGAACGGCCCCCCAGCTACTGTCGTGCCGGCACCAGCAGCAGCAGAAGCAGCACCGGTACCACCAGCTGCCGCCGCTGGCCCCTCCCCTGCCGCGTGGGACACCGGCAGCTGGGGCTGCTGTAGCGTGTCGTAGGGGTGGTGGGGGTGGTAGACATGATGGGAGGGGTGGTGCGCTGCGCTGTCCGACGGTGCGAACACCTTCTCATCTTCCTCCTCCTGCTGCTCCTCATCTCCCTCCTGCATGGCAGCTGCTGCTGCAGGCCCCAGCAACCGTGCCTTTGCCAGCCGCCGCTCCTCCTTCCTCCTCCGCCTCCGCTCCACCTCCGCCCCCTCCCCCGCTCCTCCCCCTCCTCCCTCCCCCCCTCCTCCCCCTTCTGACGACGCCATCGGTACCAGCACAATACCTCCCCTGTCTCCTCCTCCACCTCCACCTCCGCTGCCATCCCTCGCCTCTCCCTCTCCCGCTCCTGCACCCCCACCCCTACCCGCTGCTGCTGCCACCGCCGCCAGCCGCGCCTGCATGCCCTGCTCGTCCCGACGCATGCACAGCACCAGGCTGCTCAGCATCAGCCCGCACGGCAGCCAGCAGCCGGTGGCCAGGTTGAAGGCGCCCCGCCGACCCAGAGCCCGGATGAGGCCAGCCACAAGCACCGGGCCCAGACCCTTGCCCAGGTCGTCGGTGGTGGCCTGCAGGGGTGGGTTGGGGGTTGGGGGGTGTGGAGGTTGGGGGGGGGGTTTGAAAACACACACACGCACGCAAGCAGGCAGGGGCTACCCCCGGGGTGGGGGAAAGAATAACACCCAATGTATGTAAGGTGGTGGTGGGGGGTGTTGTGCATGGGTTTACATGCAGGGGGGCTGGATGGAGATGAGCTGAGCCGCGAGAAGACACCCATCCAGGGTCGTGGTGGTGGTGGGGTGGCGGATGGTGGGAGTGGTTGAAAAACACGGGAAAAAGAGCCACCCAATCAGACCGGGGCTACCCCCGCCGCATGCCGCCCTGCTCCCCACCCCACCCCCCCACCTGCAGCGCCAGCGCCACCCCCCTCGTCTCCGGCTCGTTCACATTGAGCAGCACAGCGCGCAGGTTGGGTCCCGCCACGCTGGCCACGCAGCCGCCCAGCGCCGCCAGCCAGCATGCCGCCGGCAGCCCCAGGCGGGGCAGGTCGGCGTTGATGAGCGCGAAGAGGGGGGCCATGCCGGCTAGCACGGAGAGGCCGGCCAGCAGGGCCTGATACTCCTGCGGGGGAGGGGGGGAGGGAGGGGGAGGGATGAAAATAAGGAAAACTGACGAACTGAAAGACGGGGGAGGGAGAAGGGGAACTGACGAGCTGGAGAGGGAAAGTAAATGGGGAGTGCAGCAGGGGGGGGGGTGGAGAAAGAAGAAGCGTCATGCGTGTATGTGCATGGGCGTGAGGGAAGAGGGAGGGAGGGTGTGCGTGTCTGCGCTGCTGCCGCAGGCGACAGCTTAGGAGAGCCGCAGCTAGGCCCCTCCCTGCCTCCACCCTTTCCCTCTTCGTTCTCTGCCCCCTCCCTCCCCTCCTCCCTCCCTCCCCCCGCTCCCCCCCGCTCCCCCCCCCCGCACCTTGCGGCGGTTGTACAGCCACTGCCCCGCCGCCCCGCCCGCCACCACCCCCACTGCGCCCCCGCCGCCGAAGAACAACAACACCAGCGTGGCGGCCTTGGGGGGGAGAGGAGAGGGGATCAGAGATACTACCGGAACCACAGGTTAGGGCAAAGCAATGGGGATAGAGTGAAGAGGGAGGGAGGGGGAGAGAGGGGAGGCGGAATGTGAGGCGGGAAGGGCTTGGGAGGGGCGTTCTGAGGATCCCTCGTCTTCTACATGTCGTCTCTCCCCCCCATGTGCCCCCGCCTCCCCCTCACTGCATGAGTCGAGGTTTGGGATAGGGACTCCGTTGCTGCACTTATCGTCCCCCCACCCCGCCACCCCAGCCCCCCCCCCCCACCTGCAACCCATGGAGAAGCCCCGTCTTTCAGTTCGTCAGTTTTCCTTATCCCCCCCCCTCCTCCCCAGCCCCCCCCACCTGCACGCTGAGCCCCTTCTGCTGCGCCAGGAAGTCGTTGAAGTAGGTGAGCATCATGCCCCACGGCAGCGACCCCGGCAGACCCTGGGCCACAATCAGGACGTTGGAGGGGCGCCGAAGCAGCCGGGCCAGCTTGGCGCGCGAGGAGGCGGAGGAGGCGGTGTAGCGGGGCGGGGAGGAGGGGGAGGTGGAGGAGGAAGGGGCAGTGTAGGGGCTGGTGTTGGTCGCCCCGCCGCATTCGGAGGAGTAGCTGTGGGTGGGTGGGCGGGCAGTGCAGGAAGGGGCGAGGTTGGGGGAGGCGAAGAGGAGGAGGAGGAGGAGGTAAGGCGAGGTGGTTGAAGGAGGCCCTGACTTGCGGTTTCCCTTAGCACGGGTTGTGCTCTCCCTCCCCTCCCCTCCCCCCTGCCACTCACTGCTCCCCCCTCAACACCTCCTCCGCCGCCCCCCGGGGTGGCTCCCGAGTGGTGGCCAGCATCAGCCCCGCCGCCCCCAGCGAGGGCACCGCCAGCACCACGAAGGGCAGCCGCCAGTTGGTGGCGGGGCCCAGCCAGCCGGACAGGGCCTGGGGGGGAGGGGGAAGGAGGGGGAAGGAGGGGGGAGGGAGGAGGGTCTGGGGTCAGTCAAAGACCATACACGTAACCACAGGGAACCACAGGTTGGGGCAAAACAATGGAGGAGAAGGGAGGCAACGTTCGGCGTTCGGGCGGATGGCGGCATGTGCCGCTACATGCATCTAGCAGCAGCGGGTGTGCATGTTCAGCAGCAGTAACCCGCGTTTTACCCCCATGCCCCCATGCCGCGTTTCGGTGGGGACTTTACATCTCCCGACAACTATACCACAGTACGCTCCTACTCGCGGTCGCGGATTTCTTACCCCACACGCACGCACAATCCGGTTTTGTTACCCCCCCACCCACCCCCCACCCTCCCTACCTGCCCCGCCGCCAGCCCCGCCCCCGTGGCCACCTGCACCCCCGCGCTGACCGCCGCCCTGCTGGCGGGCGGGAAGAGGTCCCCCAGCAGGCTGAACACCAGCGGGAAGCAGCCGCCCACCGCGATGCCGGTGAGGGAGCGCAGCAGGAAGAACTGCCAGAAGTGGCGGACCTGACCGGGGGGGAGGGGACCGGGGAGGGGTCCAAAGACCATACCAAGCCATAGGAAACCATGGAGGGGGGCGGGAGGCGAGGGGAGGCAAAGTGAGAAGTGAAGCACACTCCCGAGGGGAGCGGAGGGGAGGGAGGTGCGGGTGGGGTGAGGCATCCCTGCAGGCGAGGCAGCGCATGGGGGCATGGCAGGCCCCTCCTCCTCCTCCTTCCGGAAGGCACCCCACCCCTGCATGCATGCATGCATGCAGCCATGCGTGGTGCCCCATGCCGTCCCACCCCCACCCCCTCTTACCCACCCCCACCCCCCCACCCCCACCCACCCAGTAGGTGAGCAGGCAGGGCGTCTCCCCCACCACCACCACCCAGAACAGCAGCGTGCGGCGGCTCAGGTCGCCCCGGTCAGCCAGCCAGCCGGCCTGCAGGGGGCAGGGCAGGGCAGGGGCAGGGGGGCAGGGTGAGCAGGGGCAGGGGCAAGGTGAGCAGGGATTCCCGTAGGGGATCAATCAGCCAGCCAGCCAGCCATCCAGCCTCAGTAAGCCGCGCGCCATCTACATAGAGCCGCCGACCCCCCCTCCAATCCCCCAGGCCCGCCCCCCCAGCTGTGTCACCCCCCCCCCCCACCATGAGCGCCGCGGGCGCCCCCACCAGGAAGAACGCCGCCATCAGCGCCCCACCCAGCAGCGTGTCCTTCTGGGACTCGTTCATGTGGAAGTAGGCGGCGGCGGCGGTGAGCTGGGTGGGCGGGGGAAGCGGGGGGCCGGGGGGGGCGGGGCGAGGGAGGGTGGGAAGGAGCGCGGGCGGGTTAGAGGAGGCTATTCGCAGCGACGTGCCCTATACCCAGCCACATTCCATCCAAACGCCCGACCAGCGGCCCTCCCTTTCCCATCCTCCTCCTCTACCATGCGGCCATACGGTTGGTCCCTCTTCCTCCCTCCCCCTCCCCTCCCCCCTCATCCGCATCCCCACTGCTGCTCCTCCTGCTTCCCAGGCTGCTCCTCCCTATTACTCCTCTTGCTCCCCCCTGTGGTATATACATGCCCCGCCCCACATTTGGCGCCAGCAGGTTCTGGTCGGCGAACAGCAGCGCCGCCACCAGGCAGAACATCACCACACTCCACACGCGCTGGCGGGGGGGCAGCGGGTGGCGGAAGGGGGGGGCGGGGGGCGGGGCGGGCAGCAGCGCTGGGGGGGGGAGGGAGAGGGGAAAGGGGAGGGGCGGGAAGGGAGGGGTGGGGGCGAGAGGAGGAGACAAACTATGTCCTGTGGAGTTAGGTCTGGAGGAAGAGAGGGTTTAGTAGGCAGTAGTGGTAGCTGTTGATTCAAACCGACCTTCTTGGATCTCCATAGGCACCACAGAGCCCCCGCCGGACACAGCGGTCACCCCGACTGATGGAGGAATTGTGGAGGATGAGCCTGGCGTCGGGGCTGCCGCCGTCCCAGGTGTTGCCGATGCCGATGCGGCTGCAGGAGGGGGGCTTTCCTTTCCGTCCTGAAGCGGGATCCATGGACAATTAAGCGCATCGGCTGGGGTTGAGTCGACGCCATCCGCAGCCAGCGATGACGTCCCAGGAAGCGGGAGATCATACTGGGGAAAGCTGTGGATGGAAGAGGAAGATGCTGCTGCTGTGCCATCTCCTTTGGGAACTAGTTGCTCGCGAGCCTCGCGGTTGGCGCTTCTCCCTCCAGCCATGGTGGGGCAACTGTTGCGCTCCTCAGGAAAGCTATAGCCAATTTACAACGACGTTTAGCATCACCTTATTATCAACCCCATGAATATAATAACTGGAATGGTGGATAAGAGAATAAATTGTGTAATGGAGAGGGGTCAACTGTATGTGTAAAGATAACCAAGCGCGACTTATAGGTGCTAGTTATACTATTAAAAGCAAAGTGAGATGAATTGTTTTCCGGTTTGTGATAGGCGCAACATACGTACTGCTTGCATGGCTTGCATCGGGCGGCAAAGTGCAGGATAGGCTCGGATATAGCCGAATACCCCAACACGCTACATATTATTGCGCAAGATGTAAAATATAAAACTTCTTCTTCTCCCCGGAAAGCCGCGCTCTGTGGGCCACTCACGGGGAACTCAATTTGGGCGACTTCAGGGCACGGAGGACTAATACTTGCAAAGCCGCACATATGACGGACAATACCTACCTCCTTTGATATTATACTGATCCGTGAAGTTGACGCAAAAGTTAAAAGTGCGCCGCATACCGTTCGCAAGCTCGTGTGGGCTGGACGCTTAGGCACATGGCGACGTTCATGATGCCTAGCGATGATGATGGAGCCGAGGGCACATCAGACGACTGGGTTGATGCCTTCGGCACACCACCAACCCGAAGTGCAACAAAGCTCCAGCTCAGAATGCGTGCTGCCGGTAAGCAAACGTGTCGCTTGGGATCAGGTGTCTTTCAATCCGCTAAGACAGCAAAGGTAGCCTGGCTATGACCATCGCGCGGGCAATTGGCGTCATTGCCATCGTGCAACCCGCCCTGCTTTAAATGAGAGCCCACACGCTATGATCATACACCCGGAGGCTTGGTCGCAATTCGAATCCTGACATGTCGTGTCACGCAACCGTGAGGACAGTTGCAAAGCTTGTCGACACTCCTCACCTCTCTCCCTGCTCCCCGCCTGCGTACCCCCGCCTGTCACAGCCAAGACGGATGCTCGGCGCAGCGGCAGCGGCAAGCCCTCCCGCAGCACCTCAGCCAAGGTGTGTACCTGTTGACGGCGCTTCTTGGGAAGGGGGTTGGCAGCATTGTCTTGGCTGGGTGGTAAGAGAGGTGGCGTATGGTGCCGTGTATAGGACCCCGCCACGCTCCGGCTCTCTACTTACTTGCACCGCTCCTCCCTTACCCAGCCTTTACCTCGCCCCTCCTCCCTACCGCTCCTCTTCTCTCACGCCTTCCCTCCCCTCCCACTCCTCCCCTCCCTGCCCCAGTCCCTGGACCCGCTGCAGGCGCTCGGTCGCCAGGGCCGCACCCTCACAGCATCCCGGCGGGAGTCCAAGGGGCGTAGGCAGAAGGCACGGCAGCAGGCGCGTTTCTTCAAGGTACGGCTAAGCATGTGGGGTTAGCATGAGGTTAGCATGGGAAGGGAGGTTGGGGACTCGTGTTCCTTATCGGGTTCGCGCTGCATGTCCATCCCCACCGCCTTCTCCTCCGCTCCAAGCCCGACCCAAATCGTCGCGGGGTTCCAACCGACCATTCCGTTCCAACCCACAACCCACAACCCACAACCCTCAACAACAGGAAATCGACACAACCCTGGAAGCCCTGGGCATCGGCACCGCCTCCGCCGCCACCGCCCCCGGCACCGCCAGCACCTCCGCCACCGGCAGCTGCGCGCTGCCCCCCAGCCCCGCTGGGAGCTCCGCCAGCCTCGCCCTCAGCTGTCTCACCGCCTCAGCCTCCGTGGGGGAGCAGCAGCTGGGGCTGGGGCTGGGCGGCCTGCCGCATGCGCTGTCGGGGGGTGCGGGTTCAGGCGCGGGCGGGGGCGGGGGCTCCACCTCCGCTACCGCCAACACCACCCCTAGCGGCACGGCGGCGCCGAGCAGGGCGGGTACACCGCCGCTGGGAGCGGTGACGGGCTGGGCGGCGGCTGCAGCGGCGGGAGGTGGTGGAGGAGGAGGAGGGTTTGGGCGGCGGGTGACGAGTGAGGTGTCGTTGAGAGCGTAAGTGGGGATGCGGGTTGGAGTTGGGAAGGGGTAGGGGTACTGGGTTGGCCGGGGCGGTGGGAGTGGCAGGTGACGCTGCATGCTATTCGGCTGTGTAGCCAAAGCCGTAGAAGAGAGGTGAGAAACCGTCATCATATTGCGTGGTTGTGCAGTAGCCTGCAGTAGCCGCCAACCCGCCCCATTCCTTACCTCTCCGCCCCCTCTCCGCCCCCCCCCTCATGCATGCAGGGTGGGCAGCCGCGGCTCCCTCACCGGCTACCCAGCTGAGCCCGCCTCAGCAGCCCTCCTCGCACACCACCACCACCACCACCCGCACCACCACCCGCACCACCACCCGCACCACCATCACCACCACCACCCGCACCACCACCACCCGCACCACCACTCGCACCGTCCTCAATACCCACTTAGGGTGCCCTCCACACCGGGAATGCTTATCAGTGGCGGAGGCGGAGCCGCTGCGGGGGCCTGGTACGACCGCCGCCGTACGATCAGCACATCCTCTGCGGCAGCGCCGTCGACGTCGCATCATCATCGACGCGTGGCGAGCTTTGAGGAGGACGCCCCCGCAACGATGCCGTACCATCCCACCCCTACTCGCGCGGTTGGTGGTGCAGGCATGGTGTGGCCGACAGGCGGGGCAGCTGCGTTGGAGCCGCCGCGGCAGCAGCTGCCGGGGGTGCTGGCAGACAGGTGGGGGGGTGGGTGCATAACTTGGGCGAGTGCTGGGCGGATACCGGTAGGTTAGGTGGGTGGGTGGGTGCTGCCTGTCATGGATGGACACCGGTAGCTGCGCTGTGTTGTTGGGCGGCTCCGGCTCCAGGAGGGGGGCATAGGGGCATGAAGACACACAGTGTAGGTGCACCCCTAGAAGACACGGAAACGCCCCTCCTCCACAGCTGCATGCTCTCCCAGCACCTGCCTTCACCCGGCTCCTCCCTCTCCCTCCTCCCTCCTCTCCCTCTCCCTCCTCCGTCCCCACCGCCCCAGGGAGCTCTTCCGGCGGCAGCTGGGTCACGTGCTGGTGGGCGCGGGGCTGAGCGGCGAGGAGCTGGAGGCGGGGGTTACGGAGGCGGAGGAGCGCGCGGAGGGGCTGACCGCGGAGGCGGAGGACCTGGCGGAGCGGGCGGCGGAGGCGGCGGCAGGCGGCGGGGGCTCGAGCCCTGGCAGCGGAAGAGCGGTCGGCGGCTCGGAGGAGGAGGAGGAGGAGGAGGAGGGGGGCGGAGGTGGTGGTGGTGGGAGCTCGACCTCTGGCGAGTCTTCCTCCTCCTCGCTGTCCCCTTCCCCAGGCGGCGGGACCGGAGGACGACGTGGGACTGCAGGTGCCGGCAGTCAAAGCAGGCGCGGTGGGGGTGGAGGTGGCAGCAGCGCTCGGCGCCCCCCTGGTGGTGACGCTGCTGCTGCTGTCGAGCCGTGTCCCGGCTGGCCGCTGGTGGCGGGTCTGGGGGCCTCCCTGGATGACCTCTACCGGCGGAGCAAGGAGGTCCTGCGGAAGGTCAAACCCTACAAGTAAGGGCGTGTGCTTTTTTCTGCCGCCTTCGTCGTTGGTATATAATGACATACTCACGCACGAACACTTGTTGTTCCGTGTTTTCCAACACCCCCATCTCCCTCCATGTTGCCGTTATTCAAATACACCCTCTTCCCACCCTTTCCCCCTCCCCGCCCCTCCCCCCCAGGCCGCTCGCTTGCGAGGACCCCTCCCTGCAGCTGCTGCCCCGCCTGCGCTCCCTGACCCTCCGCCTGCTGGCCGCCCTCGCAGAGGCTGCGGAGGCGGTGGGCGCAGCGGCGGGGGCGGCGCTACGGGGCCTGGGTCGCCTAGACGGCAGGGGGTTGGGCAGCAGCGGCAGCGGCGGCATGGGGAGCAGCGGCATGGGTTCCGGAGCAGCCCGGGGCGAGGGGGAGGTACGGGAGGGCGAACGGGTTGTACGGCGGCTGCTTGATGCGGTGGACCACCTGGCTAGGAAGATTGGGGACGAGCTGGGGGCAGGTGGAGGAGGAGGTGGAGGAGGGAGGGATGAGGTGGCGGTGGCGGCGGGGGAGCTGTTGGAGCGGTGTCAGTCGGTGTCTCTGCAGCTGGCGTTGAGCGGGCTGCGGGCGGCTGCGGTGGCGGCGCCGGTGCTGCTTCGGCGAGAGGCGCTGGACCCGCACTCGTTCGCGCATGAGAAGAGCAGCCAGGTGGGGGGGTGCGGTTAGGAGAGGGGAAGGAGGAGGGAGGGAGAGGGAACCGGCCATGCAGTGCTCGTTGTTTTCCTTTGGGGCTTGTGACTGGAGGATTTGAGGGAAGGGCCTGGAGCAGGGTCTGGGTCGGGGTGCTTGTACCTTGCTTCCGCGGTGTGCTTGTACGTGCCCATGGGTGCTGTGCACTGCCCTACTATGGTACTGATCTGCCTTGCCTCCACTCCTCCCCTTCCCCGTGCCCCCGTGTATGTTTACCCCCCGTGTCCTGCCAGGCTAAGCGGCTGGCAGCACTCTGGGACGAGGCGGCTAAGCTGGTGGGGGTGGGGGTGGGGGTGGGCGAGGCAGTGGGGTGTGCCAGTGTGATGGGATAACATGGGATAGGCCGCTGCTTGCCCCCCACCTAGCCTCTAATCTACTCACCCACACCACACCACACCTTACCTCCTCCTGGCCCCTCATTAACCCTCTCCTTATAACCACCAACCGCCCAACGCAGACTGACCGCATCGGTCGCCGCTACCCGCGCCACCGCCTCGCACTGTACGGCGAGCTGTGTGAGGTGTACGGCGGGGCGAGCCGGCTGGCACTGGAGATGATGGCGGGGGCGGCGGGGACGGAGGCGCTGCGGGGAGCTGGAGGAGGAGGAGGCGAGGAGGAGGAGGAGGATAGCGAAGGTGGGTGGGTGGGTCCTGCCGCTCTTGCGCCATCCTGACGCTTGAGGTTTGGGGAGGGGCCTCATGTGTGTCATGTACGGAAACTTCCATGCTGGCCCCGCCGCCCGGCGTATGGTTCTCGCAACGTCCCTTGTCCCTTCCATGCTTCCTTGTCCTGCTCCACCCCTCCTGATGGTCTGTCGCTGTGTAAACACCCCACTATGTGTGAACACCCCACCATGTACGAATACGCCCCCCCCCGCGATGGTGAGCGCAGACGAGGCGTACGAGGGGACAGCCGCCGGCTCCACTGACGACGGCGGCAGCAGCGGCTTCCCCGGCGGCGCCTTCAGCGGCCCCTCCACTCGCGACAGCGACGTACGAATGGCATTCGGACTCGGAGGCAGCAGCGGCGGCGGCGGCGGCAACAGCATCGCCAGCGTCTGGGGCAGCGGCGCCGCCGCGACGGCGGCCTGGGGTGGCGGAGGCGGAGGCGTCAGGGCGGGGCTGAGGGGAGGTGGTCAGTACGGCAACCGCGGCGGCGGCGGATGTGGGGTGACGGAGCAGGACATCCAGGCTCAGGCCTGGGTGCCGGCGCTGCTGCAGGTGCTGCTGAACCGCGCCTCGGACGCGCACCGGCACCTACGCAACGAGCTGGCGTCAGCGGAGGCGGCACGGGGAGGTGCAGCGCTGTCGGGCCCGGAGGACGAGTACGGCAGTTCGGTGCAACAGCCGCTGATGCTGGCGGCTGGGTTGGCCCCTGCTGGCAGCCTCGGCGGCAGCCGAAACCGGGGTGCTACTGGCGGGGTGTTGTGGGTGGCCATGAGCGAGGGTGCGGTGGAGGCGCTGTGGGGGCTGCTGGATGAGATGCAGCAGAGCTTTGCGGAGCTGGCGGTGGATAACCTGAGGCGCACCGCGGCGCTGTGTGCAGGTGAGGGGGGGGGGAAGAGGAGGAGGGAGGGACCCGTGGACCGGCCATTCCTCCTCCCACGTTTACCCAGCACGTGTTGCTGGATATCCCCTGGTAAACCCCGGCATCTCTTAAACTCCGCCTTCTCCCACCAACGCCGTGGAAACTCCCTAACTGGTGTGCCTCCCCTTTCCATTTACGTTTTCCCCCTTCACCCTCCCTCCCAGCCGGCACCCATGAGACACTGGCGGTGTGGGCCCTGGAGTCCGCGCGCGACAGTGCCGAGTCCGCCCTTCGCTTCATACACACCCACGAGCACTCCTCCCTCGCACTGGGGGACCTCCTGGAGATGGAGGCCGAGCTGGGGGAGGACACGCGCGCATGGCTGCAGCTGACGTGGCAAAGCATCACGAGCCTTACCACGCGGGTGGTTAACGGGTTGTTGGCGATACGGCGGAGGATTAATGTACGACGGAATGCGCCGCCGCCGCCGCCGGCGGTGAGATCTGGTGTCGGCGCGGGGCAAGGGACGTGGGCGGCGGGGGCGCCGGCGGCGGCGGCGGTGGGTGCGGCGGCGGGGTACGGACGCGGGAGGCCGCCAGCGGGGCCGGCAGGGATGTCATACGGCTCTGGGCCGTCGGCACCGGGACGACATCCAGCTTATCGTCATCAGCAGCAGATTGGAGGGCCGGCGGCGGGCAGTCGAAGAGCCGGCATTGCAGTTGGGGCTGCAGCGGCAGCGGTGGCGGGGGGAGCTCGTACGGCGGCGGCGGCGGCGGCGGGAAGAGGAGGCCTGTCGCGGGCTCTGGGAGCCGGGAGGCGGCAACCGCAACAGCAGCAGAAACAGCAGCAGCAGCAGTCGCAGCACCGAGGCCCGTTGATACCGAACGGCGCCGCCGTCGCCGCTGCCGTTGGGATTCCTTTGGCGTCTGCGGCAGCGGCGGCGACGACGGCGGCAACACACCCACCGGAGTCGGTACAAGCATGTACGGAAATCGGCGCCGCCGGTGCCTCCGGTTGGAAGGCCGCCCTCCTCACCGCGCCGCCGGCACCGCTGCCGCCGCTGGCGCCGTCACATCCCTCTGCGGCGGCGGGCCCGGGACGGCCGCCGCCGTCAGCGGGAGCGGCCGCCGCTGCCGCTGATCCCTCGGCGGTTGGGACCGCCGGCGGGTTGTACGGCAGCAGCCCCCCCACCGCAGGTCAGCCACCTGGTCAGCGCCGGCCGCCGCCTGCAGCCCCCCAGCATGTAGGTTCGCAGCGGCTGACGCCCCGCGGGTTTGGCGGGAGAGGCCGGGGGCGCGGCCGCTTGTTCGGTCGCGGCGGCCGACCCGCCGCCGTCGCCGCTGTTCGCGGTACGGACAGCGACGGAGGTGGACTTTGCAACGCCGACGTTGATGGGAATGACACCGCTGCTGCCGCGCGGGATCAATGGCCGCTGCCGTCGCTGCCGCCGCCGTCGCAGCAGCAGCGGAGGCGGCATGGAGCAGGGAGCTCAGACGGCGGCGACGGCGCCGATTGCCCTGTTCCGGCGGCCCCAGCGGCAGCGGCAGCACCAGCGCCACCGGTGGCGGTCCCGCCGGCGGCGGCGGCTCCGCCAGCCGCTAGCACTTTGTCGTACGCTTCCGTTGCTCGCGGCGGCAGCAGCGGCCTGCCTGCGTCGGTTGCCGCCGCCGCCATCAGTGCATTAGCTCGGCAAACGGCGGTGGCGGCGCAGCCTGCTCTTCCAGCCGCCGAAGCTGCGATACTTGTCGGAACCATGCCGCTGCCGCCGCCGGCGACGTCGACGGCGGCGGCAGCGGCGACAGCGGTTACCACTCCCGTGGGAGGACCCGTCGGCGGCGGCATCAGCGTTACGACGTATCGCTCGCCCTTCGCCACCGCAGTCGCCGCTAACCGCGCCGCCGCCGCGGCGCCGGCGGCTCCCAGCCTCGTCACCGTCCCCCCTCCGTCGCCCTTCGCCGCTGCAGCTCAGCGCGGCCCCGCTGCCGCCTCGCCGCCTCAATCGCCGTCAGCCCAGCAGCAAACGCCGCAGCATCCCTCGGTGTCCCCGACCTCGCCTCGGGTCCCGCTGGAGCTAACCGCCCGCGGGGCGGCGGCGGCGGCTCCGGATGCCCATGCGGCTGCTCAGCAAGTTTCAGCAGCGGCGGCGGCGGCGGCCACTAGAAGCGTCGCCATGACCGGCGGTGGCGGTAACGTGGGGGGCATCTGCTTCCGCGCCCAACTCACCTGTCCGGACAACGGCGGCAGCGGCGGCAGCGGCGGTAGCGGCGGCGCGCTGACCCCCCGTCTCAGCAGCCCTCATGGTTCCGGCGCCGTCGTACCCTCCGCTGCAACCGCCGCCGGCACTGGGGTTACAGCCAACGGCGGCGGCGGCGGTCCTCACCATCCGTCGGCGGCGGCGGCGGCGGCACCGCTGCATGCACGTCCCGGTACCGGCGAGCAGTCCCCTAGCGCTGGCTTGGTGTCTACCGCTGTGACGGCATGCCGTGCCCCCTCCCTCACACCCCAGCTCTCCCTCGGTACCGGAGGCGCCTTACCTGCAGCAACTGCGCCGGCAGTAGTAGCAGTAGCAGTAGAGCAGGCGGGGGCGGGGGCAGCAGCGGAGGAGGGGGATCTGGGTTGTGGTCTGCTGGGCTCGGAGGGTCTGGGCTGGGGCCCTGGGTCGGAGGGTGGTGGTGGCGGCTGCGGTGGAGGAGCAGGAGGTGGTGGTGCTCACGGCTCCCCTGGCGACGGAGGCGGCAGCAGCGGCCTGGCTGGGGACCCCGAGGTGGCGGAGCTGCTCAGGTCCATTGCGAGCGACCCGTTCTGGTAGGGGGAGGGGAGGGGGAGGAAGGTTGGGGGAGGGTTAAGGACTGTAAGACCAGCGTGGGTGGTTGGGGGTAGGGGGCTGTGTCCTTCCCCCTGTCCTTCCCTCTCTGTCCTCTACGGAGGTTTTCATCTGGCCTGCTTTCTGCCTTCCTTTCTCCTCAACCCCGCTCCCTCCCCCTCCCCCCACCCGTCTCGTGTCTTAGGCTTACCTTAGTACTTCTTTGTTCGCATCTTCACCATCGTCCTCTTTAACTTATACTTAACTTCCCCTTTCGCTTTCCTTGCCTCATTCCGCATATCTGGCTCTCCGCTGGACATCGCTATCAACTCTCCTCGACCTAACTTACTCCATGGTCCTGGCGGCTTGCCATGGACATGTCTCATGGTGCACATATCCTGTGCACGCAGGTACGTGTTTTATCGTGTGTCAGTCTGTGTTGTTTTTTTAATGCGTGCTCGTGTTGTGCTGTTCCTGTTGTTTGCCTTTGCCCAACGGCGCGGTGGGTCTCCAGCTCACCTTCAGCAGCCTCCACACATGCCCAAGACTATGGTAAGGTTGCTCCATAATTGGTAAGTTCGGTAAGTTAAGCTCGCATTGCTTTAACCACCATTTCGGCTCGACTCACGGTTGATTCCACCAGGGATTGTCAGCAACTTGTATCATTATCATACCACACTTTAGAATTTCTTTTTTCACCCCACCCCCCCCAGGGGTATCCGCTGGTCCGATCTGTCCCCCTGGCTGAGCACGCTGGTGGGCACGGGCAGCACGGGCCAGGTGTTCGCGGGCATGTACCTGCACGCGGAGGTGGCCATCAAGGTGATCGGAATCAACCGGGACATGCGGTTCGACCTGGGGGTGAGTGGCGGGTGAGGGGGGTGGGGTGGGCGGGGAGAGTGGGGAGGGGAGGGTCAGAGATGTACCAGAACCACAGGTTAGGGCAAAGCGATGGGGATAGAGTGAAGAGGGAGGGAGGGTGGGGTGGCGGGGGTCAAAGACCATAGGGAGGGGAGTGGGGGATATGCGCATGTGAAGGATGTCTGCGGGCGGGCGAGTGGTGTCTCATGTGGCGCGGGGAGCCCTGGGGTTTGCTGGGCGAGGCAGGGGAGGCGCGGGGGGGGGGGGGCAGGCTCATGGCCCCCTATGCACAACCCTTGACTGCTCCCTCCCTCCCCCCCTCAGGCCCTGCGCGCCTTCAAGGCCGAGGTGGACCTCAACAAGCGGCTGAACAACCACCCCAACATCGTGCGCTTCATCGGAGTGTGCGCGGACTACATCCAGCATGCAGCCCGACAGGCGGGGCTGCTGCAACCCAACACATCCGCCTCCTCCGCCTCCTTGATGACAGCAGCAGCGGAGGGCGATGCTGGTGGTGTGCTTGGGGGCGGGCCCGAAGATGGGAGTGCGTCGGGGCTGTTGCCACCCGGGGGGTCCCGGTTGTCCCATCATCACCCCCACCAGCACCACCAGCAGCAGCACCCCCGGTCTGAGGCGATGTTGGCGATCGTGATGGAGTACTGTCCGCTGGGGACACTGTGGGGCATGATTGGGGAGGTACGTGGGGAGGGAAGGGTGGGGTGCGAGCAGGAGGGGGGCAAATTATGTAAGTGAAACGACGAGGGGGGGGCAAGGGGCAGGGGGGGTTGCGGGAGGGTGAAGAGGAGGTGTGGGGGGCCAGGAGGAGGGGAGAGAGGAAGGACCATGCGGGCGGGGGTGGCTTATGAAAGGCAAGGGAGGGCGGCGGAGGTGTGTTCAGTGCGCCTGCCCCCACCCGGTCGTTTCCCCCTCCCAGGCCCGTTTCCTTAACTCATACCCAACCCCTCCCCCCCCCTCCCAGGCCCGGCGAGCTCAGCAGGTGCTCAGCTCCGCAGCCGCAGCAGGTGGCGGTGGCGGAGGGGGTCGGGGCAGCTTCACCAAGCACGGGTACGACTTTTACAAGCGCTGGGAGCGACGGTTGGAGGTGCTGTGCGGCGCCGCTGCGGGTCTGGAGTACATGCACCGCTGCGCCGTCATACACCACGACTTCACCTCCTACAACCTGCTGCTGGATGAGCGGAACGGCAGGTGGATCACAAAGGTGGGGAGGAGGGGCGGGGAGCGGGGTGGGGAGGAGGGGGGAGGAGGGGGGCGGGTGGGGCGGGAGGGCTGATGGGGGGCTGAAGGAGGAAGGAGGAATGAACCGTGTGGCAAGGGTGAAGGGCAGGTGGAGTAGGTGGGGCAGGAGGCCTGGAGGGTTGGCCAGAGAAGCGCAAGTTACCGGTAAACTGCAAATTCCCCAATACACCCCACATCTCCTTGCCCTTGCCCGTCCCCCCCGAACCTCACCCCCCAGGTCTGCGACTTCAACCTCAGTCGGGTCATGGTGGCCCGCACCCCGCCCTCCGCCTCCTCCTCCTCCTCCTCCTGCCTCACGGTCCCCAACTCGGGCGCCATGACCTCCCCCCGCTGGCAGTCGCCCGAGTACCTGGCGGGGCAGGAGTACGGCTGGAGCACCGACGTGTTCTCATTCGCAGTGGTGGTGTGGGAGGTGAGGGAGGGGAGGGAGGGGAGGGGGGTATTAATAAGGAAACTGGGGGTTAAGAGGAAACAAAGTGTGATAAGGCATCATCATGGTGATGCCAACACGTGAGCCAGCCCGACCCGCCCAGCCCCCGCTGGAAACTGGGGGCGGGACGCGGGGTGCGGGGTGCGGGAGGGATTTCGGTCTTTCCCGACCCCCTCCCGCCCCCGCTTTCTGGTTCCATCTTTAACCCCCCCGCCTCGGCCTTGCAAGCCTCGGCCGCCCCATGCCCCTTCGCTCGTCCCACCATGTCCTCCCTCCCCCACCTCCCTCCCTCCCTCCCTCCCTCCCCCACCTCCCTCACCCCCCAGGTGGTCACCCTGCAGCAGCCCTGGGCCTCCGAGCTAGCCCACCTGCACAAGCACATGGAGCCCTGGGTGATCCGAAACGCGGTGACGGCGGGGCAGCGGCTGGCGTTCCCGGAGGCGGGGGCGGTCCGGCCGGAGCTGCCGGAGCTGGGGCAGGTGGGTGAAGACAAGGAAGCTTGCGAACTGTATCACGGGGTTTCACCCTGGGTTGCTGTTTGAACCCAGCCCATCCCACCCAGGGCAGGTGGGGGGGGATGAGGGGATGGAGGTGGCCTGTTATCCTTGGTCGCAGCAACGCTGGTGTGGCACTTGGAAAGCACTGTCGCTTAATGCTTCACCCCCTCCCTACCTCTCCTGCACCCTCTCCTGCTGCACCCCAACATCCTGCTGGCTCCCTCCCTTCCCCCCTCTCTCCCTCCCTTCCCCCCCCATCCTGCCCCCCCAGCTTGTGGAGCTGTGCCAGGCCTGCTGGGCGCACGACCCGCGACGGCGGCCGCGCATGGGGGAGGTGGCGGAGCGGCTGCATGGGCTGCTGCAGGTGGGGCCTGGGAGGAGGAGAGGGGGCTGGGGGGGGGCAGGGGTTGAAAGACCATGCTCTGTTGCCGACCATGCGCGCGCGCTCCTTCTTGTGTTAAAATAACTGGCCGCGAGGCGAAACGTACTGTGATCGCCTTCTTGTGTATGTGCACCCTCCGCCTACATGCGCGTCCTCCCCCCCACACCAACCCCACCTCTCCTGCTTTGCCGAACCCTCCTCGCCGCGCCTTCAACCTCCCCCCACACCTCCCTCTTCACAGACGGTTCGTCAGCGCGAGGAGGCTCGACGACGTGAGGAGGCCCGACGGCGCCACGAGGCCGCCCTCAACCCGCCCCCCGCACCCGCACCCGCCCCGGTCCCGCAACATGCAGCAGGCCCCGCAGCACCGCAGCACCCCCCGGCGCAACCCTCACTGCCGGGCCCCCACCAGCAACATCATCAACACCTGCAGCAGCAAGTGCAGGCGCAAGCGCACCCCCAAGCGACGCCTGGGGAGGGCCTCATAACCCAACAACAACATCAGCAGGGGCAGCAGCAGCAGCAGGGGCAGCAGCACGCAGTCACTGCAGGCCCCCCACCTCCCCTTCCTCCTCCCTCCCCGCCCCCACTGGCCCCCCCGCTGGTGGGAGCAGCGACCACCCGCATGTCGCCCTTTGCCCGCACCTCCACCACCACCACCTCCACCACCCTGGTGTCTCCCTTCGCATCGCCCTTTGCCGCCGCGGCTCCCTCTGCTGCTGGTGCTGGCGCCGGCAACCGGGAAGATGCCTAGTTCCGGAAAGGGTGGGAGCTGCTGGCAACTTGCCGGCATTGCTGCAGGGCTGTAGAGTAACTACTAACTAGTAGTAGTAATAAAATTAGTACTAGTCGTAGGATTGTAGGAGGAGGAGGAAAGGAGGGCGGCAGCCAGCTTATGGCCATGTAAAAGCCTAGAGCGGTAGGCAGGGGCGGACTGGGGGGATGCATGGGTGTGCATGGGGGGGGGACCCAGCCGTCAGCCCCCGCCCCTGTGCACTGCCGCATACGTCCCTTACGCGGCCCCGTGTCCGTGTGAGCGCGCGTGGACACGTTATGTTTTCTCCCCGTTCGGCCGCCGCCATGACAGCGCATTTCCATCTGTCGGAATGCCGCTAGCGTGAATGACAAGGGAGGGCCAAGGTGCTCTCTCTTTTGTATATGGGTAGCGAAAGTGGTGAAGGGTGAGGGGGCGGAGGTGACGTGTGTAGGTGGGGCTGGTGGCGGTGGGGTTGGAGCCGTGAGGCTAGTGAATGGGTAGCTCGCAAGGTGCGGTTTTGTTAGGGGAGGGGACAAGAGGGGGGAGGGTGCGCGAGGAGGCAAGAGGTGGTTATCATGCTTTACGAATGTGGTGAAGCAGCCGGGGAACGGAGGAGGAGGAGCAGGTTCACTGCGGGTACTGGTGCGGCAGGAGGGTAGGCTTGAGGTGTGGAGAGAAAGGTGATGGTATGGGGTTACGGTGAGGTGGGATAGAAGGCGGAGAAGGAGGTCAATTATTGTAGACTGTACGTTTTGCTCGTTGGGGGGGTTGGTTGTTGTGGTTCTCGTAACATGTGGTAATATACACCACACCGGGCTGAGTCATGGTTGTTGTTGTTACGGTATTGTAAGAGGGAGAAATGTTAAAGTGAAGCCCCTTTTCGGTGTTTCTTGCTTTGGTGGAGAACATGGGAACCTGTTGCGCCGCTGCTGCTGTCGGACCCTACCTACCTACAAGCGGTATTGGAACCTGCACTGCTGCTCCTTTTAGAAACTAAAACAGACACTCTGTGTAGGTTTCAGTGTAGGGCAACATGTCAGAACGAGAAGGTTGAGATGATGAAGATGGCATGTCTGCCGCCCTGCTGGGTTGTTAACTTGTTATGTCACGGTGTGTTTATGCTCCTTGCTTGAGTGTGGTCCATGTAAGGAGCTCTGTAATGTGTCGGTGCGTGGCGGTGTCAGAGGTGACACCGTGTGTTAAAATAACTGGCCGCGAAGAGAAACGCGTACTGTGTGTTAAGAAAACTGGCCGCGAGTAGGAACGTACTGATATTGTCGGAAGATGAAGGCCCCACAGAACCGTCGCAGGAGCCGAGGAATATGGTACTGTGTGTGTGTTATCATTAACTGGCCGCGAGGCGAAACGTACTGTGATTGCCGAAAGATGGAGTCCTCCCACTGTGTGTGTGTGTGTGTTTTATTACACCTGTCAGACAAACCAAGACATGAGAACTGCCATAAACGGTTTCATTAACGGAACGGTTTCATAAACGCAATGGGGTTTCATGAACGGAATGGCAACAAAGGAGTAATTCGGGATCCCGGGATAAGCGGCTCACATCTGTAGACATGCAGCGGGCGGACAATCACAACGTTTGTTACATGTGTTGCCCTCAGCCTCTTGTCTCATCCCACAATTCCCCAACCCGCACTTCCTCAACCCGCAAGTCAACAACCGGGGCCGGGGTCCCTCACATCGCTTGAGGAAACGCACCAACACAATGACTCTCCCTTTTCCTTACTCCAACCCCTCCATCTAATATGTTTATTATTAGGATTCCTGCCTGCCTACCTGCATATGCACAGAACATGTCATCCTGCTGCATGTCCCGACCCATGGGTCATCCTTCTTCCATCCCACCACATACCGGTACCTTGTTGTATAGGCCTGTAGCTGCTCCTGCTCCTCCTCTTCCTCCTCCCAGCTATCCCTCAACCCCCCTCATTTGCAGGCATCAAAACACCCCAGGCACCTCTCTCTTCATTTCCCTCCTTCCTGCCCTTTCTCTTATCACAGAACATAACACACACTTGAACTCGCGGGCAGTTTTCTGTGTGACACATGAACCGAATGCGCCGCCCGCAGCTACCGGTACATCAATCCATTACGCCGCCCACTGCCCTCAACCCGCGTTGGCTGCTGTGGGTGGGTGGGGGGGAACCTGCAAGCAGCAACCAATGCGCCCTACACGGCTACCCACCCCTCCTCCTCTTCATCCTCCTCCTCCTCCTCCTCTTCCTCACAAGTACAGGTGCTTCTGAGGGGCCGGTCGCCGCTGCACACTGTTGTACACCCGCGGGGCACCACCCCCACCCCCAACCCCACCCGCACCCGCAGCCCCGCCGCTGTGTTGCTGCCGCTGAGATGTGGAAAAGCCGCCTCCACCACCGCCGCTGCTGCTTGCATGCGCCGTCGACACCGCCAGTGCTGTCCCTGCTGCTGCCAGCTGCGGCTGCGGCGGACCAGCATGCGCCATTCCCTGCTGCTGCTGCCCTTGTCCTCCTCCCCCTCCTCCTGTTCCCCCACCTCCTCCCGCCCCCCCTCCCTCCCTCATCACTAGCACCAGCCTGTCCCCCGCCGCCTGCCCCGCCTGCTGCGGCAGAGCTCCCAGGCGGCTGGCGGCGGCTGCCCACAGCGGGGCCAGGTGAACCACCTCCAGAGCCGCCTGCTGCTGCAGGGGGGGAGGCAGCGGGCGGCAGGACCACTGCCTGCAAGGGGGGAAGGGGTGTGGAGGTGAGGGGCATGGGTGAAGGAAAGGGGCGGGAGCGCAAGTATACTCTGCGCCATCTCTTCCCCGCTGCTACGGTACTACTCTACCGGCACCCAGGAACCCTGACTGTACCACAATGGTACGTCAACGGCATTTCGTACGGTACGGCACTGCGGAACCGTACGAGGTAACACACCGCCGTACTTACTGCGAATGCGCCGGAGCAGCTTCCAGCGCCGCCACCCCAGCTGATGTCATCAATCCATGCTGCGTCAGCAGTGACGTCAGCGGCGGAGGCGGCGCCACCGCAGCCGCCGACACCTGCTGCGTTTGCAACGCCGCCGCCGCCGCTGCTCCTCCCCCTGCCGCCGCCGCCGCCGTCACCGCCGCCACCGCCGTCATCACTGCCAGCATGTTGTGCAGTACGGCTATGTCGTACAGCGGCGCGATCCGGGCGACGCCGCAGCTCCGTACGAGGTGCGGTACGACATCGGCACTGCAGTACACCAGCTTGGATACGGCGGGGTCCTGAGGCAGTGGGTATTTGAGTGCGGGTAGTGAGTGGGAGGGAAGGAAGTGGTTGGGATGAGCGAACGGGAAAAAGAAAGGATAGGGAGGGTGGGTGGGTTTAGGCGTACAGCAGCCAGCCTTTGCTTGTACTTCCGTACCTGTATCGTATCCGTCATGTGATGCCTGGGCTGTGCCAGAGTCGGTGTCAGACGGGGGAACTTCATGCACATCAGGGGGTTAGCGACCTCAGTTCGGACCCCCCCGACCCTTCCGTCCCTCCCTCCTCCCCTCCCTCCTCCCTCCTCCCTCCTCCCTCCTCCCTCCTCCCTCCTCCCTCCTCCCTCCTCCCTCCTCCCTCCTCCCTCCTCCCTCCTCCCTCCTCCCTCCTCCCTCCTCCCTCCTCCCTCCTCCCTCCTCCCTCCTCCCTCCTCCCTCCTCCCTCCTCCCTCCTCCCTCCTCCCTCCTCCCTCCTCCCTCCTCCCTCCTCCCTCCTCCCTCCTCCCTCCTCCCTCCTCCCTCCTCCCTCCTCCCTCCTCCCTCCTCCCTCCTCCCTCCTCCCTCCTCCCTCCTCCCTCCTCCCTCCTCCCTCCTCCCTCCTCCCTCCTCCCTCCTCCCTCCTCCCTCCTCCCTCCTCCCTCCTCCCTCCTCCCTCCTCCCTCCTCCCTCCTCCCTCCTCCCTCCTCCCTCCTCCCTCCTCCCTCCTCCCTCCTCCCTCCTCCCTCCTCCCTCCTCCCTCCTCCCTCCTCCCTCCTCCCTCCTCCCTCCTCCCTCCTCCCTCCTCCCTCCTCCCTCCTCCCTCCTCCCTCCTCCCTCCTCCCTCCTCCCTCCTCCCTCCTCCCTCCTCCCTCCTCCCTCCTCCCTCCTCCCTCCTCCCTCCTCCCTCCTCCCTCCTCCCTCCTCCCTCCTCCCTCCTCCCTCCTCCCTCCTCCCTCCTCCCTCCTCCCTCCTCCCTCCTCCCTCCTCCCTCCTCCCTCCTCCCTCCTCCCTCCTCCCTCCTCCCTCCTCCCTCCTCCCTCCTCCCTCCTCCCTCCTCCCTCCTCCCTCCTCCCTCCTCCCTCCTCCCTCCTCCCTCCTCCCTCCTCCCTCCTCGCACCCACCCCCCCTCCCCCCGCACCTCCAGCAGGGCTCCGAGGCTAGCCAGCAGCAGCGCCCCTCGCCCGCCACCTCCTCCCCCTGCACCCGGGTCGACCAGATACACCGTGGCAGGCCAACGCCCCCCGCCTCCCCCTCCTCCACTTCCTCCGCTGGCGTTAGCACCGCTGCCGCCGCCGCTGACCCCTCTCGTTGTTGCCGCCGCTGCTGCTCCTGTTCCCGCCGCCGCAGCCGTCGTCGTCGTTGACACCGCCGGCGCGTAGAGCTGCACCAGACACGGCGCCTGTGCCTCCTGTTGCTGTTGCTGCTGTGGGTAGTGGTGGTTAAGGTGGTGGTTGTACGGCAGTTTGCATGCGATGGCGACCTGCGCCGCCGCGTAGCAGTGTTGTAGCATGTCTAGGTGATCGGGAGTGCAAGCGGTGACGACGTGTCGTACTTCAAACCGCTCGGGGAGCAGCTGGGGGGTTGAGGAGGAGGAGGAGGCGGGGGTTGAGGGGGAGGGGGCGGGAGAGGAGGGGGAGGCGGGAGGCAGGCTGCTGGTGGGAGGAGGGGGGAGGGAGGGGAGGGAGGAGGGGAAGAGGAGGGGTGACGGGGAGGGAGGGAGGTGGGTGGTGGAGGCGGCGGATGAGGTGTTAGGCTGAGACGGGTGGGAGGGGTGCGGCTCGGCCCGTTGGTGGTGGTAGATGAGGCTGTGGGGCTGCTGCTGCTGCTGCTGCTGTTGCTGCTGCTGTTGTTGCTGGGGTAGGTGTTGTTGTTGTGCGGGTTGGGTCGGGCGTTGCTGGGGGCGGAGGTGCGGCAGGTCTAGAGAGTCCGAGGACTGCCTGCGAGCAGCGGCAGCGGCAGCAGCGGAAGACGCAGCCGCATTGGCCGCTGCAATGGCCGCCGCTGCTGCCGCAGTTGCAGCCGAAGACGTCTGCTGCTGCTGCTGCTGCTGCTTTTGCGGGTGCCCTCCTTGTAGCTGCTGCTGCTGCTGCTGTTTATCATGACCATCCTCGTGCAGAGGCGGGTGGTGGTATTTGCAGCCGGCGCCGAACCCACACGTGCCATGCCGCATGTAGAACGGGCAGTTGCCGGCAGCCGGCCGCTGGGGCAGAGCAGGACGAGGGGGAGCAGGGGGCCCGCCGCCGCTGTTACCGCTGTTGTTGCTGCTGCGGGAAGCTGAAGCTGCAGCAGCAGGGTTGCTACCGCTTTTACCGGGGGTTGTGGTGATGGTGGTGGTGGTGGCGGTGGTAGGTTCCCATGTTGGGTGGCCGCCCTCAGGTGATGCCGGCAGCTGTGCAGCGGCAGCAGCAGCGGAGGAGGTAGCGGTGGCTCTGCGTGTGGTGTGGCTGGTGGAGGAGGAGTGGAGGGAGAGGGAGGAGGGGGGGTCGGTGACGTCCGCAGGGCCCTCAGACAGCAAGGCAGCCGCCGCCGACGCCGCAGCCGCCTGACGAGCCGACCGAGTCGCCGCCGCCGCCGATGACGCTGACGTGGATTCAGGCAGCGTCGCCCGCCAGCTGCCCTCAGTACGACTGCTGCCGCCGCCTCCGCCTCCGCCGCCCATGCCAGCCCCCCTACTGGGCTCTATGATCACCGCTAGTGGCCCAGCTGCGACTGCTGCTGATGATGATGACGATGGTGCTGGTGTTGATGCCGATGCGGGTGCTGCTGGATCCAGTTTCCGCACCCCCGCCTCGTCCAGCAGCCTGCCCACATTGAGCGTCACCAGGGTTATCACGGGTTCCCCCTCCAGCCCCGCACCCGCTGAGCGGGTGGGCAGCGGCTTCTTGAAGACGTGCATGATGTTGTTCGTACGCTCGGAATCCAGCTGCGGGGAGGGGGGGGGGTCACAGCATGAGGGGGGCGGGGCGGGAAAGCGGGCGGGTGGGAATGGGTGGGTGAAACGGAAGCTATAACAGGCTAACACGTGTGCAGCAGCCGACCCACCCGCCCATGTCTAGTACCGCCCTCAATGCCACTGCCCTCCATCCAACCCAGGTTTCCTCACACCTCACCCCACCCAACCCCTCCTTATGTTGCAACCCATGTTGACGCCTTATCCCTCAGTCAGTTAGATGTTTCCTCTTTACCTCCTTGCTGTT
Organism: Astrephomene gubernaculifera; assembly: GCA_021605115.1. Taxonomy (NCBI): domain Eukaryota; kingdom Viridiplantae; phylum Chlorophyta; class Chlorophyceae; order Chlamydomonadales; family Astrephomenaceae; genus Astrephomene; species Astrephomene gubernaculifera. The sequence goes on along the minus strand of BMAR01000057.1, from coordinate 294,779 downwards.
ACACCCTCGGACCCCCCTCCATCTGCCCTCCATCTCCCCTCCATCCGCCCTACCATGCGCAGCAGCCCCACCAGCCTGCTGGGGTCGAAGCACTCCGCCGGCAGCTCCCCCGCCAGCTGCCGAGCCAGGGCCGCCAGCCGGCAGCAGTGCGCGCGCCCGCCCAGCGAGGCGGTGCGGGCGGACAGCAGTCGGCAGGCGGCGGAGCGGATGCGGTCTACAGGGCGGGGGCCGGAGAAGACGGTGCGGGAGGCGGCCTGCGTGGGGGTGGTGGTTGGAGGGGTTGGGAGGTGGGGGGGGGGGGAAGAGGAGGAATGGTAAGGGGTACAGGAGCAGCAGCGGTGTTGGGTGAGCACAGAGGCAGGGGAGGCATGACGTGTGGCTCCCCTGCCGCCGGCTGGCTTCGAAAACACACTTCCAAGAGCCCCCCCCCCCCTGGCTTCCCCCCCCCCCCCCCGCCCTTGCTAGCCCCCTTCCCTTCCGCCCACCTCCCCCCCCCTCACCTCCAGTCCATCCACCGCTCGCTCCCTCAAAGCTCCCAGATCCAGCCGCACCACCACACCGGCAGTCCTTGATGCTCCGCCGCCGCCGCCTACCCCCTCCGCCGCCGCCGCCCCCCCCTGCCCCTCCACAAGCACTGGGAAGCATCCCTTGCCTCGCGCCCCACTCAACCGCTTCAACAGCCAGCTCCCGACCACCAACACATCCGCCGCCGCCGACCCCACTCTTCCAGCTGACGCCGCCTCCGGCACCGGCGGCAACAGCTGAGGAACCGTTTTCCGCAGTCGCCTCAGCAGCTCAGGCAACGGCATCTGAAAGCGCCGTGCATCGTACGAACCATGGGCCCGTACGGCAGTGGCCCCCGCCGCCGCCGCCACTGTCGTACGCAGCCCCGCCGCCGCCAGCGTCAGCGCCGCCGCCGCCGCCAACCGCTCCGCTGCACCGGGGCCTGAGAACACGAGTCGCACATAGTGCCGCAGCAGGTCGGGGCGCAGGGGCCAGTGCTCGGCGGCGGTGGTGGTGAGGGTGGTGGTGGCGGAGGCGGAGGTGGCGGAGGCGGAGGAGGACCGATGTGTTGTACGAGCGGTCATGGGACTGCCGGCGCCGTACCTCCTGGAGGTGCCGCGGGTAGTTGCAGCAGCAGTACCGTGGACTCCTTCTTCTTCTTCTTGCTGCTGCTCCTCCTCCTCCTCCTCCGCAGCAGCAGCAGCATCATCATCGGCCTCACCGACCTCCTCCAATGCGTCCGCTGCACTGAGGCCGAGACCACCCAGGCCGCCGTCACCCAGGCCGCCGCTGCCTCCGTAATCGACATCATCCACGGTGACGTCATCGCCGTACGGATCAGCAACTGTGCCGTACATGGCATCGAATGCCCCCTCCTCCTGATCCTCCTCCTCCCCATACTCCGTGCCGTACAGTCCTCCTCCTCCTGCTCCACCCGCCAGCCCCTCCTCACCGTCGTCGTCCTCCCTCTCCTCGATGAAACACAAGTCGTCGCCGCCACCGCCGATGACCCCGCCGGCCGGGGAGTCATTATCCCGGGAAGGGGCGGCGCCGCCGCCGCCGCCGTCCCCCCTCTTCACCTCGGCCGCCGTCACCGTGTCAGGAGCTGACTGCATGCGCGGCCTAGGAGGCGTCACGCGTGTCTCTCCCTGCTGCCCCCGCTGTTGCCGCGCCTCCTCCCCTTCCAGCCGCCCCTCCTGCTGCTGCTGTTGCTGGTGCTGCTGCGGCTGCTGCTGCTGCTGTTGGAGGAGGGTGGAGAAAACCAGCCGTACGAAACCCTGTCCCTGCTCCCCCTGCTGCCGCTGTAGCAGCTCCAGGCAGGGCTCATCCGCCAGCAGTTCGTCCAGGGAGGAGTACGGCAGGGGGGACGGAGGGGCAGCAGCAGCGGCTGCCTCCCAGGCGGCTGCAAGGGCGCGTTCCGCGTCCTGCACGGGAGCTAGGAAGAGGTCGGCGGCTCGGGTGTCGATTTGGTGGCGGGAGACGATGAAGCTTGCCTGGTGGGGTGGAGGAGGGGAGGGGAAGGAGGGGGTGTATGGCGTGAGTGGCTGAGGAGCACTTAAGGCAGTGGTTGGAACTTGGAAGGCAAAACCTGGGATGGGTGGAACAGGAAGGGGGGTAGCGAGGGAAGCGTCTGGTGTAACCCAGAGTCGCCGGCGGCGTGGGGACACTGTTCGGCAATCACATTATTATTTCTTATTATGACAATGCCTTTTGTTAATAGTCAGCCACGCACCAGCATGTTTTTGGCCCATGAACTTGGCGAATCGCAGGACCATGTTCGCTCAATTAGCTCCTTTAAGCTAGCTTTGCCGGCACCTAGGAGTGCTGCTGCATCCACAAGCACATTGCCTGTGATTTCACTAAAAGAAAAGCAGCGATCTGCAGATAAGATAGAGACAAGATGTTCGGCCGCAACAAGCTCTCCAGGCACGCCAGAGGCAAGGCTTGACTCCAGTACGGTAGAAAGCTCTTGAAGGGGAAGTCTATAGTGTGGCACAGTTAATAGCTTTGACGCTGCGAGTCGCTTTATCCGAGACTCATCGGACCCTCCTCGCCAGACTAGGTTGGCATATATGTGAAGCGAGGTCGCCATAGTGCATATCGCCTTGTGCCAACAAAAGCCACACCCAAAAGCATTAACCTCGCATAACTCCTCGACTTGTGTCTCGCTAACCGTTCAATCCTAACGACCAGCCGTAAGGTGTACGACAGCAGCTTTCGTACGTCAAGGAATTCACTCTTCGGAAAGCTCACCCAACCAAGTATGCAAGTATCCGGTGCTATTGTGATTGCGGAATAGCAGCACGGACTCCTGCACAGTATGCCAACAACATGTACGGTGGTGGAGAGCCCCATGCAGCAGGCAGGTGGTAGAGAGCCCCGTGCAGCAGGCAGGTGGTAGAGAGCCCCATGCAGCAGGTAGGTGGTAGAGAGCCCCATGCAGCAGGTAGGTGGTAGAGAGCCCCGTGCAGCAGGTAGGTGGTAGAGAGCCCCATGCAGCAGGTAGGTGGTAGAGAGCCCCATGCAGCAGGTAGGTGGTGGAGAGCCCCATGCAGCAGGTAGGTGGCAGAGAGCCCCATGCAGCAGGTAGGTGGTAGAGAGCCCCATGCAGCAGGTAGGTGGTAGAGAGCCCCATGCAGCAGGTAGGTGGTAGAGAGCCCCATGCAGCAGGTAGGTGGTAGAGAGCCCCATGCAGCAGGTAGGTGGTAGAGAGCCCCATGCAGCAGGTAGGTGGTAGAGAGCCCCATGCAGCAGGTAGGTGGTAGAGAGCCCCATGCAGCAGGTAGGTGGTAGAGAGCCCCATGCAGCAGGTAGGTGGTAGAGAGCCCCATGCAGCAGGTAGGTGGCAGAGAGCCCCATGCAGCAGGTAGGTGGTAGAGAGCCCCATGCAGCAGGTAGGTGGTAGAGAGCCCCATGCAGCAGGTAGGTGGTAGAGAGCCCCATGCAGCAGGTAGGTGGTAGAGAGCCCCATGCAGCAGGTAGGTGGTAGAGAGCCCCATGCAGCAGGTAGGTGGTAGAGAGCCCCATGCAGCAGGTAGGTGGTAGAGAGCCCCATGCAGCAGGTAGGTGGTAGAGAGCCCCATGCAGCAGGTAGGTGGTAGAGAGCCCCATGCAGCAGGTAGGTGGTAGAGAGCCCCATGCAGCAGGTAGGTGGTAGAGAGCCCCATGCAGCAGGTAGGTGGCAGAGAGCCCCATGCAGCAGGTAGGTGGCAGAGAGCCCCATGCAGCAGGTAGGTGGTAGAGAGCCCCATGCAGCAGGTAGGTGGTAGAGAGCCCCATGCAGCAGGTAGGTGGTAGAGAGCCCCATGCATGCAGCAGGTAGGTGGTAGAGAGCCCCATGCAGCAGGTAGGTGGTAGAGAGCCCCATGCAGCAGGTAGGTGGTAGAGAGCCCCATGCAGCAGGTAGGTGGTAGAGAGCCCCATGCAGCAGGTAGGTGGTGGAGAGCCCCATGCAGCAGGTAGGTGGTGGAGAGCCCCATGCAGCAGGTAGGTGGTGGAGAGCCCCATGCAGCAGGTAGGTGGTAGAGAGCCCCATGCAGCAGGTAGGTGGTAGAGAGCCCCATGCAGCAGGTAGGTGGTAGAGAGCCCCATGCAGCAGGTAGGTGGTAGAGAGCCCCATGCAGCAGGTAGGTGGTAGAGAGCCCCATGCAGCAGGTAGGTGGTAGAGAGCCCCATGCAGCAGGTAGGTGGTAGAGAGCCCCATGCAGCAGGTAGGTGGTAGAGAGCCCCTTGCAGCAGGTAGGTGGTAGAGAGCCCCATGCAGCAGGCAGGTGGTAGAGAGCCCCATGCAGCAGGCAGGTGGTAGAGAGCCCCATGCAGCAGGTAGGTGGTAGAGAGCCCCATGCAGCAGGTAGGTGGTAGAGAGCCCCATGCAGCAGGTAGGTGGTAGAGAGCCCCATGCAGCAGGCAGGTGGTAGAGAGCCCCATGCAGCAGGTAGGTGGTAGAGAGCCCCATGCAGCAGGTAGGTGGTAGAGAGCCCCATGCAGCAGGTAGGTGGTAGAGAGCCCCATGCAGCAGGTAGGTGGTAGAGAGCCCCATGCAGCAGGTAGGTGGTAGAGAGCCCCATGCAGCAGGTAGGTGGTAGAGAGCCCCATGCAGCAGGCAGGTGGTAGAGAGCCCCATGCAGCAGGCAGGTGGTAGAGAGCCCCATGCAGCAGGCAGGTGGTAGAGAGCCCCATGCAGCAGGTAGGTGGTAGAGAGCCCCATGCAGCAGGTAGGTGGTAGAGAGCCCCATGCAGCAGGTAGGTGGTAGAGAGCCCCATGCAGCAGGTAGGTGGTAGAGAGCCCCATGCAGCAGGCAGGTGGTAGAGAGCCCCATGCAGCAGGTAGGTGGTAGAGAGCCCCATGCAGCAGGCAGGTGGTAGAGAGCCCCATGCAGCAGGCAGGTGGTAGAGAGCCCCATGCAGCAGGTAGGTGGTAGAGAGCCCCATGCAGCAGGCAGGTGGTAGAGAGCCCCATGCAGCAGGTAGGTGGTAGAGAGCCCCATGCAGCAGGCAGGTGGTAGAGAGCCCCATGCAGCAGGCAGGTGGTAGAGAGCCCCATGCAGCAGGCAGGTGGTAGAGAGCCCCATGCAGCAGGCAGGTGGTAGAGAGCCCCATGCAGCAGGCAGGTGGTAGAGAGCCCCATGCAGCAGGCAGGTGGTAGAGAGCCCCATGCAGCAGGTAGGTGGTAGAGAGCCCCATGCAGCAGGTAGGTGGTAGAGAGCCCCATGCAGCAGGTAGGTGGTAGAGAGCCCCATGCAGCAGGTAGGTGGTAGAGAGCCCCATGCAGCAGGTAGGTGGTAGAGAGCCCCATGCAGCAGGTAGGTGGTAGAGAGCCCCATGCAGCAGGTAGGTGGTGGAGAGCCCCATGCAGCAGGTAGGTGGTGGAGAGCCCCATGCAGCAGGTAGGTGGTGGAGAGCCCCATGCAGCAGGTAGGTGGTGGAGAGCCCCATGCAGCAGGTAGGTGGTAGAGAGCCCCATGCAGCAGGTAGGTGGTGGAGAGCCCCATGCAGCAGGCAGGTGGTAGAGAGCCCCATGCAGCAGGTAGGTGGTGGAGAGCCCCATGCAGCAGGCAGGTGGTAGAGAGCCCCATGCAGCAGGTAGGTGGTGGAGAGCCCCATGCAGCAGGTAGGTGGTAGAGAGCCCCATGCAGCAGGCAGGTGGTGGAGAGCCCCATGCAGCAGGCAGGTGGTGGAGAGCCCCATGCAGCAGGTAGGTGGCAGAGAGCCCCATGCAGCAGGCAGGTGGTAGAGAGCCCCATGCAGCAGGTAGGTGGTGGAGAGCCCCATGCAGCAGGTAGGTGGTGGAGAGCCCCATGCAGCAGGTAGGTGGTAGAGAGCCCCATGCAGCAGGTAGGTGGTAGAGAGCCCCATGCAGCAGGTAGGTGGTGGAGAGCCCCATGCAGCAGGTAGGTGGTAGAGAGCCCCATGCAGCAGGTAGGTGGTAGAGAGCCCCATGCAGCAGGCAGGTGGTAGAGAGCCCCATGCAGCAGGTAGGTGGTGGAGAGCCCCATGCAGCAGGCAGGTGGTAGAGAGCCCCATGCAGCAGGTAGGTGGTGGAGAGCCCCATGCAGCAGGTAGGTGGTAGAGAGCCCCATGCAGCAGGCAGGTGGTGGAGAGCCCCATGCAGCAGGCAGGTGGTGGAGAGCCCCATGCAGCAGGTAGGTGGCAGAGAGCCCCATGCAGCAGGCAGGTGGTGGAGAGCCCCATGCAGCAGGTAGGTGGTGGAGAGCCCCATGCAGCAGGTAGGTGGTGGAGAGCCCCATGCAGCAGGTAGGTGGTAGAGAGCCCCATGCAGCAGGTAGGTGGTAGAGAGCCCCATGCAGCAGGCAGGTGGTAGAGAGCCCCATGCAGCAGGTAGGTGGTGGAGAGCCCCATGCAGCAGGTAGGTGGTGGAGAGCCCCATGCAGCAGGTAGGTGGTAGAGAGCCCCATGCAGCAGGTAGGTGGTAGAGAGCCCCATGCAGCAGGTAGGTGGTGGAGAGCCCCATGCAGCAGGTAGGTGGTAGAGAGCCCCATGCAGCAGGTAGGTGGCAGAGAGCCCCATGCAGCAGGCAGGTGGTAGAGAGCCCCATGCAGCAGGCAGGTGGTAGAGAGCCCCATGCAGCAGGTAGGTGGCAGAGAGCCCCATGCAGCAGGTAGGTGGTAGAGAGCCCCATGCAGCAGGTAGGTGGTAGAGAGCCCCATGCAGCAGGCAGGTGGTGGAGAGCCCCATGCAGCAGGCAGGTGGTGGAGAGCCCCATGCAGCAGGTAGGTGGTAGAGAGCCCCATGCAGCAGGCAGGTGGTGGAGAGCCCCATGCAGCAGGCAGGTGGTGGAGAGCCCCATGCAGCAGGTAGGTGGCAGAGAGCCCCATGCAGCAGGCAGGTGGTAGAGAGCCCCATGCAGCAGGTAGGTGGTGGAGAGCCCCATGCAGCAGGTAGGTGGTGGAGAGCCCCATGCAGCAGGTAGGTGGTAGAGAGCCCCATGCAGCAGGTAGGTGGTAGAGAGCCCCATGCAGCAGGTAGGTGGTGGAGAGCCCCATGCAGCAGGTAGGTGGTAGAGAGCCCCATGCAGCAGGTAGGTGGTAGAGAGCCCCATGCAGCAGGCAGGTGGTAGAGAGCCCCATGCAGCAGGTAGGTGGTGGAGAGCCCCATGCAGCAGGCAGGTGGTAGAGAGCCCCATGCAGCAGGTAGGTGGTGGAGAGCCCCATGCAGCAGGTAGGTGGCAGAGAGCCCCATGCAGCAGGCAGGTGGTGGAGAGCCCCATGCAGCAGGCAGGTGGTGGAGAGCCCCATGCAGCAGGTAGGTGGCGGAGAGCCCCATGCAGCAGGCAGGTGGTAGAGAGCCCCATGCAGCAGGTAGGTGGTGGAGAGCCCCATGCAGCAGGTAGGTGGTGGAGAGCCCCATGCAGCAGGTAGGTGGTAGAGAGCCCCATGCAGCAGGTAGGTGGTAGAGAGCCCCATGCAGCAGGTAGGTGGTAGAGAGCCCCATGCAGCAGGTAGGTGGTAGAGAGCCCCATGCAGCAGGTAGGTGGCAGAGAGCCCCATGCAGCAGGTAGGTGGCAGAGAGCCCCATGCAGCAGGTAGGTGGCAGAGAGCCCCATGCAGCAGGTAGGTGGCAGAGAGCCCCATGCAGCAGGTAGGTGGCAGAGAGCCCCATGCAGCAGGTAGGTGGCAGAGAGCCCCATGCAGCAGGTAGGTGGTAGAGAGCCCCATGCAGCAGGTAGGTGGTAGAGAGCCCCATGCAGCAGGTAGGTGGCAGAGAGCCCCATGCAGCAGGTAGGTGGCAGAGAGCCCCATGCAGCAGGTAGGTGGTAGAGAGCCCCATGCAGCAGGTAGGTGGTAGAGAGCCCCATGCAGCAGGTAGGTGGCAGAGAGCCCCATGCAGCAGGTAGGTGGTAGAGAGCCCCATGCAGCAGGTAGGTGGTAGAGAGCCCCATGCAGCAGGTAGGTGGCAGAGAGCCCCATGCAGCAGGTAGGTGGCAGAGAGCCCCATGCAGCAGGTAGGTGGTGGAGAGCCCCATGCAGCAGGTAGGTGGTAGAGAGCCCCATGCAGCAGGTAGGTGGTAGAGAGCCCCATGCAGCAGGTAGGTGGTAGAGAGCCCCATGCAGCAGGTAGGTGGCAGAGAGCCCCATGCAGCAGGTAGGTGGTAGAGAGCCCCATGCAGCAGGTAGGTGGTAGAGAGCCCCATGCAGCAGGTAGGTGGTAGAGAGCCCCATGCAGCAGGTAGGTGGTAGAGAGCCCCATGCAGCAGGTAGGTGGTAGAGAGCCCCATGCAGCAGGTAGGTGGTAGAGAGCCCCATGCAGCAGGTAGGTGGTAGAGAGCCCCATGCAGCAGGTAGGTGGTAGAGAGCCCCATGCAGCAGGTAGGTGGTAGAGAGCCCCATGCAGCAGGTAGGTGGTAGAGAGCCCCATGCAGCAGGTAGGTGGTAGAGAGCCCCATGCAGCAGGTAGGTGGTAGAGAGCCCCATGCAGCAGGTAGGTGGTAGAGAGCCCCATGCAGCAGGTAGGTGGTAGAGAGCCCCATGCAGCAGGTAGGTGGTAGAGAGCCCCATGCAGCAGGTAGGTGGTAGAGAGCCCCATGCAGCAGGTAGGTGGTAGAGAGCCCCATGCAGCAGGTAGGTGGTAGAGAGCCCCATGCAGCAGGTAGGTGGTAGAGAGCCCCATGCAGCAGGTAGGTGGTAGAGAGCCCCATGCAGCAGGTAGGTGGCAGAGAGCCCCATGCAGCAGGTAGGTGGCAGAGAGCCCCATGCAGCAGGTAGGTGGCAGAGAGCCCCATGCAGCAGGTAGGTGGCAGAGAGCCCCATGCAGCAGGTAGGTGGCAGAGAGCCCCATGCAGCAGGTAGGTGGCAGAGAGCCCCATGCAGCAGGTAGGTGGCAGAGAGCCCCATGCAGCAGGTAGGTGGCAGAGAGCCCCATGCAGCAGGTAGGTGGTAGAGAGCCCCATGCAGCAGGTAGGTGGTAGAGAGCCCCATGCAGCAGGTAGGTGGTAGAGAGCCCCATGCAGCAGGTAGGTGGCAGAGAGCCCCATGCAGCAGGTAGGTGGTAGAGAGCCCCATGCAGCAGGTAGGTGGTAGAGAGCCCCATGCAGCAGGTAGGTGGTAGAGAGCCCCATGCAGCAGGTAGGTGGCAGAGAGCCCCATGCAGCAGGTAGGTGGTAGAGAGCCCCATGCAGCAGGTAGGTGGTAGAGAGCCCCATGCAGCAGGTAGGTGGCAGAGAGCCCCATGCAGCAGGTAGGTGGCAGAGAGCCCCATGCAGCAGGTAGGTGGTGGAGAGCCCCATGCAGCAGGTAGGTGGTAGAGAGCCCCATGCAGCAGGTAGGTGGTAGAGAGCCCCATGCAGCAGGTAGGTGGTAGAGAGCCCCATGCAGCAGGTAGGTGGCAGAGAGCCCCATGCAGCAGGTAGGTGGCAGAGAGCCCCATGCAGCAGGTAGGTGGTAGAGAGCCCCATGCAGCAGGTAGGTGGTAGAGAGCCCCATGCAGCAGGTAGGTGGTAGAGAGCCCCATGCAGCAGGTAGGTGGTAGAGAGCCCCATGCAGCAGGTAGGTGGTAGAGAGCCCCATGCAGCAGGTAGGTGGTAGAGAGCCCCATGCAGCAGGTAGGTGGTAGAGAGCCCCATGCAGCAGGTAGGTGGTAGAGAGCCCCATGCAGCAGGTAGGTGGTAGAGAGCCCCATGCAGCAGGTAGGTGGTAGAGAGCCCCATGCAGCAGGTAGGTGGTAGAGAGCCCCATGCAGCAGGTAGGTGGTAGAGAGCCCCATGCAGCAGGTAGGTGGTAGAGAGCCCCATGCAGCAGGTAGGTGGTAGAGAGCCCCATGCAGCAGGTAGGTGGTAGAGAGCCCCATGCAGCAGGTAGGTGGTAGAGAGCCCCATGCAGCAGGTAGGTGGTAGAGAGCCCCATGCAGCAGGTAGGTGGTAGAGAGCCCCATGCAGCAGGTAGGTGGTAGAGAGCCCCATGCAGCAGGTAGGTGGCAGAGAGCCCCATGCAGCAGGTAGGTGGTAGAGAGCCCCATGCAGCAGGTAGGTGGCAGAGAGCCCCATGCAGCAGGTAGGTGGTAGAGAGCCCCATGCAGCAGGTAGGTGGTAGAGAGCCCCATGCAGCAGGTAGGTGGTAGAGAGCCCCATGCAGCAGGTAGGTGGTAGAGAGCCCCATGCAGCAGGTAGGTGGTAGAGAGCCCCATGCAGCAGGTAGGTGGTAGAGAGCCCCATGCAGCAGGCAGGTGGTAGAGAGCCCCATGCAGCAGGTAGGTGGTAGAGAGCCCCATGCAGCAGGTAGGTGGTAGAGAGCCCCATGCAGCAGGTAGGTGGTAGAGAGCCCCATGCAGCAGGCAGGTGGTAGAGAGCCCCATGCAGCAGGTAGGTGGTAGAGAGCCCCATGCAGCAGGTAGGTGGTAGAGAGCCCCATGCAGCAGGTAGGTGGCAGAGAGCCCCATGCAGCAGGTAGGTGGTAGAGAGCCCCATGCAGCAGGTAGGTGGTAGAGAGCCCCATGCAGCAGGTAGGTGGTGGAGAGCCCCATGCAGCAGGTAGGTGGTGGAGAGCCCCATGCAGCAGGTAGGTGGTGGAGAGCCCCATGCAGCAGGTAGGTGGTGGAGAGCCCCATGCAGCAGGTAGGTGGCAGAGAGCCCCATGCAGCAGGTAGGTGGTAGAGAGCCCCATGCAGCAGGTAGGTGGTAGAGAGCCCCATGCAGCAGGTAGGTGGTAGAGAGCCCCATGCAGCAGGTAGGTGGTAGAGAGCCCCATGCAGCAGGTAGGTGGTAGAGAGCCCCATGCAGCAGGTAGGTGGTGGAGAGCCCCATGCAGCAGGTAGGTGGTAGAGAGCCCCATGCAGCAGGTAGGTGGTAGAGAGCCCCATGCAGCAGGCAGGTGGTAGAGAGCCCCATGCAGCAGGTAGGTGGTAGAGAGCCCCATGCAGCAGGTAGGTGGTAGAGAGCCCCATGCAGCAGGTAGGTGGTGGAGAGCCCCATGCAGCAGGTAGGTGGTAGAGAGCCCCATGCAGCAGGTAGGTGGTAGAGAGCCCCATGCAGCAGGTAGGTGGCAGAGAGCCCCATGCAGCAGGTAGGTGGTAGCGAGCCCCATGCAGCAGGTAGGTGGTAGAGAGCCCCATGCAGCAGGTAGGTGGTGGAGAGCCCCATGCAGCAGGTAGGTGGTGGAGAGCCCCATGCAGCAGGTAGGTGGTAGAGAGCCCCATGCAGCAGGTAGGTGGTGGAGAGCCCCATGCAGCAGGTAGGTGGCAGAGAGCCCCATGCAGCAGGTAGGTGGTAGAGAGCCCCATGCAGCAGGTAGGTGGTAGAGAGCCCCATGCAGCAGGTAGGTGGTAGAGAGCCCCATGCAGCAGGTAGGTGGTAGAGAGCCCCATGCAGCAGGTAGGTGGTAGAGAGCCCCATGCAGCAGGTAGGTGGCAGAGAGCCCCATGCAGCAGGTAGGTGGTAGAGAGCCCCATGCAGCAGGTAGGTGGTGGAGAGCCCCATGCAGCAGGCAGGTGGTAGAGAGCCCCATGCAGCAGGTAGGTGGCAGAGAGCCCCATGCAGCAGGTAGGTGGCAGAGAGCCCCATGCAGCAGGTAGGTGGCAGAGAGCCCCATGCAGCAGGTAGGTGGTAGAGAGCCCCATGCAGCAGGTAGGTGGTAGAGAGCCCCATGCAGCAGGTAGGTGGTAGAGAGCCCCATGCAGCAGGTAGGTGGTAGAGAGCCCCATGCAGCAGGTAGGTGGTAGAGAGCCCCATGCAGCAGGTAGGTGGCAGAGAGCCCCATGCAGCAGGTAGGTGGTGGAGAGCCCCATGCAGCAGGTAGGTGGTGGAGAGCCCCATGCAGCAGGCAGGTGGTAGAGAGCCCCATGCAGCAGGTAGGTGGCAGAGAGCCCCATGCAGCAGGTAGGTGGCAGAGAGCCCCATGCAGCAGGTAGGTGGCAGAGAGCCCCATGCAGCAGGTAGGTGGCAGAGAGCCCCATGCAGCAGGTAGGTGGTAGAGAGCCCCATGCAGCAGGTAGGTGGTAGAGAGCCCCATGCAGCAGGTAGGTGGTAGAGAGCCCCATGCAGCAGGTAGGTGGTAGAGAGCCCCATGCAGCAGGTAGGTGGTAGAGAGCCCCATGCAGCAGGTAGGTGGCAGAGAGCCCCATGCAGCAGGTAGGTGGCAGAGAGCCCCATGCAGCAGGTAGGTGGTAGAGAGCCCCATGCAGCAGGTAGGTGGCAGAGAGCCCCATGCAGCAGGTAGGTGGCAGAGAGCCCCATGCAGCAGGTAGGTGGCAGAGAGCCCCATGCAGCAGGCAGGTGGTAGAGAGCCCCATGCAGCAGGTAGGTGGTAGAGAGCCCCATGCAGCAGGTAGGTGGTGGAGAGCCCCATGCAGCAGGTAGGTGGTGGAGAGCCCCATGCAGCAGGCAGGTGGTGGAGAGCCCCATGCAGCAGGTTGCATCCCTGGAAGGGTGTCATCGCACTCTGCATTGTGGGTTCCTATGGTTCGTGGTCTTTGACCCTCCTGCTGAGCTGGAAGAGCTGAGATGGAGTCAGCCGCTAAGCCCCCCTTGCAGCAGGTTGGGACTTGGGGTGGGATTGCGCATTGCGGTCCCATACTTAACACAAAACAGGATCAGGTTTTCATAAGAACGTACAACATATCAACCATGCGAGGCGTTCGGGCAGCTTGTTGCTAGCTGCTTGCTGTCTGTGCCGTCATTACCTTGCGTCATGATGATGACTCACTCCGCATCACGGCTTTCGCATATTTCGCGGCTAAAGACTATTCCAACACATCCTTAATGCATTAGCAGCTATTCGGTATTGCATAATGCGTTTCGGAAGTCCTATCGACAGCGCTGCGGGCACCGAAAGCCAAAAAACGAAATACGAAACGTCGCGCGAGCGGCGGTTGACGGCCTTACGCCCGCCGAGCGCCTCCAATGCCCATTCTTGCGTTGTCTTGATCTGATATTGTGCGGCCAGTCCTGTGCATGTCCATTTGCACCATATTGATTGACCTTGTACAAGCGGCCCACTCATCAACTTGCACGCCGTACCAGAGATAAAAACTGTAATGGTATTTTAAGCACTCCAGGTGCCCTTCCAAGTTCATTTTTGGTACACGAGTGAGCGCGCCCTGGGCTCTCCGAGCAACAAGCCGAGTGCTCCCTTCAAGCCGAGTCATGTCTAACAATCGCGACAGAGGTAAGTCTGCTGCTGGTACAAATACAGCCCTGTCGAGAAGCCACGCAGCGTTTCGGACTGCCCGGCGCTTCCGACGCTGTCCTACGAAACAACATGTTGCAGCGGTTTGATGTAGCGCGCAATGCACCGCACGCCACGGCGCGATGTCTGCCCCCTTTGCTGCATTCCTCTGCTCTGAATGAGAGAATCGTTGTTGCAGTGCTCTAAAATACTGCTAAGTGTAGAGTTTATGGAACGAAGCGCCAGGACCCAGCTGCGAAACGTGTTTGCAAGCGGCGATGTATGGTTCGACGGCTTCCCTCCTCCCTCCCCTCTCCCTCCTTCTGCGCAACAACAGATTACAGCCGCAGCGCCGGCGGCAGCGGCGGTAGCGACCGGCGGCACGGCGGCAATGGAGGCGGCGGCAGTGGTGTCGGCGGTGGCGGCGGGCGCGGATACGATCAAGGCGGCGGCAGTGGCGGTGGCAGCGGCGGCCCTGACCGTAGCCACCACCAGCAGTACGGCAGCGGCAGCGGGTACGGCGGCGGGTACGGCGGCGGGTACGGTGGCGGCGGGTACGGAAGTCCCAGTAACCAAGGGCGTGGCGGCAGTCAAGGCGGTAGCGGCGGGTACGGCGGCGGGTACGGTGGCGGCGGGTACGGCGGCGGCGGGTACGGAAGTCCCAGTTACCAAGGGCGTGGCGGCAGTCAAGGCGGTAGCGGCGGGTACGGTGGTGGCGGGTATGGCGGCGGCGGCGGCGGAAGTCCGGGTTATCATGGGCGCGGTGGAGGGTACGGCGGGGGTGGCGGGGCCGGCGGCGGCGGCGGCGGGTACGGCGGTGGCGGGGGTGGCGGGTACGGCGGCGGCAGACGAGGCGGCGGCGGAGGTAAGCTAAGCTCCCTAGGAGGCTGCGACCTGCAGCTCCCGCTTTCACGGATGCTAGCTGTCAGGGGCTCATGGGCTTGTGTGCCATGTGATGAGGGTCAGATGCTCAGATGTTTAGGGATAAGGGTCAGGTCCATATAGAGGGGATACACAGAGACATCTGCATTCAGATGTAGGTATGCCCGCATCGAGTGACCCATGGGTCACATCCAGATCTCTTACCCCACACACTGGGAACCGTCGCATGTATGGCATGTGTCCCATGGGTCAGTCTCGCGTGCCACCACCAAACACCGTGCCTACGCCTGCGGTGAATGCCATGCAGTCTCCATCTGCTGCTCCCACGCTCCCATACGCTCATTTCCACCGCTGCTGCTGTTACTGCTGCTGCTGCCGTTGGCTTCATAACCCCAGCCTTAACCCGCCCCTCCCCTGCATCCCACTCTCCGTACCTTTAACAGCAGCAGCTGCCTTCACCCCTCCTCCCCTTTTCTCCCGCAATCCCCTCCCTCCACCCTCACCCCAGGCGGTGGCGGTGGCAGTGGCATGCTGTCGCCGCAGGAGGGCCATGCGGCGATGACCGCCCTCACCTCCTCGGCACGGAACATGACGGCGCCCGTACTAAAGGAAGTGAGTGGGGTGTGCTAGCGTGGGGAGAGGGGAGCGGGAAGCGTTTGGGGACGTTGAGTGAGGCGGACTATTTAGGGTCTTGGCCTGAAGCGTTAATGCGTTGCTTTTTGTTGGAGTGTCAAGGACGAACCCCTCCTCTTCCGCCCCTCTCCCACTTCTCCCCACCGATGCCTACCGATCGTTATTCCCCATGGTTTTGTTTTGCTATGTTTTGTTTTATTTTGTTTTCCCTTTTTCTTTTCCTCCCCCCATGCGCAGCTGTCACCGGAGGGGCTGCCGCTCGCCATCCGGCAGCGACCCAACTTCTGTACGGTGGGCCAGCGGGTCAGCCTGCTAGCCAACTACTTCGCACTGTCAACCACACGGGCCTTCCCAGGGCAGGTAACCACGTGTTGGGGGTGGGGGGGCTGGGGGGTAAAAGTAAGGAAACTGACGAACTGTATGATGAGGCTTCGACGCACGTGTAGCAAGGCTACAATATAAGTCCTAAAGGGAAACCTCACGACATCTCGAGAGGCCTTTTAGGACCGTTGTTACCGTACGTGTAGGGGGGGCGGGCAGGAGCGTATGTATGACATCGGTGTGGGGTACAATCGGTACATGTGTTTGGGGGGGGGGGGGGGCGGGGGCGGGTGCGGGAGACACTTGTGTGGTGTGTGTGTATGACATGTCCTCAATCGCCTCGTCAATGGTTTGGTTACCTCACCATTGTGCCTCTCGCATTTCCTGCCCCACCCCCTCCACCTGCACCTCCACCCCCTCCCCCCTCCCACCCACCCCCTCAGGCCTTCCACTACGATGTGGACATTCGTCCAGTGGATGAGGAGGTGCCGGCAGGTGGGTTGTGCTGGGAGGCGGCGGGGAGGTGGGAGGTGGGAGGGGGTAGGTAGGTGAACGACTGAATGCATGACTGTTATGATGGTTCCCAAAGGAGACGGGGGCGAGGGGAGGGCACTCGTCGGGGGGTCCGGGGGCTCTCATCCGAAGGAGGGGATGGGGTGGGGAGGGGAGGGCTGCGAGTACGGCCTCATCTGCTGTTGCGTGCTGCTGCTGACACAGCTGCCTCCCTCCCTCCCACCACCTCCATCCCTCCAGCAGCAAGACAAGGCGGCCAGCGCGGCCCGCCCCGCCGCCTCTCCCGCGCCCCTCACGCCGCCCTGGAACCAGCAGGAGGGGAGGCAGCTGCTGCCCCTGCGGCTGCCGCTGCTGGCGGTGCCGGTGCCGCTGCTGGTGCATATGGAGGTGGCGCCTCCACCTCCACTGCTATTGTCCCGGCTGCTGCTGCTGCTGCTGCTGCTGCTGCCCCCTCCGCTGCCGACCTGCCGCCCCGCCTGACGCACCGCATCATGGGGGCCCTGGCGGTGCAGCAGGGGTGGCAGGCGGGGGCGTTCCGGTACGACGGGCGGAAGAACCTGTACTTCCCCGGGGAGGTAAGCAGGTTGGGGAGGTGGGAGTGGGGGGGTGGGAGTGGGAGGTGGGGGGGTGAGGAGGAAGGCTGGATGAGGAGAGTGAGGTTGGGGTGGGCAGGCGCGGAAGGGTATCGGGTCGTGTATGTAGGCAAATGGGAGAGCTGAGGGTGGTAGGGAACTGGGATGACTGTACGAGAAGAAAACGCAAGTTGGTGTCGCATGGGGCCAGAGCGACCCGTGGGTCAGCAGGTAACCCACCACGGGTCGGGTCTCCCCACCTCCAACCCCACCTACCCCCGCACCCCATCCCGCCCCCCAGGTGTTGCCCCGGGAGTCGCACACCTTCAGCGTGCGGGTGCCCGAGCGGGAGGGGGGCCAGCGGAAAAAGGAGTTCAAGGTAGGGTGGGGGGAAGGGTGGGGTGCGCGGGCGGGTGCGGGGTGTAGGGAGGGGACGAGCGGCAGGAGGGGACGTGCACACTACACGGTCTGCATCTGCCTGTACCGTATATCCTCCACCCGGCTAGCCGGTTGACTGCCTACCCTCCTTTTGCGACATGCCGGGACCCGTACCCCTCTCACCTCCCCTCCCCCACCTCCCCCACCTCCCCCCCACAGGTCACCGCCAAGTTCGCTGCGGAGGTGGGTCTGGGCTCGCTGTTGGAGTTCCTGGCGAGGGAGAGGCTGGCGGGGGAGAGGCTGGCGGCACCGCGGGAGGCCATGCAGGTGGGGGGTTGGAGGGAGTGGGAGGGGGGGAGCGTGGGAGGGAGTGAGGGCGAGGAAGTTGCGGAGTGAGAGGAGGAGAACTGGGGCGAGGGGGAGGGAGTGTTTAAAAGGAGGACATGCAGCGGGAGGGAAATGGGAAGTGACAGAGGGGCGGGGAGAGAGAGAGCTACGAGATGAAGTCCTTGTTCCAGTACAGGTACTAGCCGCGAGCTGTGTTGCTGTCCTTACAAGTCGTGGCTCAGCTGGTGCGGGCAGCACTGGCTGCTGTGCTGCATGGATACGTACGTGTGCACGCCACCATCCGAACCCCCATCCGCTCCTCTCCCTCTCCTCCACCTCCTCCTTCCCCTCCTCCTTCCCCCCCTTCTGTTCACGTTATTTACAATTTCCCCCCCCCCCTCCTTCACCTCCTCTTTCCCCTCCTCCTCCCCCCTCCTCCTCCTCCTTCCCCCTCCTCCTCCTCCGCCTCCTCCTTCCCCCCCATCCAGGTGATCGATGTGGTGCTCCGCCACGCCTTCCTCGCCGACTCGCGCTGCCTGGTGGCGGGGCGCGGCTTCTTCTTCAGAGGCGAGGGGACCACATCGCTGGGGGGCGGGGCGGAGGTGTGGACGGGGTTCCAACAGGTGGGGAGGGGAGGGGAGGGGAGGGGAGGGACGAGGAGGGGAGGGACGAGGGAGCAAGTATTGGTTGGATGCTGCTGGAGGGCTTCAGATGCTTCAGAGGTGATGAGGTCAGGTGGGGGTCGAATGGGTGGATGTGTAATAGATATAAGATTGCCCATGCAGTGTGAGCACCTGCTTGGAAGACTGCTGTTTTACAATAGAGGCGAGTCTCCTGGCTTCGAACGATTCCTGTGTCAGGAGACTCGTGCATTATCTGGCGCCTGCAGTATATACCGGTAGATGGCTGATCCTATGGAGGAGAGGACATGTCACAAGGTATCCGTGTGCAGGTTACGTCATTCTGCCTCTGGGGTCAATTGGGTGGACCGTGGACGTGCATGTGGATGTGTATGTGCGAGCCATGACGGCCCCTCCCTCCCCCCCTGTCCCCCTTCCTTCCCCTGCCCCTCCCTCCCCCCCTGTCCCCCTTCCTTCCCCTGCCCCTCCCTCCCCCCCTGTCCCCCTTCCTTCCCCTGCCCCTCCCTCCCCCCCTGTCCCCCTTCCTTCCCATGCCCCTCCCTCCCCCCCTGTCCCCCTTCCTTCCCCTGCCCCTCCCTCCCCCCCTGTCCCCCTTCCTTCCCCTGCCCCTCCCTCCCCCCCCTCCAGAGCTTCAAGGCGGTGCAGTCCGGGCTGCATGTGAACCTGGACGCCGCCTTCGCCGCCTTCATGAGCGCCACCCCGCTGGCGCAGCAGCTGAGGGAGATGTGCGGGGGAGGAGGAGGAGGAGGGCGCCTGGATGCCAGCCGGGTGAAGAAGGCGGCAAAAAACCTGACTGGGTTCAAGGTGAGGTGGGGAAGGAGGGGGAGGAGGAGGGGAGGGAGGGGAGGGAGCTGGAAGGAATTCTTCTTCTGTCATTCTTTGCCTAGTTGCCACCGTCACGGGTACTTTCCAACCTTTCCCGCCACCTCCCTCGCCCCTCCTTGTACTGCACGTTTGTACCCGTGCATTATCATCGTGGCGGGAATGATCCCCCTTAGTAATCCATTGCTCCCGCCCACCAGCCCACCCGCCTGCCACACCTCCCCATCCCCCATGGTGAAGTCCCCTCGACATGCAGTTCGTCCGTTACTTGCTTCCCCCCACCCACCCACCCACCCACCCATTCGCTTCCCCCCGCCCAGGTGGAGTACCCGGTGGGACCCGCGGGTCACCGGCGGCGCAAGGCCATCACGGGACTGTCCCCCGAGGGCGCGGACAGGACCACCTTTAAGAATGAGAAGGAAAACAGGTGAAGTGGGGGGAAACACAGGTGCACGCACACGAGTTTTACTATTGGCAGAACACATAATCATTTGCCGGGAACGTGCTCAATTAAATTAAGGACCGCCATCTATGCCTCGTACCTCTTCCTGCGCTGCCCGTTGCTTCCATATGGTTTGATTCCCCCATACCCCCTTCCCTACCCGACCTCCACCCGCCACCCGCCCTCTCCCCCCCCCCAGGATAATGACTGTTGCGGAATACTTTGCCGCCACGGGTCGCCCGCTGCATCAGCCCGCGCTACCCTGCGCCAATGTGGCCAGCAGGGGCCAGCGGCCGGTGTACGTGCCGGCTGAGCTGTGCACGTGAGTGGAGGAGGGTGGGGGAGGGGGGGGGGCGAGGCAGGTGGGGGCCGGGGGTTGGGGGAGGTGAGAAGGAGGGTAGCCGGACTGTAGTGGAGATAGATGTCTGCACTCACTCCCCACACCCACACCCACACCCCCACCCCCACTCCCCACCCCTCACACCCTCCTCTTCCCCTATCCCCTGTCCACCAGTATCGTGGCGGGTCAGCGGCGCATGAAGCTGGATGCGCAGCAGTCAACACAAATGATCGCAGCGGCCAAGCAGGATCCGCCGACCAAGGCGGAGGCCTGCAAGCAGCAGGTGGGTGCACGTGTGGTGAGGCATGCATGCCGTACATGCATGCATCCTCTTGCATGCCGCTCTTGCGTGCATCCTCCTGCATGCCGTACATGCATGCATCCTCCTGCATGCCGTACATGCATGCACCTCATTTAACTTGCCCTCCCCGTCGCACCCTTTCCCCCCAAAAGGCCGCCCGTGTCTCCCGCGCCCTGCACGAGGGCGGCACGGAGGCCAGCTGGGGCCTGCAGTTGGGGTCGGAGCTGCTGAAGCTGGAGGGGCGGCTGCTGCCCGCACCGTTGCTGCAGTACGGCAACCCGCAGGCGTACGATGTGGGCAGCGCGGGGTCGTGGAACCTGAGGTGGGGGGGGGGCTATGCTACCCTGCTGCTGTGGTAGGTGCGTGCCTGGGTGTGTTAAGAAAACTGGCCGCGTGTGTATGTTTAGTAGGGAAGGCGGTGGGTTGTTGAATACCCTTCCTGCTGTACAGACCCCTTTCCTGAAACCGCCATCCCTATACCCCTCAGCCTCAACCCCCAATTCCTAGTTGGGTTTCGGGCAATGGGAACTTGATAGCCCTTTCTTCACCCCTGCTCTCCCCCCCGCAACCACCCCCCTCATACTGCGCCCCAACAGGAATGTTCGCTTTCTGCAGCCGGGCTCGTTGGAGTCTTGGGGTGTGGCTGTGATTGTGCCGCGGGAGGTGAGGCGCTGATGGGAGGGGGGGGAGGGGAAGTGTGAGGTAAGGTGGAGTTGGCGAACGGGGTGCATGACAGGAGGTTGATTGCGTCCGTGAAAACAGCTGAGCCATGCACCTGTAATGACATATCGTATGACCGTAGCCATGTATCGATGTATGTGTTAAATCTACTGTGTGTTACCAAATCCAGCCGCAAGTCATTACTGCATGTGTACATGTGTCCATTACTTACCGGTGTCCAATAACCCAACCAGACGAAACAAACCCCCCCTCCTCTTTTGCCCCTCCCCCTCCCCGACTCCAGGAGTGTGACTACTCGGGGGAGGGCTCGCTGTGGATCTTCCTGCGGGACCTGTGCACCGCGATGCACAACTGCGGCATGGCAGTGGTGAGCCAGAGGGCGGGGGCCGGAGGCAGGGGGCAATATGGGGGGAGGTTTAAACCGTGCAAGTTACCGGTGTCACTGCCCATTTTCCAGCCAGTTTACACACCCCCGCCCCCCTCCGACTCCCGCTTGCCCCCCAGGCATGTGACCCGAGCCGACCGGGAGCCTCCCCCCCGGTGCAGTGGCATGTGGACCCACGCGGCCACAACCGGGGCATCGAGGCGACCATGCGGGCGGCGTTGGATGCGGCGAGGGCGGTGTACGGCAAGCCGGCTCAGCTCATCCTTGTTGTACTGCCCGACAAGGTTTGCACGAGCGAATGCGTGCGTGCCATTGTGTTTGAATGCTGCCAAGGGGTTTGTTAAGGGGCGGGAGGGCTAAAGGGGGTGGGAAGGGGGAAAAGAGCTGCTATGAGCACGTATGGAGTAAATAGCTGTCTCCGCCCTTCCAAGGTCCTTGCCCTTGCCGTACACCCCTCACACATCCCTGCCGTACACCTCTCACAAATCCCTGCCGTACACCTCTCACAAATCCCTGCCGTACACCCCTCACAAATCCCTGCCGTACACCTCTCACACATCCCTGCCGTACACCTCTCACAAATCCCTGCCGTACACCCCTCACAAATCCCTGCCGTACACCTCTCACACATCCCTGCCGTACACCCCTCACACATCCCTGCCGTACACCTCTCACAAATCCCTGCCGTACACCTCTCACAAATCCCTGCCGTACACACCTTGTCCCACAGCTGCTTGATGAGTACAAGGAGATCAAGCGCGTCTCCGACATCGAGCTGGGCATTCCCTCGCAAGTGGTGGCGGGCACCAAGGTAAGGAGGCCAAGAGGGAGAAAGGCCATGTGGGCTCTGGCTATAGCTACATCATCATCCTGATGTGGGGAAAGTTAATAATAGGATGCAGATATAATAGAGCATATGAGTTCAGCAGTGTTTTCTTGCCCCTCTCAGAAGCAAGCATACAATTCCACGCCACTTCCACACCCTTCTCATTAGCTCTGGTCCTTCTTCAGTAACCCCATAAACACACTCGCGGCCAGTTTTTTTAACACACACCGCCTGCCCCTCCAGGCCAAGGTGGGGCGGCAGCAGGCGGGGAAGCGCTGTGGCGGCCTGCAGTACTGCGCGAACGTTGCCATGAAGATCAACGGGAAGCTGGGGGGCGTCAACGTCACCCTGGCCGGGGGCGCCAGGTAGGAATGGCAGCTCAGGGGGGCTTTCAGCGGGGCCGGACGTGTATGTTTGGGGTTTTGGGTACATGCATACATGTGGGGGGTGTCTTATCTCACATCCCCCTTTCCTCCCCTCCCTTCCCCGCCCCGTCCCCCCCACCCCTCTTCCTCAGGCACCTCCCGGTCCTAGGCGGCGACCGCCCACTTCCCTTCATGATCCTGGGTGCTGACGTCACCCACCCCACCGGCACCCCCTCCCGCGCCTCCTCCTCCTCCTCCCCGCTGCACGACCCCTCCGTGGCGGCGGTGGTGGGCAGCCTGGACCCCGGCATGGGCCGCTGGGCTACCCGGGTGATGGTGCAGGCGGGGCGGCAGGAGGTGATCAGCGGCATGCGGAGCGCGGTGAAGGAGCTCCTCCTGGAGTTCTACCAGGCTAACAGGCAGGGCGTGGGGGGGAAGGGGGGGTGGGGGAGTGTGTGTGTTTTGTACGACATATGAGGTGCACACGTGTTGTGTTCTGGGAGCGAGGAGGCAGTGCAGGGGTGAGTGTAAGCAATGGTTGGCACATGCACACAAATATGCACTTACGGCACCACCACTTTACGGACGTACGGCAGCAGCAGGTAGCCTGGGTGGAGTGGATGGCTGGCTGCAGCTGAGTCCCCCCGTCCTGCTCAGTACACAAATACACATCACAGTATAACCACCAACACCTTTTTTTAACACACAGCCAGTTTTCTTGGTTTCCCTCGCAGGCAGGTTAGGCCCGCCCGCCTGGTGATGTACCGGGACGGAGTGAGCGAGGGGGAGTTCGAGAGGGTGATGGTGGACGAGTATGTGGCCATACAGCAGGTGAGCGGAGTAGGGAGGGGAGCAAGGGGGTTAGGGAGCGGAAGGGGAGGCTTAGCCTTTGGGGAGGTAATGGGCGTGAGGAGGAAGGGGGCAAGCAGTGGATGAGAGAAGCGGAAGGGGAGGGGAGAGACGGTAAAGGGGATAGGCAACTTGGCACAACATGTAGGGGGTTGGGAGGGGAAGGAGGGGAAGGAGGGGACAGAGGGGTGGTATCAAGAGTACCGGTACCAGGAAGTGGGAGTCCGTTGCCGACCTTTCTATGCACCCCCTCTTGCCACCCCTCTCCCACCCCCCCTCTCACCCCTCCCCCATCCCCATCCCTCTTCCAACCCCCACCCCCATCCCGCAGGCCTGTTCGGACCACGATGCTGCCTACCGGCCCGACATCACGTTCGTGGTGGTGCAGAAGCGCCACAACACGCGGCTGCTCCCGGGAGAGAGGGTGGCGGCGGACAGCAAGTGAGAGGAGGGAACTGGGACTGGGGCTGGGATGTGCGAATTGAGAAAGGGTTGGCAGGAGTGCGAGGCAGGAGTGCGAGGCAGGAATGCATCCGTTAACGATGACTGATTGGTGGCCATGCTAGGTCGGTTGTTGGCGGGTCGGTACTTCACCCAGTAGTGTATCTCCATCTTTGGCAGCGGAGTCCCCTTGTTGCCATTTAACGGTGGTTAACTAGCAACCATGGGGCTCCGCTGCCAGTGATGGAGATACACTACTGGGTGAAGTAGTGAACCTGTGAACAGCGCCGTACACCTGGCCAGGAAGGCCCAACCTACCTTACCTCCCAACCCCAATGACCTCCTGCCTCCCCCCCTCAACCCCTCAACCCCTCATCCACAGCGGCAATGTGGTGCCGGGCACGGTGGTGGACTGCGGCATCACCTCCCGGGATGCCTTCGACTTCTACCTGAACAGCCACGCAGGGCTGAAGGTGGGGGCATGTAGGGGGAGAGAGGCGGAGGAGAAGCAGGGGAAACTGAGAAAGAATCGCATCAGAACTGCATTAAGAGCTGCATGTGTGTGTACATATAGGTATCCAGCACGTTATCCAGCACAGAAAGGGCAGTCTCAGCAGAAAGAGTGGGTAGCTTGTGGCCAGTAAGCACACCCACCGCCCTTCCTCCCCACCTCAGGGTGCTGGTACCAACAAGCCGGCACACTACCATGTCCTGCTTGATGAGATTGGCTTCGGGGCCGACGGCATCCAGCTGCTCACGTACTGGCTGTGCTACCTGCACCAGCGGGCGACCAAGTGAGGGGGGAGGGAAGGCTGAGGAGGGAAAAGGGTACCGGTACGAGGGGAATGCAAAGTTTTGCATGAGAGAAACGGGCAGGAGGAACAAGTTTCCTAGGACCCCAGAAAGGGGTTCATACATCATACCATCAGCCCCACCCCACCCCACCCCACTCCACCGCATTGCATACCCCCCCACCTTCACCTCCCTCCCTCCCTGCCACTGCTGCCAGGTCGGTGAGCTACTGCCCGCCCGCCTACTACGCCGACCGAGCCGCATACCGCGCCCACATGCTGCTGGTAAGAGTAGGGCAGGAGCAGCAGGGGGGACGGGAGCGAAGAGGAAGACTACAGAGCTCCGGTTGTTCAGAAAGCAGGGGATGTCACCACCCCCGACTGCATACACCCCAGCCAACCATCTTATCAACCCCCTTTGCCTTACCCAACTATCACATCCTGTTCACTCTCTCCTCCCCCACTTCTATTCCCTCCCCTACCCCCACACACAGGCCGCCTCCTCCTCCGACAGCGCCTCCGAGGTCGCCTCACTGGGTGGCGGGGAGGTGGGGGAGGCGGCAGGGGGGGCGGGCGCTCACTTTGTAGGCATCCACCAGCGCCTGAAGAACTTGCTCTACTACATGTAGGGGGTCGTCGAGCGGAAGGGAGAGGGGATTGAGCGGAGGGCAGGGGCTGCTTGGGTATGGGTGGGGATGTGGGTGGAGCGGCAGGAGCAGGGTCTGGTGTGTGGGGTTAGGGAGTGGCACATGTATGACGGGGCTGCCTGGAGCAAGGGAAGGCTGTGTCCCAAATGCATGACACAGTACGGTGGAAGGTTGTGGAGGTGTTGCAGTTGATTGTGTCAAGATAACTGGCCATGTGGTCGAGTGTGTTTGCATAACGATTGAGAGGCGGGGGAGGACTTCAGGAGAGGAGTTGGTCTTGGTTGATGTGGGGCGGAGTAGTCTTAGTTATGATTAGGCGAAACAGAGCAAGGTTATCAAGGTTGCGCACCTCTGGAGTGCTAACCAAATCCTCTCCTGACCCATGGGTCATTTGCGTGTTTTACATGTGGACGAACGCTGTGACGGGTGCTGCCCGTGCAGTACTGCGACTGTACCCATCACACGGGCTCTTTTACCATGCTTCTGGTGCTGGCCGGCTGGGGTTTGCTCTCGAGACTCACGACAACGGAACTCCTTATGGTGAAGGAGAAATGTCGTACTTCCTGTGCTTTATAGCATTGCAGAGAAAAACGTTGCTTTGACACGTGGACTGGTTAAACGTTTGATTGCCTTTTAACCCTACAAAGAGAACCTCCCCGGGTAATTACGGGATCCCCCCATACGCATACATACTGCAGCTGCTTTCTTTTACAGAAAAGAAAGGATAGTCGCTTGTATTGAATACTGCCTATCACCATCCTACACATGCAGAACCCCTCTCATTATGGTCATAGGAAATATATCAGGACGGAGGGATGATACACACCACCAGTAGCTTCGAGCAACAAGAAGAGGAACCCATCCAGCATCCACACACCCCCATGGCCACTGTTTGCCATATCCAGGTAAAAGCCCCCAACCCCTTCCGAAGCATCGAGGAATCAGTTCAGTTTAACCCCTTCATCCGAGGCATCTTCAAAAGTTCACAGAGCAAGTGCCGCCAGTAATGCAGGCAGCCCACCGACCCATGGGACACAGCAAAGAACCTCTCATCACTCAACCAGAACACCCTCCCCCAACAGCTCGCAAGGACATCCATAGCAGAAAGAGGCGAGTGTCAAAGCACAAGGGAGAATGAAATCCATGAGGTGTGTTAACATCGCTCGCGCAAACAGTAAGAACAATGCAGCGCTTCTCTCCATCACCCGCCACCACCACCACGGACACTGCTTTCCATTGTTAGGATAATCGGCTTCATGGGAACCACCTAAACGCTGCAAGGGGCCAGGAGAAAGGGTACGTGTATGGTTGGAGCAGATGACCAGGTCCAACCAGGAACACGGCATTGGATGAACCTCACCACATTCATCAGGGCCAACACCGGCCCTACCAGCACCACAACATCACTCTCGTCAGTACCACCACATAGGATTCCAGTCGTTCGCCGTGTAGGAACACCTCTTCTTCTCCCTTATGAGCATTAGCAATATTTTAACAGTTGACAGCATGGAGCTTCATTGCTTGATGAAACAACAGGCCGTGGGTACTCGCTTGCCAACAATATATAACACTATAACAGTTTCAGAAAAGGGTAGCATTGTTCACAACATCATTCCTCAGCACTCAGCCCACATGCTCCTCGCCTACATCACCTTGGCAAGGAGGATCAGCCAAAGAGCATCAGAGCCACTAACAGCTTGTTTCAGCAGAGGGCTGGTGGCGCCCCAGCAAAGCAAAACAGCCCTGACCATTTTCCAAACCAAACCAGGGCGCCAAGCTTGCTCCCAGCAGGTCCGCTGTCCGCCACTGTTGCACCCTCCACCCCGCACCCTTAAAAAAGTACCAGCCATTTCGTAACACCCAGCGGTGCACCCAAAGCAGCGGACAATATTGGCCTGAAATCCGGCCTGTGACACTTAAATCAACGGCACCCCTCTTAGGGACACTATAGGCTAGAATCACATCCGCCTGTCCGTCCTAAGCCACTACCATGACCACAACCACCAACAACATAACGACTTACCCCAGCACTGCTGAGCCACCATGCTATCCCATCAGCCCATCATTTACCAAGCATAAATTGCACCATCATCATCACT
Source organism: Astrephomene gubernaculifera (assembly GCA_021605115.1). Lineage (NCBI taxonomy): Eukaryota > Viridiplantae > Chlorophyta > Chlorophyceae > Chlamydomonadales > Astrephomenaceae > Astrephomene > Astrephomene gubernaculifera. Next base: position 268,405 of record BMAR01000057.1, on the reverse strand, counting down.
GCACCGAGCTGAACTGGAACGGATCCAAGTCTTGGTACCTGCACAACAAATGTACCCCCCAGCCCCCCACATCCAGCAATCCAGGCAGCAAGCCACCCATGCACCCCAGTACACCCGCCAGCCTCATTGGAAGCCTTGTGTGACAGTATCACCGCTATCATTGCTACCATCACAACCACCACCACCACCAAACCAGTCCCATGTGCATAAACCTTCCCAATTTGGGCATGCTCGACCAAGCCTTCGTTTGCCAAGGCACTCCTTTCCTATTCTTAAGATGATGATAGGCAGCAGCGGATGCCTGCACTACATCAGACTAAAGGACATGAGCCCAGGAGAGAATACTATCAATCCAGCATATAGCCAAACGGGGAGGGCTACAAAAGCACACTATTTGATTAAAACATCCAAATTAGGCCGCCACCAAAGTAAGGATTCGGAAGAGGATATGAAAGACCCAAATCCATTCCAAATCACCCCACACACTTTCAAAATTGACAAAGCTTGTAACCAACCCTGCAAGCAGCATCCGACGCTGCAGGTGAGGATTATGTTTGAAATGGCCAACACACGGCCACATCGGAATGAAGGAGACAGCGGCTGCACCGCACACCATCCCTTACCTCCAGCGGCGGCAAGTATGCACGCCAAGAAAAGACATTCGAAGGTTCATACACAAATCTTTTGTTTGGTTCAGACACTGCAGCGGCTAAAGCAAAGGTCGCAGGAAAAAACATGATCTTCACACTATGCGCCGGCCCCACTACTTGCAGCAACAGCAAAATACGAGAAGCAGGCGGAACCGGAAATACACAGAACTGCCCTCCTTGCAAACGGCCTGATGCCCATATATCTACGGCCTGCACGCCATTGCACGATTAAATGCTCAAGGAGAAGCAGCAAGTGTGATGGCCCAGCTACCTCCAGGATTCTCATCGTAAGATCCCAAGACAGAGGTAGACGCCCAGTGGGTGCACCTCTGGTGAACAGGAGGAACCACCTTCTGGAACCCCTTACACCATCGCCCTCCGTCGTTCTCTCCTTGTGTGCTTGCCATCACCATCAGGGCCGGCATCGTGTCAAAGAAACTTTCACGCCACCCCAAACAGAGCAGATGTCACATTTCAGCTCATTCTTTTCGAGCAGTGGCTTGCATGGGGGTCCAACGTGTGAACAAAAGGACTTTAGTAACAGCACATAGATGGCCACCTAGTGGCCGCACGCACTAGGCAAGTATTTCCGCAAGCAGTGTAGATCTTACACAACAAACAAAGGTATATAGCAAGCGGTTTAAGAGAATATTTTAATGCAGTATAGTCAAAGCGGGATTGGAGGCACCTCAGCCCCGAACAACCTGAACCTGCGCGTGTCACTTCACAATTAATAGCCCCTATTGCCACTATCACGACAAGACATACGTCCACGCATAAACTGATCAACAGCGCGGTCCCTCGGTGCAGACGAGGAGCACGCCCCCTCAGCCATCAGTCGTGACCCTCCAGCGCCTTGCACCGACGCCGCCGCCACCATCCCTCCTGCTCCCGCTGCTGGCATCCCTGCCCCTCCTGTTCCCGTACCCTCTCCTCCTCCTCGTCCTGCAGCCAGCAGGGACCCACCGACTCCGCCCGCCGCCAGCCGTCCACTGCTGCTGCCGGACGCGCTGGACCCGAGACCCACCTCAGACACAGCGGGCGCCGTCATCTGCCCAGGCGCTGCACCACCGGCCGTTCCCGCGCCCCCTACTCCTCCTACCACCACCGCCGCCCCTGCCGCAAGGCTCTGCAGGGCAGCGTCCGGCAGCGTGCCCAGCAGCATGGCGCGCTGCTGCAGCTCCCGGCGCTGCCGTGTGGCACCCTCCGACTGGGGCTCCCACAGGAACGTCTCCATGCGACCCTTGCCCTTGACCTGGAGGAGTAGGGGGAAGGGCAGGAGGAGGCGCGGGGTTAGGGGAATGAGCGTACTGCGCTGATGGTCAGTATGTGAAGGACGAGGAAAGGAGGCAAGACACGAGATTCAAGAATAAATGAGGGCGGTCGGGGCGTGGAGGGTGGGCCCTGAATAATCAGGACGCTGGAAAGGACAAGGCCAGGTGTATGCTGCGAGGCAAGCAAATGCCCGAGAGACTCCCCCCTCCCTTGCCACGTCTCTCGTCACGCACCTCCACGCCCCCGGTGCTGACCCAGCCCAGCTCGTCCTCCCCAGCGGGCAGCAGTCTGCGCGTGGACGCGGACACGTGGATGCAGCCGGGCCGACCCGTGCTCTCCTGAGGGCGTGGGCGCGGGTGTGGAAAGGATAATGGAAGGGGTGAACTGGGAGGTCAGGAGGACGGATACTTGGTTGTTCAGGATGGAGGAGTGAATGCTAGGTCAGCACATGGGTACAGGGTTTAGACACCGCTAGGAACTCTCCGAGCCAGGGCCGCCAGCCGGCAGCAGTGCGCGCGCCCGCCCAGCGAGGCGGTGCGGGCGGACAGCAGTCGGCAGGCGGCGGAGCGGATACGGTCTACAGGGCGGGGGCCGGAGAAGACGGTGCGGGAGGCGGCCTGCGTGGGGGTGGTGGTTGGAGGGGTTGGGAGGTGGGGGGGGGGGAAGAGGAGGAATGGTAAGGGGTACAGGAGCAGCAGCGGTGTTGGGTGAGCACAGAGGCAGGGGAGGCATGACGTGTGGCTCCCCTGCCGCCGGCTGGCTTCGAAAACACACTTCCAAGAGCCACCTCCCCCCTGGCTTCACCCCCCCCCCCCGCCCTTGCTAGCCCCCTTCCCTTCCGCCCACCTCCCCCCCCCTCACCTCCAGTCCATCCACCGCTCGCTCCCTCAAAGCTCCCAGATCCAGCCGCACCACCACACCGGCAGTCCTTGATGCTCCGCCGCCGCCGCCTACCCCCTCCGCCGCCGCCGCCCCCCCCTGCCCCTCCACAAGCACTGGGAAGCATCCCTTGCCTCGCGCCCCACTCAACCGCTTCAACAGCCAGCTCCCGACCACCAACACATCCGCCGCCGCCGACCCCACTCTTCCAGCTGACGCCGCCTCCGGCACCGGCGGCAACAGCTGAGGAACCGTTTTCCGCAGTCGCCTCAGCAGCTCAGGCAACGGCATCTGAAAGCGCCGTGCATCGTACGAACCATGGGCCCGTACGGCAGTGGCCCCCGCCGCCGCCGCCACTGTCGTACGCAGCCCCGCCGCCGCCAGCGTCAGCGCCGCCGCCGCCGCCAACCGCTCCGCTGCACCGGGGCCTGAGAACACGAGTCGCACATAGTGCCGCAGCAGGTCGGGGCGCAGGGGCCAGTGCTCGGCGGCGGTGGTGGTGAGGGTGGTGGTGGCGGAGGCGGAGGTGGCGGAGGCGGAGGAGGACCGATGTGTTGTACGAGCGGTCATGGGACTGCCGGCGCCGTACCTCCTGGAGGTGCCGCGGGTAGTTGCAGCAGCAGTACCGTGGACTCCTTCTTCTTCTTCTTGCTGCTGCTCCTCCTCCTCCTCCTCCGCAGCAGCAGCAGCATCATCATCGGCCTCACCGACCTCCTCCAATGCGTCCGCTGCACTGAGGCCGAGACCACCCAGGCCGCCGTCACCCAGGCCGCCGCTGCCTCCGTAATCGACATCATCCACGGTGACGTCATCGCCGTACGGATCAGCAACTGTGCCGTACATGGCATCGAATGCCCCCTCCTCCTGATCCTCCTCCTCCCCATACTCCGTGCCGTACAGTCCTCCTCCTCCTGCTCCACCCGCCAGCCCCTCCTCACCGTCGTCGTCCTCCCTCTCCTCGATGAAACACAAGTCGTCGCCGCCACCGCCGATGACCCCGCCGGCCGGGGAGTCATTATCCCGGGAAGGGGCGGCGCCGCCGCCGCCGCCGTCCCCCCTCTTCACCTCGGCCGCCGTCACCGTGTCAGGAGCTGACTGCATGCGCGGCCTAGGAGGCGTCACGCGTGTCTCTCCCTGCTGCCCCCGCTGTTGCCGCGCCTCCTCCCCTTCCAGCCGCCCCTCCTGCTGCTGCTGTTGCTGGTGCTGCTGCGGCTGCTGCTGTTGCTGCTGCTGTTGGAGGAGGGTGGAGAAAACCAGCCGTACGAAACCCTGTCCCTGCTCCCCCTGCTGCCGCTGTAGCAGCTCCAGGCAGGGCTCATCCGCCAGCAGTTCGTCCAGGGAGGAGTACGGCAGGGGGGACGGAGGGGCAGCAGCAGCGGCTGCCTCCCAGGCGGCTGCAAGGGCGCGTTCCGCGTCCTGCACGGGAGCTAGGAAGAGGTCGGCGGCTCGGGTGTCGATTTGGTGGCGGGAGACGATGAAGCTTGCCTGGTGGGGTGGAGGAGGGGAGGGGAAGGAGGGGGTGTATGGCGTGAGTGGCTGAGGAGCACTTAAGGCAGTGGTTGGAACTTGGAAGGCAAAACCTGGGATGGGTGGAACAGGAAGGGGGGTAGCGAGGGAAGCGTCTGGTGTAACCCAGAGTCGCCGGCGGCGTGGGGACACTGTTCGGCAATCACATTATTATTTCTTATTATGACAATGCCTTTTGTTAATAGTCAGCCACGCACCAGCATGTTTTTGGCCCATGAACTTGGCGAATCGCAGGACCATGTTCGCTCAATTAGCTCCTTTAAGCTAGCTTTGCCGGCACCTAGGAGTGCTGCTGCATCCACAAGCACATTGCCTGTGATTTCACTAAAAGAAAAGCAGCGATCTGCAGATAAGATAGAGACAAGATGTTCGGCCGCAACAAGCTCTCCAGGCACGCCAGAGGCAAGGCTTGACTCCAGTACGGTAGAAAGCTCTTGAAGGGGAAGTCTATAGTGTGGCACAGTTAATAGCTTTGACGCTGCGAGTCGCTTTATCCGAGACTCATCGGACCCTCCTCGCCAGACTAGGTTGGCATATATGTGAAGCGAGGTCGCCATAGTGCATATCGCCTTGTGCCAACAAAAGCCACACCCAAAAGCATTAACCTCGCATAACTCCTCGACTTGTGTCTCGCTAACCGTTCAATCCTAACGACCAGCCGTAAGGTGTACGACAGCAGCTTTCGTACGTCAAGGAATTCACTCTTCGGAAAGCTCACCCAACCAAGTATGCAAGTATCCGGTGCTATTGTGATTGCGGAATAGCAGCACGGACTCCTGCACAGTATGCCAACAACATGTACGGTGGTGGAGAGCCCCATGCAGCAGGTAGGTGGTAGAGAGCCCCATGCAGCAGGTAGGTGGTAGAGAGCCCCGTGCAGCAGGTAGGTGGTAGAGAGCCCCATGCAGCAGGTAGGTGGTAGAGAGCCCCATGCAGCAGGTAGGTGGTGGAGAGCCCCATGCAGCAGGTAGGTGGCAGAGAGCCCCATGCAGCAGGTAGGTGGTAGAGAGCCCCATGCAGCAGGTAGGTGGTAGAGAGCCCCATGCAGCAGGTAGGTGGCAGAGAGCCCCATGCAGCAGGTAGGTGGCAGAGAGCCCCATGCAGCAGGTAGGTGGTAGAGAGCCCCATGCAGCAGGTAGGTGGTAGAGAGCCCCATGCAGCAGGTAGGTGGTAGAGAGCCCCATGCAGCAGGTAGGTGGCAGAGAGCCCCATGCAGCAGGTAGGTGGCAGAGAGCCCCATGCAGCAGGTAGGTGGTAGAGAGCCCCATGCAGCAGGTAGGTGGTAGAGAGCCCCATGCAGCAGGTAGGTGGTAGAGAGCCCCATGCAGCAGGTAGGTGGTAGAGAGCCCCATGCAGCAGGTAGGTGGTAGAGAGCCCCATGCAGCAGGTAGGTGGTAGAGAGCCCCATGCAGCAGGTAGGTGGTAGAGAGCCCCATGCAGCAGGTAGGTGGTAGAGAGCCCCATGCAGCAGGTAGGTGGTAGAGAGCCCCATGCAGCAGGTAGGTGGTAGAGAGCCCCATGCAGCAGGTAGGTGGTGGAGAGCCCCATGCAGCAGGTAGGTGGTGGAGAGCCCCATGCAGCAGGTAGGTGGTGGAGAGCCCCATGCAGCAGGTAGGTGGTGGAGAGCCCCATGCAGCAGGTAGGTGGTGGAGAGCCCCATGCAGCAGGTAGGTGGTGGAGAGCCCCATGCAGCAGGTAGGTGGTGGAGAGCCCCATGCAGCAGGTAGGTGGTGGAGAGCCCCATGCAGCAGGTAGGTGGTGGAGTGCCCCATGCAGCAGGTAGGTGGTAGAGAGCCCCATGCAGCAGGTAGGTGGTAGAGAGCCCCATGCAGCAGGTAGGTGGTAGAGAGCCCCATGCAGCAGGTAGGTGGTAGAGAGCCCCATGCAGCAGGTAGGTGGTAGAGAGCCCCATGCAGCAGGCAGGTGGTAGAGAGCCCCATGCAGCAGGTAGGTGGTAGAGAGCCCCATGCAGCAGGCAGGTGGTAGAGAGCCCCATGCAGCAGGTAGGTGGTAGAGAGCCCCATGCAGCAGGCAGGTGGTAGAGAGCCCCATGCAGCAGGCAGGTGGTAGAGAGCCCCATGCAGCAGGTAGGTGGTAGAGAGCCCCATGCAGCAGGCAGGTGGTAGAGAGCCCCATGCAGCAGGCAGGTGGTAGAGAGCCCCATGCAGCAGGCAGGTGGTAGAGAGCCCCATGCAGCAGGCAGGTGGTAGAGAGCCCCATGCAGCAGGCAGGTGGTAGAGAGCCCCATGCAGCAGGTAGGTGGTAGAGAGCCCCATGCAGCAGGTAGGTGGTAGAGAGCCCCATGCAGCAGGTAGGTGGTAGAGAGCCCCATGCAGCAGGTAGGTGGTAGAGAGCCCCATGCAGCAGGTAGGTGGTAGAGAGCCCCATGCAGCAGGTAGGTGGTAGAGAGCCCCTTGCAGCAGGTAGGTGGTAGAGAGCCCCTTGCAGCAGGCAGGTGGTAGAGAGCCCCATGCAGCAGGCAGGTGGTAGAGAGCCCCATGCAGCAGGCAGGTGGTAGAGAGCCCCATGCAGCAGGCAGGTGGTAGAGAGCCCCATGCAGCAGGTAGGTGGTAGAGAGCCCCATGCAGCAGGTTGGTGGTAGAGAGCCCCATGCAGCAGGTAGGTGGTAGAGAGCCCCATGCAGCAGGTAGGTGGTAGAGAGCCCCATGCAGCAGGTAGGTGGTAGAGAGCCCCATGCAGCAGGTAGGTGGTAGAGAGCCCCATGCAGCAGGTAGGTGGTAGAGAGCCCCATGCAGCAGGTAGGTGGTAGAGAGCCCCATGCAGCAGGTAGGTGGTAGAGAGCCCCATGCAGCAGGTAGGTGGTAGAGAGCCCCATGCAGCAGGTAGGTGGTAGAGAGCCCCATGCAGCAGGTAGGTGGTAGAGAGCCCCATGCAGCAGGTAGGTGGTAGAGAGCCCCATGCAGCAGGTAGGTGGTAGAGAGCCCCATGCAGCAGGTAGGTGGTAGAGAGCCCCATGCAGCAGGTAGGTGGTAGAGAGCCCCATGCAGCAGGCAGGTGGTAGAGAGCCCCATGCAGCAGGCAGGTGGTAGAGAGCCCCATGCAGCAGGTAGGTGGTAGAGAGCCCCATGCAGCAGGTAGGTGGTAGAGAGCCCCATGCAGCAGGTAGGTGGTAGAGAGCCCCATGCAGCAGGTAGGTGGTAGAGAGCCCCATGCAGCAGGCAGGTGGTAGAGAGCCCCATGCAGCAGGTAGGTGGTAGAGAGCCCCATGCAGCAGGCAGGTGGTAGAGAGCCCCATGCAGCAGGCAGGTGGTAGAGAGCCCCATGCAGCAGGTAGGTGGTAGAGAGCCCCATGCAGCAGGTAGGTGGTAGAGAGCCCCATGCAGCAGGCAGGTGGTAGAGAGCCCCATGCAGCAGGCAGGTGGTAGAGAGCCCCATGCAGCAGGTAGGTGGCAGAGAGCCCCATGCAGCAGGCAGGTGGTAGAGAGCCCCATGCAGCAGGTAGGTGGTAGAGAGCCCCATGCAGCAGGTAGGTGGTAGAGAGCCCCATGCAGCAGGTAGGTGGTAGAGAGCCCCATGCAGCAGGTAGGTGGTAGAGAGCCCCATGCAGCAGGTAGGTGGTGGAGAGCCCCATGCAGCAGGTAGGTGGCAGAGAGCCCCATGCAGCAGGCAGGTGGTAGAGAGCCCCATGCAGCAGGTAGGTGGTAGAGAGCCCCATGCAGCAGGCAGGTGGTAGAGAGCCCCATGCAGCAGGCAGGTGGTAGAGAGCCCCATGCAGCAGGTAGGTGGCAGAGAGCCCCATGCAGCAGGTAGGTGGTGGAGAGCCCCATGCAGCAGGCAGGTGGTAGAGAGCCCCATGCAGCAGGTAGGTGGCAGAGAGCCCCATGCAGCAGGCAGGTGGTAGAGAGCCCCATGCAGCAGGCAGGTGGCAGAGAGCCCCATGCAGCAGGTAGGTGGCAGAGAGCCCCATGCAGCAGGTAGGTGGTAGAGAGCCCCATGCAGCAGGTAGGTGGCAGAGAGCCCCGTGCAGCAGGTAGGTGGTAGAGAGCCCCGTGCAGCAGGTAGGTGGCAGAGAGCCCCATGCAGCAGGTAGGTGGTAGAGAGCCCCATGCAGCAGGTAGGTGGTAGAGAGCCCCATGCAGCAGGCAGGTGGTAGAGAGCCCCATGCAGCAGGCAGGTGGTAGAGAGCCCCATGCAGCAGGCAGGTGGCAGAGAGCCCCATGCAGCAGGTAGGTGGCAGAGAGCCCCATGCAGCAGGTAGGTGGTAGAGAGCCCCATGCAGCAGGTAGGTGGCAGAGAGCCCCATGCAGCAGGTAGGTGGTAGAGAGCCCCGTGCAGCAGGTAGGTGGCAGAGAGCCCCATGCAGCAGGTAGGTGGTAGAGAGCCCCATGCAGCAGGTAGGTGGTAGAGAGCCCCATGCAGCAGGCAGGTGGTAGAGAGCCCCATGCAGCAGGTAGGTGGTAGAGAGCCCCATGCAGCAGGTAGGTGGTAGAGAGCCCCATGCAGCAGGCAGGTGGTAGAGAGCCCCATGCAGCAGGTAGGTGGTAGAGAGCCCCATGCAGCAGGTAGGTGGTAGAGAGCCCCATGCAGCAGGTAGGTGGTAGAGAGCCCCATGCAGCAGGTAGGTGGTAGAGAGCCCCATGCAGCAGGTAGGTGGTAGAGAGCCCCGTGCAGCAGGTAGGTGGCAGAGAGCCCCATGCAGCAGGTAGGTGGTAGAGAGCCCCATGCAGCAGGTAGGTGGCAGAGAGCCCCATGCAGCAGGTAGGTGGCAGAGAGCCCCATGCAGCAGGTAGGTGGTAGAGAGCCCCATGCAGCAGGTAGGTGGTAGAGAGCCCCATGCAGCAGGTAGGTGGTAGAGAGCCCCATGCAGCAGGTAGGTGGTAGAGAGCCCCATGCAGCAGGTAGGTGGCAGAGAGCCCCATGCAGCAGGTAGGTGGTAGAGAGCCCCATGCAGCAGGTAGGTGGTAGAGAGCCCCATGCAGCAGGTAGGTGGCAGAGAGCCCCATGCAGCAGGTAGGTGGTAGAGAGCCCCATGCAGCAGGTAGGTGGTAGAGAGCCCCATGCAGCAGGTAGGTGGTAGAGAGCCCCATGCAGCAGGTAGGTGGCAGAGAGCCCCATGCAGCAGGCAGGTGGTAGAGAGCCCCATGCAGCAGGTAGGTGGTAGAGAGCCCCATGCAGCAGGCAGGTGGTAGAGAGCCCCATGCAGCAGGTAGGTGGTAGAGAGCCCCATGCAGCAGGTAGGTGGTAGAGAGCCCCATGCAGCAGGCAGGTGGTAGAGAGCCCCATGCAGCAGGTAGGTGGTAGAGAGCCCCATGCAGCAGGTAGGTGGTAGAGAGCCCCATGCAGCAGGTAGGTGGTAGAGAGCCCCATGCAGCAGGTAGGTGGTAGAGAGCCCCATGCAGCAGGTAGGTGGTAGAGAGCCCCATGCAGCAGGTAGGTGGTAGAGAGCCCCATGCAGCAGGTAGGTGGTAGAGAGCCCCATGCAGCAGGTAGGTGGTAGAGAGCCCCATGCAGCAGGTAGGTGGTAGAGAGCCCCATGCAGCAGGTAGGTGGTAGAGAGCCCCATGCAGCAGGTAGGTGGCAGAGAGCCCCATGCAGCAGGTAGGTGGTAGAGAGCCCCATGCAGCAGGTAGGTGGTAGAGAGCCCCATGCAGCAGGTTGCATCCCTGGAAGGGTGTCATCGCACTCTGCATTGTGGGTTCCTATGGTTCGTGGTCTTTGACCCTCCTGCTGAGCTGGAAGAGCTGAGATGGAGTCAGCCGCTAAGCCCCCCTTGCAGCAGGTTGGGACTTGGGGTGGGATTGCGCATTGCGGTCCCATACTTAACACAAAACAGGATCAGGTTTTCATAAGAACGTACAACATATCAACCATGCGAGGCGTTCGGGCAGCTTGTTGCTAGCTGCTTGCTGTCTGTGCCGTCCTTACCTTGCGTCATGATGATGACTCACTCCGCATCACGGCTTTCGCATATTTCGCGGCTAAAGACTATTCCAACACATCCTTAATGCATTAGCAGCTATTCGGTATTGCATAATGCGTTTCGGAAGTCCTATCGACAGCGCTGCGGGCACCGAAAGCCAAAAAACGAAATACGAAACGTCGCGCGAGCGGCGGTTGACGGCCTTACGCCCGCCGAGCGCCTCCAATGCCCATTCTTGCGTTGTCTTGATCTGATATTGTGCGGCCAGTCCTGTGCATGTCCATTTGCACCATATTGATTGACCTTGTACAAGCGGCCCACTCATCAACTTGCACGCCGTACCAGAGATAAAAACTGTAATGGTATTTTAAGCACTCCAGGTGCCCTTCCAAGTTCATTTTTGGTACACGAGTGAGCGCGCCCTGGGCTCTCCGAGCAACAAGCCGAGTGCTCCCTTCAAGCCGAGTCATGTCTAACAATCGCGACAGAGGTAAGTCTGCTGCTGGTACAAATACAGCCCTGTCGAGAAGCCACGCAGCGTTTCGGACTGCCCGGCGCTTCCGACGCTGTCCTACGAAACAACATGTTGCAGCGGTTTGATGTAGCGCGCAATGCACCGCACGCCACGGCGCGATGTCTGCCCCCTTTGCTGCATTCCTCTGCTCTGAATGAGAGAATCGTTGTTGCAGTGCTCTAAAATACTGCTAAGTGTAGAGTTTATGGAACGAAGCGCCAGGACCCAGCTGCGAAACGTGTTTGCAAGCGGCGATGTATGGTTCGACGGCTTCCCTCCTCCCTCCCCTCTCCCTCCTTCTGCGCAACAACAGATTACAGCCGCAGCGCCGGCGGCAGCGGCGGTAGCGACCGGCGGCACGGCGGCAATGGAGGCGGCGGCAGTGGTGTCGGCGGTGGCGGCGGGCGCGGATACGATCAAGGCGGCGGCAGTGGCGGTGGCAGCGGCGGCCCTGACCGTAGCCACCACCAGCAGTACGGCAGCGGCAGCGGGTATGGTGGCGGGTACGGCGGCGGGTACGGTGGCGGCGGGTACGGCGGCGGCGGGTACGGAAGTCCCAGTTACCAAGGGCGTGGCGGCAGTCAAGGCGGTAGCGGCGGGTACGGCGGCGGGTACGGTGGCGGCGGGTACGGCGGCGGCGGGTACGGAAGTCCCAGTTACCAAGGGCGTGGCGGCAGTCAAGGCGGTAGCGGCGGGTACGGTGGTGGCGGGTATGGCGGCGGCGGCGGCGGAAGTCCGGGTTATCATGGGCGCGGTGGAGGGTACGGCGGGGGTGGCGGGGCCGGCGGCGGCGGCGGCGGGTACGGCGGTGGCGGGGGTGGCGGGTACGGCGGCGGCAGACGAGGCGGCGGCGGAGGTAAGCTAAGCTCCCTAGGAGGCTGCGACCTGCAGCTCCCGCTTTCACGGATGCTAGCTGTCAGGGGCTCATGGGCTTGTGTGCCATGTGATGAGGGTCAGATGCTCAGATGTTTAGGGATAAGGGTCAGGTCCATATAGAGGGGATACACAGAGACATCTGCATTCAGATGTAGGTATGCCCGCATCGAGTGACCCATGGGTCACATCCAGATCTCTTACCCCACACACTGGGAACCGTCGCATGTATGGCATGTGTCCCATGGGTCAGTCTCGCGTGCCACCACCAAACACCGTGCCTACGCCTGCGGTGAATGCCATGCAGTCTCCATCTGCTGCTCCCACGCTCCCATACGCTCATTTCCACCGCTGCTGCTGTTACTGCTGCTGCTGCCGTTGGCTTCATAACCCCAGCCTTAACCCGCCCCTCCCCTGCATCCCACTCTCCGTACCTTTAACAGCAGCAGCTGCCTTCACCCCTCCTCCCCTTTTCTCCCGCAATCCCCTCCCTCCACCCTCACCCCAGGCGGTGGCGGTGGCAGTGGCATGCTGTCGCCGCAGGAGGGCCATGCGGCGATGACCGCCCTCACCTCCTCGGCACAAAACATGACAGCGCCCGTGCTAAAGGAAGTGAGTGGGGTGTGCTAGCGTGGGGAGAGGGGAGCGGGAAGCGTTTGGGGACGTTGAGTGAGGCGGACTATTTAGGGTCTTGGCCTGAAGCGTTAATGCGTTGCTTTTTGTTGGAGTGTCAAGGACGAACCCCTCCTCTTCCGCCCCTCTCCCACTTCTCCCCACCGATGCCTACCGATCGATATTCCCCATGGTTTTGTTTTGCTTTGTTTTGTTTTATTTTGTTTTCCCTTTTTCTTTTCCTCCCCCCATGCGCAGCTGTCACCGGAGGGGCTGCCGCTCGCCATCCGGCAGCGACCCAACTTCTGTACGGTGGGCCAGCGGGTCAGCCTGCTAGCCAACTACTTCGCACTGTCAACCACACGGGCCTTCCCAGGGCAGGTAACCACGTGTTGGGGGTGGGGGGGCTGGGGGGTAAAAGTAAGGAAACTGACGAACTGTATGATGAGGCTTCGACGCACGTGTAGCAAGGCTACAATATAAGTCCTAAAGGGAAACCTCACGACATCTCGAGAGGCCTTTTAGGACCGTTGTTACCGTACGTGTAGGGGGGGCGGGCAGGAGCGTATGTATGACATCGGTGTGGGGTACAATCGGTACATGTGTGTGGGGGGGGGCGGGTACGTGTGCGGGAGACACGTGTGGTGTGTGTTAAAATAACTGGCCGCGAGGCGAAACGTGTGGTGTGTGTGTGTGTGTGTGTGTGTGTGTGTGTGTGTGTGTGTGTGTATGACATGTCCTCAATCGCCTCGTCAATGGTTTGGTTACCTCACCATTGTGCCTCTCGCATTTCCTGCCCCACCCCCTCCACCTGCACCTCCACCCCCTCCCCCCTCCCACCCACCCCCTCAGGCCTTCCACTACGATGTGGACATTCGTCCAGTGGATGAGGAGGTGCCGGCAGGTGGGTTGTGCTGGGAGGCGGCGGGGAGGTGGGAGGTGGGAGGGGGTAGGTAGGTGAACGACTGAATGCATGACTGTTATGATGGTTCCCAAAGGAGACGGGGGCGAGGGGAGGGCACTCGTCGGGGGGTCCGGGGGCTCTCATCCGAAGGAGGGGATGGGGTGGGGAGGGGAGGGCTGCGAGTACGGCCTCATCTGCTGTTGCGTGCTGCTGCTGACACAGCTGCCTCCCTCCCTCCCACCACCTCCATCCCTCCAGCAGCAAGACAAGGCGGCCAGCGCGGCCCGCCCCGCCGCCTCTCCCGCGCCCCTCACGCCGCCCTGGAACCAGCAGGAGGGGAGGCAGCTGCTGCCCCTGCGGCTGCCGCTGCTGGCGGTGCCGGTGCCGCTGCTGGTGCATATGGAGGTGGCGCCTCCACCTCCACTGCTATTGTCCCGGCTGCTGCTGCTGCTGCTGCTGCTGCTGCAGCAGCAGCAGCAGCAGCAGCAGCAGCAGCCCCCTCCGCTGCCGACCTGCCGCCCTGCCTGACGCACCGCATCATGGGGGCCCTGGCGGTGCAGCAGGGGTGGCAGGCGGGGGCGTTCCGGTACGACGGACGAAAGAACCTGTACTTCCCCGGGGAGGTAAGCAGGTTGGGGAGGTGGGAGTGGGGGGGTGGGAGTGGGGGGTGGGGGGGTGAGGAGGAAGGCTGGATGAGGAGAGTGAGGTTGGGGTGGGCAGGCGCGGAAGGTTATCGGGTCGTGTATGTAGGCAAATGGGAGAGCTGAGGGTGGTAGGGAACTGGGATGACTGTACGAGAAGAAAACGCAAGTTGGTGTCGCATGGGGCCAGAGCGACCCGTGGGTCAGCAGGTAACCCACCACGGGTCGGGTCTCCCCACCTCCAACCCCACCTACCCCCGCACCCCATCCCGCCCCCCAGGTGTTGCCCCGGGAGTCGCACACCTTCAGCGTGCGGGTGCCCGAGCGGGAGGGGGGCCAGCGGAAAAAGGAGTTCAAGGTAGGGTGGGGGGAAGGGTGGGGTGCGCGGGCGGGTGCGGGGTGTAGAGAGGGGAAGAGCGGCAGGAGGGGACGTGCACACTACACGGTCTGCATCTGCCTGTACCGTATATCCTCCACCCGGCTACCCGGTTGACTGCCTACCCTCCTTTTGCGACATGCCGGGACCCGTACCCCTCTCCCCTCCCCTCCCCCACCTCCCCCACCTCCCCCCCACAGGTCACCACCAAGTTCGCTGCGGAGGTGGGTCTGGGCTCGCTGTTGGAGTTCCTGGCGAGGGAGAGGCTGGCGGGGGAGAGGCTGGCGGCACCGCGGGAGGCCATGCAGGTGGGGGGTTGGAGGGAGTGGGAGGGGGGGAGCGTGGGAGGGAGTGAGGGCGAGGAAGTTGCGGAGTGAGAGGAGAACTGGGGCGAGGGGGAGGGAGTGTTTAAAAGGACATGCAGCGGGAGGGAAATGGGAAGTGACAGAGGGGCGGGGAGAGAGAGAGCTACGAGATGAAGTCCTTGTTCCAGTACAGGTACTAGCCGCGAGCTGTGTTGCTGTCCTTACAAGTCGTGGCTCAGCTGGTGCGGGCAGCACTGGCTGCTGTGCTGCATGGATACGTACGTGTGCACGCCACCATCCGAACCCCCATCCGCTCCTCTCCCTCTCCTCCACCTCCTCCTTCCCCTCCTCCTTCCCCCCCTTCTGTTCACGTTATTTACAATTCCCCCCTCCTTCACCTCCTCTTTCCCCTCCTCCTCCCCCCCTCCTCCTCCCCCCCTCCTCCTCTCCCCCTCCTCCTTCTCCTTCCCCCTCCTCCTCCTCCGCCTCCTCCTTTCCCCCAATCCAGGTGATCGATGTGGTGCTGCGCCACGTCTTCCTCGCCGACTCGCGCTGCCTGGTGGCGGGGCGCGGCTTTTTTTTCAGGGGCGAGGGGACCACATCGCTGGGGGGCGGGGCGGAGGTGTGGACGGGGTTCCAACAGGTGGGGAGGGGAGGGGAGGGGAGGGACGAGTGAGCAAGTATTGGTTGGATGCTGCTGGAGGGCTTCAGAGGTGCTGATGAGCGCAGCTGGGGGTCGGATGGGTGCACGTGTAATAGATATAAGATTGCCCATGCAGTGTAAGCACCTGCTTGTAAGACTGCTGTTTTACAATAGAGGCGAGTCTCCTGGCTTCGAACGATTCCTGTGTCAGGAGACTCGTGCATTATCTGGCGCCTGCAATATAGTCCGGTAGATGGCTGGTCCTGTGGAGGAGAGGACATGTCACAGAGCGCTCTAGGTATCCGTGTCAAGACGTCACTCTGCCTCAGGGTGGGTCAATTGGATGGACCGTGGACGTGCATGTGGTTGTGTATGTGCGAGCTATGACGGCCCCTCCCTCCCCCCTGTCCCCCTCCCTTGCTTCCCCTGCCCCTCCCCTCCCCCCCCCTCCAGAGCTTCAAGGCGGTGCAGTCCGGGCTGCATGTCAACCTGGACGCCGCCTTCGCCTCCTTCATGAGCGCCAAACCGCTGGCGCAGATGCTGAGGGAGATGTGCGGGGGAGGAGGAGGGGGAGGAGGAGGAGGAGGGCGCCTGGATGCCAGCCGGGTGAAGGCGGCGGCAAGAAAACTGACCGGGTTCAAGGTGAGGTGGGGGAGGTGGGGGAGGTGGGGGAGGTGGGGGAGGTGGGGGAGGTGGGGGAGGTGGGGGAGGAGGGGGAGGAGGGGGAGGAGGGGGAGGAGGGGGAGGAGGGGGAGGAGGGGGAGGAGGGGGAGGAGGGGGAGGAGGGGGAGGAGGGGGAGGAGGGGGAGGAGGGGGAGGAGGGGGAGGAGGGGGAGGAGGGGGAGGAGGGGGAGGAGGGGGAGGAGGGGGAGGAGGGGGAGGAGGGGGAGGAGGGGGAGGAGGGGGAGGAGGGGGAGGAGGGGGAGGAGGGGGAGGAGGGGGAGGAGGGGGGCAGCTGGAAGGCATTCTTCTTCTGTCATTCTTTGCGTAGCTGCTGCCACCGTCACGGGTACTTTCCAACCTTTCCCGCCACCTCCCTCGCCCTTCCTTGTACTGCACGTTTGTACCCGTGCATTACCAGCCTGGCGGGAATGATCCCCCTTAATGTAATCCATTGCCTCCGCCCACCAGCCCACCTGCCTGCCTGCCACACCTCCCCATCCTCCATGGTGAAGTCCCCTCGACATGCAGTTCGTCCGTTCCTTGCTCCCCCCCCCCACCCACCTGCTCCCCCCCCCAGGTGGAGTACCCGGTGGGAACTGAGGGCTACCTGCGCCGCAAGGCACTCACGGGGCTGTCCCCCGAAGGCGCCGACAGGACGACCTTCTTCAATAAGAAGGAAAACAGGTGAATGAAGTGGGGGGGGGAACACAGGTGCACGCACACGAGTTTTACTATTGGCAGGACACACAGCCATTTGCCAGGAACGTGCTTTAATTAAGGACCGCCATCTGTGCCTCGTACGGGTCGTACCTCTTCCTGCGCTGCTGCCCGTTGCTTTCATATGGTTTGGTTTCCCCCATACCCCCTTCCCTACCCGGCCCCCACCCGCCACCCGCCCTCTCTCCACCCCCACCCCACCCAGGATGATGACTGTGGCGGACTACTTTGCCGGCACGGGTCGCCCGCTGCGGCAGCCGGCGCTACCCTGCGCCAACGTGGCCAGCGGGGACCGGCCGCCGGTGTACGTGCCGGCCGAGCTGTGCACGTGAGTGGAGGAGGGTGGGGGAGGGAGGGGGAGGGTGGGGGAGGGTGGGGGAGGGTGGGGGAGGGTGGGGGAGGGTGGGGGAGGGGGGGGGAGGGAGGGGGGGGAGGCAATTGGGGGCCGGGGGTAGGGGTAGGTGAGAAGGAGGGTAGCCGGACTGGAGTGGAGATAGATGTCTGCACTCACTCCCCACCCCCACTCCCCACCCCTCACACCCTCCTCTTCCCCTATCCCCCCTCCAGTATCGTGGCGGGTCAGCGTCGCATGAAGCTAGATGCGCAGCAGTCAACGCAGATGATCGCTGCGGCCAAGCAGGATCCGCCGACCAAGGCGGAGGCCTGCAAGCAGCAGGTGGGTGCACGTGTGGTGAGGCATGCATGCCGTACATGCATGCATCCTCTTGCATGCCGTACATGCATGCATCCTCTTGCATGCCGCTCTTGCGTGCATCCTCCTGCATGCCGTACATGCATGCACCTCATTTAACTTGCCCTCCCCCGTCGCACCCTTTCCCCCCAAAAGGCCGCCCGTGTCTCCCGCGCCCTGCACGAGGGCGGCACGGAGGCCAGCTGGGGCCTGCAGTTGGGGTCGGAGCTGCTGAAGCTGGAGGGGCGGCTGCTGCCCGCACCGTTGCTGCAGTACGGCAACCCGCAGGCGTACGATGTGGGCAGCGCGGGGTCGTGGAACCTGAGGTGGGGGGGGGGCTATGCTACCCTGCTGCTGTGGTAGGTGCGTGCCTGGGTGTGTTAAGAAAACTGGCCGCGTGTGTATGTTTAGTAGGGAAGGCGGTGGGTTGTTGAATACCCTTCCTGCTGTACAGACCCCTTTCCTGAAACCGCCATCCCTATACCCCTCAGCCTCAACCCCCAATTCCTAGTTGGGTTTCGGGCAATGGGAACTTGATAGCCCTTTCTTCACCCCTGCTCTCCCCCCCGCAACCACCCCCCTCATACTGCGCCCCAACAGGAATGTTCGCTTTCTGCAGCCGGGCTCGTTGGAGTCTTGGGGTGTGGCTGTGATTGTGCCGCGGGAGGTGAGGCGCTGATGGAAGGGGGGGGAGGGGAAGTGTGAGGTAAGGTGGAGTTGGCGAACGGGGTGCATGACAGGAGGTTGATTGCGTCCGTGAAAACAGCTGAGCCATGCACCTGTAATGACATAGCGTATGACCGTAGCCATGTCTCGATGTATGTGTTAAATCTACTGTGTGTTACCAAATCCAGCCGCAAGTCATTACTGCATTTGTACATGTGTCCATTACTTAACGGTGTCCAATAACCCAACCAGACGAAACAAACCACCCCCCCTCCTCTTTTGCCCCTCCTCCTCCCCGACTCCAGGAGTGTGACTACTCCGGGGAGGGCTCGCTGTGGATCTTCCTGCGGGACCTGTGCACCGCGATGCACAACTGCGGCATGGCAGTGGTGAGCCAGAGGGCGGGGGCCGGAGGCAGGGGGCAATATGGGGGGAGGTTTAAACCGTGCAAGTTACCGGTGTCACTGCCCATTTTCCAGCCAGTTTACACACCCCCGCCCCCCTCCGACTCCCGCTTGCCCCCCAGGCATGTGACCCGAGCCGACCGGGAGCCTCCCCCCCGGTGCAGTGGCATGTGGACCCACGCGGCCACAACCGGGGCATCGAGACGACCATGCGGGCGGCGGCGGATGCGGCGAGGGCGGTGTACGGCAAGCCGGCTCAGCTCATCCTTGTTGTACTGCCCGACAAGGTTTGCACGAGCGAATGCGTGCGTGCCATTGTGTTTGAATGCTGCCAAGGGGTTTGTTAAGGGGCGGGAGGGCTAAAGGGGGTGGGAAAGGGGAAAAAAGCTGCTATGAGCACGTATGGAGTAAATAGCTGTCTCCGCCCTTCCAAGGTCCTTGCCCTTGCCGTACACCCCTCACACATCCCTGCCGTACACCCCTCACACATCCCTGCCGTACACCCCTCACACATTCCTGCCGTACACCCCTCACACATCCCTGCCGTACACCCCTCACACATCCCTGCCGTACACCCCTCACACATCCCTGCCGTACACCCCTCACACATCCCTGCCGTACACCCCTCACAAATCCCTGCCGTACACCCCTCACAAATCCCTGCCGTACACACCTTGTCCCCCAGCTGCTTGATGAATACAAGGAGATCAAGCGTGTCTCCGACATCGAGCTGGGCATTCCCTCGCAAGTGGTGGCGGGCACCAAGGTAAGGAGGCCAAGAGGGAGAAAGGCCATGTGGGCTCTGGCTATAGCTACATCATCATCCTGATGTGGGGAAAGTTAATAATAGGATGCTAGATATAACAGAGCATATGAGTTCAGCAGTGTTTGCTTACCCCTCTCAGAAGCAAGCATACAATTCCACGCCTCTTCCACACCCTTCTCATTAGCTCTGGTCCTTCTTCAGTAACCCCATAAACACACTCGCGGCCAGTTTTTTTAACACACACCGCCTGCCCCTCCAGGCCAAGGTGGGGCGGCAGCAGGCGGGGAAGCGCTGTGGCGGCCTGCAGTACTGCGCGAACGTTGCAATGAAGATCAACGGGAAGCTGGGGGGCGTCAACGTCACCCTGGCCGGGGGCGCCAGGTAGGAATGGCAGCGCAGGGGGGCTTTCAGCGGGGCCGGACGTGTATGTTTGGGGTTTTGGGTACATGCATACATGTGGGGGGTGTCTTATCTCACATCCCCCTTTCCTCCCTTCCCTTCCCCGCCCCGTCCCCCCCACCCCTCTTCCTCAGGCACCTCCCGGTCCTAGGCGGCGACCGCCCACTTCCCTTCATGATCCTGGGTGCTGACGTCACCCACCCCACCGGCACCCCCTCCCGCGCCTCCTCCTCCTCCTCCCCGCTGCACGACCCCTCCGTGGCGGCGGTGGTGGGCAGCCTGGACCCCGGCATGGGCCGCTGGGCTACCCGGGTGATGGTGCAGGCGGGGCGGCAGGAGGTGATCAGCGGCATGCGGAGCGCGGTGAAGGAGCTCCTCCTGGAGTTCTACCAGGCTAACAGGCAGGGCGTGGGGGGGAAGGGGGGGTGGGGGAGTGTGTGTGTTTTGTACGACATATGAGGTGCACACGTGTTGTGTTCTGGGAGCGAGGAGGCAGTGCAGGGGTGAGTGTAAGCAATGGTTGGCACATGCACACAAATATGCACTTACGGCACCACCACTTTACGGACGTACGGCAGCAGCAGGTAGCCTGGGTGGAGTGGATGGCTGGCTGCAGCTGAGTCCCCCCATCCTGCTCAGTACACAAATACACATCACAGTATAACCACCAACACCTTTTTTTAACACACAGCCAGTTTTCTTGGTTTCCCTCGCAGGCAGGTTAAGCCCGCCCGCCTGGTGATGTACCGGGACGGAGTGAGCGAGGGGGAGTTCGAGAGGGTGATGGTGGACGAGTATGTGGCCATACAGCAGGTGAGCGGAGTAGGGAGGGGAGCAAGGGGGTTAGGGAGCGGAAGGGGAGGCTTAGCCTTTGGGGAGGTAATGGGCGTGAGGAGGAAGGGGGCAAGCAGTGGATGAGAGAAGCGGAAGGGGAGGGGAGAGACGGTAAAGGGGATAGGCAACTTGGCACAACATGAAGGGGGTTGGGAGGGGAAGGAGGGGAAGGAGGGGACAGAGGGGTGGTATCAAGAGTACCGGTACCAGGAAGTGGGAGTCCGTTGCCGACCTTTCTATGCACCCCCTCTTGCCACCCCTCTCCCACCCCCCCTCTCACCCCTCCCCCATCCCCATCCCTCTCCCAACCCCCACCCCCATCCCGCAGGCCTGTTCGGACCACGATGCTGCCTACCGGCCCGCCATCACGTTCGTGGTGGTGCAGAAGCGCCACAACACGCGGCTGCTCCCGGGAGAGAGGGTGGCGGCGGACAGCAAGTGAGAGGAGGGAACTGGGACTGGGGCTGGGATGTGCGAATTGAGAAAGGGTTGGCAGGAGTGCGAGGCAGGAGTGCGAGGCAGGAATGCATCCGTTAACGATGACTGATTGGTGGCCATGCTAGGTCGGTTGTTGGCGGGTCGGTACTTCACCCAGTAGTGTATCTCCATCTTTGGCAGCGGAGTCCCCTTGTTGCCATTTAACGGTGGTTAACTAGCAACCATGGGGCTCCGCTGCCAGTGATGGAGATACACTACTGGGTGAAGTAGTGAACCTGTGAACAGCGCCGTACACCTGGCCAGGAAGGCCCAACCTACCTTACCTCCCAACCCCAATGACCTCCTGCCTCCCCCCCTCAACCCCTCAACCCCTCATCCACAGCGGCAATGTGGTGCCGGGCACGGTGGTGGACTGCGGCATCACCTCCCGGGATGCCTTCGACTTCTACCTGAACAGCCACGCAGGGCTGAAGGTGGGGGCATGTAGGGGGAGAGAGGCGGAGGAGAAGCAGGGGAAACTGAGAAAGAATCGCATCAGAACTGCATTAAGAGCTGCATGTGTGTGTACATATAGGTATCCAGCACGTTATCCAGCACAGAAAGGGCAGTCTCAGCAGAAAGAGTGGGTAGCTTGTGGCCAGTAAGCACACCCATCGCCCTTCCTCCCCACCTCAGGGTGCCGGTACCAACAAGCCGGCACACTACCATGTCCTGCTTGATGAGATTGGCTTCGGGGCCGACGGCATCCAGCTGCTCACGTACTGGCTGTGCTACCTGCACCAGCGGGCGACCAAGTGAGGGGGGAGGGAAGGCTGAGGAGGGAAAAGGGTACCGGTACGAGGGGAATGCAAAGTTTTGCATGAGAGAAACGGGCAGGAGGAACAAGTTTCCTAGGACCCCAGAAAGGGGTTCATACATCATACCATCAGCCCCACCCCACCCCACCCCACTCCACCGCATTGCATACCCCCCCACCTTCACCTCCCTCCCTCCCTGCCACTGCTGCCAGGTCGGTGAGCTACTGCCCGCCCGCCTACTACGCCGACCGAGCCGCATACCGCGCCCACATGCTGCTGGTAAGAGTAGGGCAGGAGCAGCAGGGGGGACGGGAGCGAAGAGGAAGACTACAGAGCTCCGGTTGTTCAGAAAGCAGGGGATGTCACCACCCCCGACTGCATACACCCCAGCCAACCATCTTATCAACCCCCTTTGCCTTACCCAACTATCACATCCTGTTCACTCTCTCCTCCCCCACTTTTACTCCCTCCCCTACCCCCACACACAGGCCGCCTCCTCCTCCGACAGCGCCTCCGAGGTCGCCTCACTGGGTGGCGGGGAGGTGGGGGAGGCGGCAGGGGGGGCGGGCGCTCACTTTGTAGGCATCCACCAGCGCCTGAAGAACTTGCTCTACTACATGTAGGGGGTCGTCGAGCGGAAGGGAGAGGGGATTGAGCGGAGGGCAGGGGCTGCTTGGGTATGGGTGGGGATGTGGGTGGAGCGGCAGGAGCAGGGTCTGGTGTGTGGGGTTAGGGAGTGGCACATGTATGACGGGGCTGCCTGGAGCAAGGGAAGGCTGTGTCCCAAATGCATGACACAGTACGGTGGAAGGTTGTGGAGGTGTTGCAGTTGATTGTGTCAAGATAACTGGCCATGTGGTCGAGTGTGTTTGCATAACGATTGAGAGGCGGGGGAGGACTTCAGGAGAGGAGTTGGTCTTGGTTGATGTGGGGCGGAGTAGTCTTAGTTATGATTAGGCGAAACAGAGCAAGGTTATCAAGGTTGCGCACCTCTGGAGTGCTAACCAAATCCTCTCCTGACCCATGGGTCATTTGCGTGTTTTACATGTGGACGAACGCTGTGACGGGTGCTGCCCGTGCAGTACTGCGACTGTACCCATCACACGGGCTCTTTTACCATGCTTCTGGTGCTGGCCGGCTGGGGTTTGCTCACGAGACTCACGACAACGGAACTCCTTATGGTGAAGGAGAAATGTCGTACTTCCTGTGCTTTATAGCATTGCAGAGAAAAACGTTGCTTTGACACGTGGACTGGCTAAACGTTTGATTGCCTTTTAACCCTACAAGGAGAACCTCCCCGGGTAATTACGGGATCCCCCCATACGCATACATACTGCAGCTGCTTTCTTTTACAGAAAAGAAAGGATGGTCGCTTGTATTGAATACTGCCTATCACCATCCTACACATGCAGAACCCCTCTCATTATGGTCATAGGAAATATATCAGGACGGAGGGATGATACACACCACCAGTAGCTTCGAGCAACAAGAAGAGGAACCCATCCAGCATCCACACCCCCCCATGGCCACTGTTTGCCATATCCAGGTAAAAGCCCCCAACCCCTTCCGAAGCATCGAGGAATCAGTTCAGTTTAACCACTTCATCCGAGGCATCTTCAAAAGTTCACAGAGCAAGTGCCGCCAGTAATGCAGGCAGCCCACCGACCCATGGGACACAGCAAAGAACCTCTCATCACTCAACCAGAACACCCTCCCCCAACAGCTCGCAAGGACATCCATAGCAGAAAGAGGCGAGTGTCAAAGCACAAGGGAGAATGAAATCCATGAGGTGTGTTAACATCGCTCGCGCAAACAGTAAGAACAATGCAGCGCTTCTCTCCATCACCCGCCACCACCACCACGGACACTGCTTTCCATTGTTAGGATAATCGGCTTCATGGGAACCACCTAAACGCTGCAAGGGGCCAGGAGAAAGGGTACGTGTATGGTTGGAGCAGATGACCAGGTCCAACCAGGAACACGGCATTGGATGAACCTCACCACATTCATCAGGGCCAACACCGGCCCTACCAGCACCACAACATCACTCTCGTCAGTACCACCACATAGGATTCCAGTCGTTCGCCGTGTAGGAACACCTCTTCTTCTCCCTTATGAGCATTAGCAATATTTTAACAGTTGACAGCATGGAGCTTCATTGCTTGATGAAACAACAGGCCGTGGGTACTCGCTTGCCAACAATAACACTATAACAGTTTCAGAAAAGGGTAGCATTGTTCACAACATCATTCCTCAGCACTCAGCCCACATGCTCCTCGCCTACATCACCTTGGCAAGGAGGATCAGCCAAAGAGCATCAGAGCCACTAACAGCTTGTTTCAGCAGAGGGCTGGTGGCGCCCCAGCAAAGCAAAACAGCCCTGACCATTTTCCAAACCAAACCAGGGCGCCAAGCTTGCTCCCAGCAGGTCCGCTGTCCGCCACTGTTGCACCCTCCACCCCGCACCCTTAAAAAAGTACCAGCCATTTCGTAACACCCAGCGGTGCACCCAAAGCAGCGGACAATATTGGCCTGAAATCCGGCCTGTGACACTTAAATCAACGGCACCCCTCTTAGGGACACTATAGGCTAGACTCACATCCGCCTGTCCGTCCTAAGCCACTACCATGACCACAACCACCAACAACATAACGACTTACCCCAGCACTGCTGAGCCACCATGCTATCCCATCAGCCCATCATTTACCAAGCATAAATTGCACCATCATCATCACTGCACCGAGCTGAACTGGAACGGATCCAAGTCTTGGTACCTGCACAACAAATGTAACCCCCAGCCCCCCACATCCAGCAATCCAGGCAGCAAGCCACCCATGCACCCCAGTACACCCGCCAGCCTCATTGGAAGCCTTGTGTGACAGTATCACCGCTATCATTGCTACCATCACAACCACCACCACCACCAAACCAGTCCCATGTGCATAAACCTTCCCAATTTGGGCATGCTCGACCAAGCCTTCGTTTGCCAAGGCACTCCTTTCCTATTCTTAAGATGATGATAGGCAGCAGCGGATGCCTGCACTACATCAGACTAAAGGACATGAGCCCAGGAGAGAATACTATCAATCCAGCATATAGCCAAACGGGGAGGGCTACAAAAGCACACTATTTGATTAAAACATCCAAATTAGGCCGCCACCAAAGTAAGGATTCGGAAGAGGATATGAAAGACCCAAATCCATTCCAAATCACCCCACACACTTTCAAAATTGACAAAGCTTGTAACCAACCCTGCAAGCAGCATCCGACGCTGCAGGTGAGGATTATGTTTGAAATGGCCAACACACGGCCACATCGGAATGAAGGAGACAGCGGCTGCACCGCACACCATCCCTTACCTCCAGCGGCGGCAAGTATGCACGCCAAGAAAAGACATTCGAAGGTTCATACACAAATCTTTTGTTTGGTTCAGACACTGCAGCGGCTAAAGCAAAGGTCGCAGGAAAAAAACATGATCTTCACACTATGCGCCGGCCCCACTACTTGCAGCAACAGCAAAATACGAGAAGCAGGCGGAACCGGAAATACACAGAACTGCCCTCCTTGCAAACGGCCTGATGCCCATATATCTACGGCCTGCACGCCATTGCACGATTAAATGCTCAAGGAGAAGCAGCAAGTGTGATGGCCCAGCTACCTCCAGGATTCTCATCGTAAGATCCCAAGACAGAGGTAGACGCCCAGTGGGTGCACCTCTGGTGAACAGGAGGAACCACCTTCTGGAACCCCTTACACCATCGCCCTCCGTCGTTCTCTCCTTGTGTGCTTGCCATCACCATCAGGGCCGGCATCGTGTCAAAGAAACTTTCACGCCACCCCAAACAGAGCAGATGTCACATTTCAGCTCATTCTTTTCGAGCAGTGGCTTGCATGGGGGTCCAACGTGTGAACAAAAGGACTTTAGTAACAGCACATAGATGGCCACCTAGTGGCCGCACGCACTAGGCAAGTATTTCCGCAAGCAGTGTAGATCTAACACAACAAACAAAGGTATATAGCAAGCGGTTTAAGAGAATATTTTAATGCAGTATAGTCAAAGCGGGATTGGAGGCACCTCAGCCCCGAACAACCTGAACCTGCGCGTGTCACTTCACAATTAATAGCCCCTATTGCCACTATCACGACAAGACATACGTCCACGCATAAACTGATCAACAGCGCGGTCCCTCGGTGCAGACGAGGAGCACGCCCCCTCAGCCATCAGTCGTGACCCTCCAGCGCCTTGCACCGACGCCGCCGCCACCATCCCTCCTGCTCCCGCTGCTGGCATCCCTGCCCCTCCTGTTCCCGTACCCTCTCCTCCTCCTCGTCCTGCAGCCAGCAGGGACCCACCGACTCCGCCCGCCGCCAGCCGTCCACTGCTGCTGCCGGACGCGCTGGACCCGAGACCCACCTCAGACACAGCGGGCGCCGTCATCTGCCCAGGCGCTGCACCACCGGCCGTTCCCGCGCCCCCTACTCCTCCTACCACCACCGCCGCCCCTGCCGCAAGGCTCTGCAGGGCAGCGTCCGGCAGCGTGCCCAGCAGCATGGCGCGCTGCTGCAGCTCCCGGCGCTGCCGTGTGGCACCCTCCGACTGGGGCTCCCACAGGAACGTCTCCATGCGACCCTTGCCCTTGACCTGGAGGAGTAGGGGGAAGGGCAGGAGGAGGCGCGGGGTTAGGGGAATGAGCGTACTGCGCTGATGGTCAGTATGTGAAGGACGAGGAAAGGAGGCAAGACACGAGATTCAAGAATAAATGAGGGCGGTCGGGGCGTGGAGGGTGGGCCCTGAATAATCAGGACGCTGGAAAGGACAAGGCCAGGTGTATGCTGCGAGGCAAGCAAATGCCCGAGAGACTCCCCCCTCCCTTGCCACGTCTCTCGTCACGCACCTCCACGCCCCCGGTGCTGACCCAGCCCAGCTCGTCCTCCCCAGCGGGCAGCAGTCTGCGCGTGGACGCGGACACGTGGATGCAGCCGGGCCGACCCGTGCTCTCCTGAGGGCGTGGGCGCGGGTGGGGAAAGGATAATGGAAGGGGTGAACTGGGAGGTCAGGAGGACGGATACTTGGTTGTTCAGGATGGAGGAGTGAATGCTAGGTCAGCACATGGGTACAGGGTTTAGACACCGCTAGGAACTCTCCGAGCCAGGGCCGCCAGCCGGCAGCAGTGCGCGCGCCCGCCCAGCGAGGCGGTGCGGGCGGACAGCAGTCGGCAGGCGGCGGAGCGGATACGGTCTACAGGGCGGGGGCCGGAGAAGACGGTGCGGGAGGCGGCCTGCGTGGGGGTGGTGGTTGGAGGGGTTGGGAGGTGGGGGGGGGGAAGAGGAGGAATGGTAAGGGGTACAGGAGCAGCAGCGGTGTTGGGTGAGCACAGAGGCAGGGGAGGCATGACGTGTGGCTCCCCTGCCGCCGGCTGGCTTCGAAAAACACACCACCAAGAGCCACCTCCCCCCTGGCTTCACCCCCCCCCCCCGCCGCCGCCGCCGCCTCCCCCTGCCCCTCCACAAGCACTGGGAAGCACCCCTTGCCTCGCGCCCCACTCAACCGCTTCAACAGCCAGCTCCCGACCACCAACACATCCGCCGCCGCCGACCCCACTCTTCCAGCTGACGCCGCCTCCGGCACCGGCGGCAACAGCTGAGGAACCGTTTTCCGCAGTCGCCTCAGCAGCTCAGGCAACGGCATCTGAAAGCGCCGTGCATCGTACGAACCATGGGCCCGTACGGCAGTGGCCCCCGCCGCCGCCGCCACTGTCGTACGCAGCCCCGCCGCCGCCAGCGTCAGCGCCGCCGCCGCCGCCAACCGCTCCGCTGCACCGGGGCCTGAGAACACGAGTCGCACATAGTGGCGCAGCAGATCGGGGCGCAGGGGCCAGTGCTCGGCGGCGGTGGTGGTGAGGGTGGTGGTTGCGGAGGTGGCGGAGGCGGAGGCGGACCGATGTGTTGTACGAGCGGTCATGGGACTGCCGGCGCCGTACCTCCTAGCGGTGCCGTGGGTAGTTGCAGCAGCAGTTGCGTGGACTCCTTCTCCTTCTTCTTCTTGCTGCTCCTCCTCCTCCTCCTCCTCCTCCGCAGCAGCATCATCGGCCTCACCGACCTCCTCCAATGCGTCCGCTGCACTGCGGCCGAGACCACCTAAGCCGTCGTCACCCAGGCCGCCACCTCCGTAATCGACATCATCCACGGTGACGTCATCGCCGTACGGATCAGCTACTGTGCCGTACATGGCATCGAATGCCCCCTCCTCCTGATCCTCCTCCTCCTCCTCCCCATACTCCGTGCCGTACAGTCCTCCTCCTCCTCCTCCCGCCAGCACCTCCTCACCGCCGTCGTCCTCCCTCTCCTCGATGAAACCCAAGTCGTCGCCGCCGCCACCACCGCCGCCGCTGCCGCCGATGACCCCGCCGGCCGGGGAGTCATTATCCCGAGCAGGGGCGCCGCCGCCGCCGCCGCCGTCACCCCTCTTTATCTTGGCCGCCGTCACCGTGTCAGGAGCTGACTGCATGCGCGGCCTAGGAGGCGTCACGCGTGTCTCTCCCTGCTGCCCCCGCTGTTGCCGCGCCTCCTCCCCTTCCAGCCGCCCCTCCTGCTGCTGCTGTTGCTGGTGCTGCTGCGGCTGCTGCTGTTGCTGCTGCTGTTGGAGGAGGGTGGAGAAAACCAGCCGTACGAAACCCTGTCCCTGCTCCCCCTGCTGCCGCTGTAGCAGCTCCAGGCAGGGCTCATCCGCCAGCAGTTCGTCCAGGGAGGAGTACGGCAGGGGGGACGGAGGGGCAGCAGCAGCGGCTGCCTCCCAGGCGGCTGCAAGGGCGCGTTCCGCGTCCTGCACGGGAGCTAGGAAGAGGTCGGCGGCTCGGGTGTCGATTTGGTGGCGGGAGACGATGAAGCTTGCCTGGTGGGGTGGAGGAGGGGAGGGGAAGGAGGGGGGTGTATGGCGTGAGTGGCTGAGGAGCACTTAAGGCAGTGGTTGGAACTTGGAAGGCAAAACCTGGGATGGGTGGAACAGGAAGGGGGGTAGCGAGGGAAGCGTCTGGTGTAACCCAGAGTCGCCGGCGGCGTGGGGACACTGTTCGGCAATCACATTATTATTTCTTATTATGACAATGCATTTTGTTAATAGTCAGCCACGCACCAGCATGTTTTTGGCCCATGAACTTGGCGAATCGCAGGACCATGTTCGCTCAATTAGCTCCTTTAAGCTAGCTTTGCCGGCACCTAGGAGTGCTGCTGCATCCACAAGCACATTGCCTGTGATTTCACCAAAAGAAAAGCAGCGATCTGCAGATAAGATAGAGACAAGATGTTCGGCCGCAACAAGCTCTCCAGGCACGCCAGAGGCAAGGCTTGACTCCAGTACGGTAGAAAGCTCTTGAAGGGGAAGTCTATAGTGTGGCACAGTTAATAGCTTTGACGCTGCGAGTCGCTTTATCCGAGACTCATCGGACCCTCCTCGCCAGACTAGGTTGGCATATATGTGAAGCGAGGTCGCCATAGTGCATATCGCCTTGTGCCAACAAAAGCCACACCCAAAAGCATTAACCTCGCATAACTCCTCGACTTGTGTCTCGCTAACCGTTCAATCCTAACGACCAGCCGTAAGGTGTACGACAGCAGCTTTCGTACGTCAAGGAATTCACTCTTCGGAAAGCTCACCCACCAAGTATGCAAGTATCCGGTGCTATTGTGATTGCGGAATAGCAGCACGGACTCCTGCACAGTATGCCAACAACATGTACGGTGGTGGAGAGCCCCATGCAGCAGGCAGGTGGTAGAGAGCCCCATGCAGCAGGTAGGTGGTAGAGAGCCCCATGCAGCAGGTAGGTGGCGGAGAGCCCCGTGCAGCAGGTAGGTGGTAGAGAGCCCCATGCAGCAGGTAGGTGGTAGAGAGCCCCGTGCAGCAGGCAGGTGGTAGAGAGCCCCATGCAGCAGGTAGGTGGTAGAGAGCCCCATGCAGCAGGTAGGTGGTAGAGAGCCCCATGCAGCAGGTAGGTGGTAGAGAGCCCCATGCAGCAGGTAGGTGGCAGAGAGCCCCATGCAGCAGGTAGGTGGCAGAGAGCCCCATGCAGCAGGTAGGTGGTAGAGAGCCCCATGCAGCAGGTAGGTGGTAGAGAGCCCCATGCAGCAGGTAGGTGGCAGAGAGCCCCATGCAGCAGGTAGGTGGTAGAGAGCCCCATGCAGCAGGTAGGTGGTAGAGAGCCCCATGCAGCAGGTAGGTGGTAGAGAGCCCCATGCAGCAGGTAGGTGGCAGAGAGCCCCATGCAGCAGGTAGGTGGTAGAGAGCCCCATGCAGCAGGTAGGTGGTAGAGAGCCCCATGCAGCAGGTAGGTGGTAGAGAGCCCCATGCAGCAGGTAGGTGGCAGAGAGCCCCATGCAGCAGGTAGGTGGCAGAGAGCCCCATGCAGCAGGTAGGTGGTAGAGAGCCCCATGCAGCAGGTAGGTGGTAGAGAGCCCCATGCAGCAGGTAGGTGGTAGAGAGCCCCATGCAGCAGGTAGGTGGCAGAGAGCCCCATGCAGCAGGTAGGTGGCAGAGAGCCCCATGCAGCAGGTAGGTGGTAGAGAGCCCCATGCAGCAGGTAGGTGGCAGAGAGCCCCATGCAGCAGGTAGGTGGCAGAGAGCCCCATGCAGCAGGTAGGTGGTAGAGAGCCCCATGCAGCAGGTAGGTGGTAGAGAGCCCCATGCAGCAGGTAGGTGGTAGAGAGCCCCATGCAGCAGGTAGGTGGTAGAGAGCCCCATGCAGCAGGTAGGTGGTAGAGAGCCCCATGCAGCAGGTAGGTGGTAGAGAGCCCCATGCAGCAGGTAGGTGGTAGAGAGCCCCATGCAGCAGGTAGGTGGTAGAGAGCCCCATGCAGCAGGTAGGTGGTAGAGAGCCCCATGCAGCAGGTAGGTGGCAGAGAGCCCCATGCAGCAGGTAGGTGGCAGAGAGCCCCATGCAGCAGGTAGGTGGTAGAGAGCCCCATGCAGCAGGTAGGTGGCAGAGAGCCCCATGCAGCAGGTAGGTGGTAGAGAGCCCCATGCAGCAGGTAGGTGGTAGAGAGCCCCATGCAGCAGGTAGGTGGTAGAGAGCCCCATGCAGCAGGTAGGTGGTAGAGAGCCCCATGCAGCAGGTAGGTGGTAGAGAGCCCCATGCAGCAGGTAGGTGGTAGAGAGCCCCATGCAGCAGGTAGGTGGTAGAGAGCCCCATGCAGCAGGTAGGTGGTAGAGAGCCCCATGCAGCAGGTAGGTGGCAGAGAGCCCCATGCAGCAGGTAGGTGGTAGAGAGCCCCATGCAGCAGGTAGGTGGCAGAGAGCCCCATGCAGCAGGTAGGTGGCAGAGAGCCCCATGCAGCAGGTAGGTGGTAGAGAGCCCCATGCAGCAGGTAGGTGGCTAGAGAGCCCCATGCAGCAGGTAGGTGGTAGAGAGCCCCATGCAGCAGGTAGGTGGTAGAGAGCCCCATGCAGCAGGTAGGTGGTAGAGAGCCCCATGCAGCAGGTAGGTGGTAGAGAGCCCCATGCAGCAGGTAGGTGGTAGAGAGCCCCATGCAGCAGGTAGGTGGTAGAGAGCCCC
Organism: Astrephomene gubernaculifera; assembly: GCA_021605115.1. NCBI lineage: Eukaryota > Viridiplantae > Chlorophyta > Chlorophyceae > Chlamydomonadales > Astrephomenaceae > Astrephomene > Astrephomene gubernaculifera. The sequence goes on along the minus strand of BMAR01000057.1, from coordinate 237,405 downwards.
ATGCAGCAGGTAGGTGGTAGAGAGCCCCATGCAGCAGGTAGGTGGTAGAGAGCCCCATGCAGCAGGTAGGTGGTAGAGAGCCCCATGCAGCAGGTAGGTGGTAGAGAGCCCCATGCAGCAGGTAGGTGGTAGAGAGCCCCATGCAGCAGGTAGGTGGTAGAGAGCCCCATGCAGCAGGTAGGTGGTAGAGAGCCCCATGCAGCAGGTAGGTGGTAGAGAGCCCCATGCAGCAGGTAGGTGGCAGAGAGCCCCATGCAGCAGGTAGGTGGCAGAGAGCCCCATGCAGCAGGTAGGTGGTAGAGAGCCCCATGCAGCAGGTAGGTGGCAGAGAGCCCCATGCAGCAGGTAGGTGGCAGAGAGCCCCATGCAGCAGGTAGGTGGCAGAGAGCCCCATGCAGCAGGTAGGTGGTAGAGAGCCCCATGCAGCAGGTAGGTGGCAGAGAGCCCCATGCAGCAGGTAGGTGGTAGAGAGCCCCATGCAGCAGGTAGGTGGTAGAGAGCCCCATGCAGCAGGTAGGTGGTAGAGAGCCCCATGCAGCAGGTAGGTGGTAGAGAGCCCCATGCAGCAGGTAGGTGGTAGAGAGCCCCATGCAGCAGGTAGGTGGTAGAGAGCCCCATGCAGCAGGTAGGTGGTAGAGAGCCCCATGCAGCAGGTAGGTGGTAGAGAGCCCCATGCAGCAGGTAGGTGGTAGAGAGCCCCATGCAGCAGGTAGGTGGTAGAGAGCCCCATGCAGCAGGTAGGTGGTAGAGAGCCCCATGCAGCAGGTAGGTGGTAGAGAGCCCCATGCAGCAGGTAGGTGGCAGAGAGCCCCATGCAGCAGGTAGGTGGTAGAGAGCCCCATGCAGCAGGTAGGTGGCAGAGAGCCCCATGCAGCAGGTAGGTGGCAGAGAGCCCCATGCAGCAGGTAGGTGGCAGAGAGCCCCATGCAGCAGGTAGGTGGTAGAGAGCCCCATGCAGCAGGTAGGTGGCAGAGAGCCCCATGCAGCAGGTAGGTGGCAGAGAGCCCCATGCAGCAGGTAGGTGGCAGAGAGCCCCATGCAGCAGGTAGGTGGTAGAGAGCCCCATGCAGCAGGTAGGTGGCAGAGAGCCCCATGCAGCAGGTAGGTGGTAGAGAGCCCCATGCAGCAGGTAGGTGGTAGAGAGCCCCATGCAGCAGGTAGGTGGTAGAGAGCCCCATGCAGCAGGTAGGTGGTAGAGAGCCCCATGCAGCAGGTAGGTGGTAGAGAGCCCCATGCAGCAGGTAGGTGGTAGAGAGCCCCATGCAGCAGGTAGGTGGTAGAGAGCCCCATGCAGCAGGTAGGTGGTAGAGAGCCCCATGCAGCAGGTAGGTGGTAGAGAGCCCCATGCAGCAGGTAGGTGGTAGAGAGCCCCATGCAGCAGGTAGGTGGTAGAGAGCCCCATGCAGCAGGTAGGTGGCAGAGAGCCCCATGCAGCAGGTAGGTGGCAGAGAGCCCCATGCAGCAGGTAGGTGGTAGAGAGCCCCATGCAGCAGGTAGGTGGCAGAGAGCCCCATGCAGCAGGTAGGTGGTAGAGAGCCCCATGCAGCAGGTAGGTGGCAGAGAGCCCCATGCAGCAGGTAGGTGGTAGAGAGCCCCATGCAGCAGGTAGGTGGCAGAGAGCCCCATGCAGCAGGTAGGTGGTAGAGAGCCCCATGCAGCAGGTAGGTGGTAGAGAGCCCCATGCAGCAGGTAGGTGGTAGAGAGCCCCATGCAGCAGGTAGGTGGTAGAGAGCCCCATGCAGCAGGTAGGTGGTAGAGAGCCCCATGCAGCAGGTAGGTGGTAGAGAGCCCCATGCAGCAGGTAGGTGGTAGAGAGCCCCATGCAGCAGGTAGGTGGTAGAGAGCCCCATGCAGCAGGTAGGTGGTAGAGAGCCCCATGCAGCAGGTAGGTGGTAGAGAGCCCCATGCAGCAGGTAGGTGGCAGAGAGCCCCATGCAGCAGGTAGGTGGTAGAGAGCCCCATGCAGCAGGTAGGTGGCAGAGAGCCCCATGCAGCAGGTAGGTGGTAGAGAGCCCCATGCAGCAGGTAGGTGGTAGAGAGCCCCATGCAGCAGGTAGGTGGTAGAGAGCCCCATGCAGCAGGTAGGTGGTAGAGAGCCCCATGCAGCAGGTAGGTGGTAGAGAGCCCCATGCAGCAGGTAGGTGGTAGAGAGCCCCATGCAGCAGGTAGGTGGTAGAGAGCCCCATGCAGCAGGTAGGTGGTAGAGAGCCCCATGCAGCAGGTAGGTGGTAGAGAGCCCCATGCAGCAGGTAGGTGGTAGAGAGCCCCATGCAGCAGGTAGGTGGTAGAGAGCCCCATGCAGCAGGTAGGTGGTAGAGAGCCCCATGCAGCAGGTAGGTGGTAGAGAGCCCCATGCAGCAGGTAGGTGGTAGAGAGCCCCATGCAGCAGGTAGGTGGTAGAGAGCCCCATGCAGCAGGTAGGTGGTAGAGAGCCCCATGCAGCAGGTAGGTGGTAGAGAGCCCCATGCAGCAGGTAGGTGGTAGAGAGCCCCATGCAGCAGGTTGCATACCTGGAAGGGTGTCATCGCACTCTGCATTGTGGGTTCCTATGGTTCGTGGTCTTTGACCCTCCTGCTGAGCTGGAAGAGCTGAGATGGAGTCAGCCGCTAAGCCCCCCTTGCAGCAGGTTGGGACTTGGGGTGGGATTGCGCATTGCGGTCCCATACTTAACACAAAACAGGATCAGGTTTTCATAAGAACGTACAACATATCAACCATGCGAGGCGTTCGGGCAGCTTGTTGCTAGCTGCTTGCTGTCTGTGCCGTCATTACCTTGCGTCATGATGATGACTCACTCCGCATCACGGCTTTCGCATATTTCGAGGCTAAAGACTATTCCAACACATCCTTAATGCATTAGCAGCTATTCGGTATTGCATAATGCGTTTCGGAAGTCCTATCGACAGCGCTGCGGGCACCGAAAGCCAAAAAACGAAATACGAAACGTCGCGCGAGCGGCGGTTGACGGCCTTACGCCCGCCGAGCGCCTCCAATGCCCATTCTTGCGTTGTCTTGATCTGATATTGTGCGGCCAGACCTGTGCCTGTCCATTTATACATTTGCACCATATTGATTGACCTTGTACGAGCGGCCCAGTCATCAACTTGCACGCCGTACCAGAGATAAAAACTGTAATGGTATTTTAAGCACTCCAGGTGCCCTTCCAAGTTCATTTTTGGTACACGAGTGAGCGCGCCCTGGGCTCTCCGAGCAACAAGCCGAGTGCTCCCTTCAAGCCGAGTCATGTCTAACAATCGCGACAGAGGTAAGTCTGCTGCTGGTACAAATACAGCCCTGTCGAGAAGCCACGCAGCGTTTCGGACTGCCCGGCGCTTCCGACGCTGTCCTACGAAACAACATGTTGCAGCGGTTTGATGTAGCGCGCAATGCATCGCACGCCACGGCGCGATGTCTGCCCCCTTTGCTGCATTCCTCTGCTCTGAATGAGTGAATCGTTGTTCCAGTGCTCTAAAATACTGCTAAGTGTAGAGTTTATGGAACGAAGCGCCAGGACCCAGCTGCGAAACGTGTTTGCAAGCGGCGATGTATGGTTCGACGGCTTCCCTCCTCCCTCCCCTCTCCCTCCTCCTGCGCAACAACAGATTACAGCCGCAGCGCCGGCGGCAGCGGCGGTAGCGACCGGCGGCACGGCGGCAATGGAGGCGGCGGCAGTGGTGTCGGCGGTGGCGGCGGGCGCGGATACGATCAAGGCGGCGGCAGTGGCGGTGGCAGCGGCGGCCCTGACCGTAGCCACCACCAGCAGTACGGCAGCGGCAGCGGGTATGGTGGCGGGTACGGCGGCGGGTACGGTGGCGGTGGGTACGGCGGCGGCGGGTACGGAAGTCCCAGTTACCAAGGGCGTGGCGGCAGTCAAGGCGGTAGCGGCGGGTACGGCGGCGGGTACGGTGGCGGCGGGTACGGCGGCGGCGGGTACGGAAGTCCCAGTTACCAAGGGCGTGGCGGCAGTCAAGGCGGTAGCGGCGGGTACGGTGGTGGCGGGTATGGCGGCGGCGGCGGCGGAAGTCCGGGTTATCATGGGCGCGGTGGAGGGTACGGCGGGGGTGGCGGGGCCGGCGGCGGCGGCGGCGGGTACGGCGGTGGCGGGGGTGGCGGGTACGGCGGCGGCAGACGAGGCGGCGGCGGAGGTAAGCTAAGCTCCCTAGGAGGCTGCGACCTGCAGCTCCCGCTTTCACGGATGCTAGCTGTCAGGGGCTCATGGGCTTGTGTGCCATGTGATGAGGGTCAGATGCTCAGATGTTTAGGGATAAGGGTCAGGTCCATATAGAGGGGATACACAGAGACATCTGCATTCAGATGTAGGTATGCCCGCATCGAGTGACCCATGGGTCACATCCAGATCTCTTACCCCACACACTGGGAACCGTCGCATGTATGGCATGTGTCCCATGGGTCAGTCTCGCGTGCCACCACCAAACACCGTGCCTACGCCTGCGGTGAATGCCATGCAGTCTCCATCTGCTGCTCCCACGCTCCCATACGCTCATTCCCACCGCTGCTGCTGTTACTGCTGCTGCTGCCGTTGGCTTCATAACCCCAGCCTTAACCCGCCCCTCCCCTGCATCCCACTCTCCGTACCTTTAACAGCAGCAGCTGCCTTCACCCCTCCTGCCCTTTTCTCCCGCAATCCCCTCCCTCCACCCTCACCCCAGGCGGTGGCGGTGGCAGTGGCATGCTGTCGCCGCAGGAGGGCCATGCGGCGATGACCGCCCTCACCTCCTCGGCACGGAACATGACGGCGCCCGTACTAAAGGAAGTGAGTGGGGTGTGCTAGCGTGGGGAGAGGGGAGCGGGAAGCGTTTGGGGACGTTGAGTGAGGCGGACTATTTAGGGTCTTGGCCTGAAGCGTTAATGCGTTGCTTTTTGTTGGAGTGTCAAGGACGAACCCCTCCTCTTCCGCCCCTCTCCCACTTCTCCCCACCGATGCCTACCGGTCGTTATTCCCCATGGTTTTGTTTTGCTTTGTTTTGTTTTATTTTGTTTTCCCTTTTTCTTTTCCTCCCCCCATGCGCAGCTGTCACCGGAGGGGCTGCCGCTCGCCATCCGGCAGCGACCCAACTTCTGTACGGTGGGCCAGCCGGTCAGCCTGCTAGCGAACTACTTCGCGCTGACAACCACACGGGCCTTCCCAGGGAAGGTAACTACGTGTTGGGGGTGGGGGGGCTGGGGGGTAAAAGTAAGGAAACTGACGAACTGTATGATGAGGCTTCGACGCACGTGTAGCAAGGCTACAATATAAGTCCTAAAGGGAAACCTCACGACATCTCGAGAGGCCTTTTAGGACCATTGTTACCGTACGTGTAGGGGGGGCGGGCAGGAGCGTATGTATGACATCGGTGTGGGGTACAATCGGTACATGTGTTTGGGGGGGGGGCGGGGGCGGGTGCGGGAGACACTTGTGTGGTGTGTGTGTATGACATGTCCTCAATCGCCTCGTCAATGGTTTGGTTACCTCACCATTGTGCCTCTCGCATTTCCTGCCCCACCCCCTCCACCTGCACCTCCACCCCCTCCCCCCTCCCACCCACCCCCTCAGGCCTTCCACTACGATGTGGACATTCGTCCAGTGGATGAGGAGGTGCCGGCAGGTGGGGTGTGCTGGGAGGCGGCGGGGAGGTGGGAAAAATTATATAAGAAATGCAAACAACTAAAGTCCCAATCCCATATCCCGACTCATGACTCATGGAGGTGGGAGGTGGGAGGGGGTAGGTAGGTGAACGACTGAATGAATGACTGTTATCATGGTTCCAGTATGAGACGGGGGCGAGGGGAGGGCACTCGTCGGGGGGTCCGGGGGCTCTCATCCGAAGGAGGGGATGGGGTGGGGAGGGGAGGGCTGCGAGTACGGCCTCATCTGCTGTTGCGTGCTGCTGCTGACACAGCTGTCGCCCTCCCTCCCACCACCTCCATCCCTCCAGCAGCAAGACAAGGCGGCCAGCGCGGCCCGCCCCGCCGCCTCTCCCGCGCCCCTCACGCCGCCCTGGAACCAGCAGGAGGGGAGGCAGCTGCGGCCCCTGCGGCTGCCGCTGCTGGCGGTGCCGGTGCCGCTGCTGGTGCATATGGAGGTGGCGCCTCCACCTCCACTGCTATTGTTCCGGCTGCTGCTGCTGCTGCTGCTGCTGCTGCCCCCTCCGCTGCCGACCTGCCGCCCCGCCTGACGCACCGCATCATGGGCGCCCTGGCGGTGCAGCAGGGGTGGCAGGCGGGGGCGTTCCGGTACGACGGACGAAAGAACCTGTACTTCCCCGGGGAGGTAAGCAGGTTGTGGAGGTGGGAGTGGGGGGGTGGGAGTGGGAGGTGGGGGGGTGAGGAGGAAGGCTGGATGAGGAGAGTGAGGTTGGGGTGGGCAGGCGCGGAAGGTTATCGGGTCGTGTATGTAGGCAAATGGGAGAGCTGAGGGTGGTAGGGAACTGGGATGACTGTACGAGAAGAAAACGCAAGTTGGTGTCGCATGGGGCCAGAGCGACCCGTGGGTCAGCAGGTAACCCACCACGGGTCGGGTCTCCCCACCTCCAACCCCACCTACCCCCGCACCCCATCCCGCCCCCCAGGTGTTGCCCCGGGAGTCGCACACCTTCAGCGTGCGGGTGCCCGAGCGGGAGGGGGGCCAGCGGAAAAAGGAGTTCAAGGTAGGGTGGGGGGCAGGGTGGGGTGCGCGGGCGGGTGCGGGGTGCAGGGAGGGGACGAGCGGCAGGAGGGGACGTGCACACTACACGGTCTGCATCTGCCTGCCGTATATCCTCCACCCGGCTACCCGGTTGACTGCCTACCCTCCTTTTGCGACATGCCGGGACCCGTACCCCTCTCCCCTCCCCTCCCCCACCTCCCCCACCTCCCCCCCACAGGTCACCACCAAGTTCGCTGCGGAGGTGGGTCTGGGCTCGCTGTTGGAGTTCCTGGCGAGGGAGAGGCTGGCGGGGGAGAGGCTGGCGGCACCGCGGGAGGCCATGCAGGTGGGGGGTTGGAGGGAGTGGGAGGGAGTGAGGGCGAGGAAGTTGCGGAGTGAGAGGAGGAGAACTGGGGCGAGGGGGAGGGAGTGTTTAAAAGGACATGCAGCGGGAGGGAAATGGGAAGTGACAGAGGGGCGGGGAGAGAGAGAGCTACGAGATGAAGTCCTTGTTCCAGTACAGGTACTAGCCGCGAGCTGTGTTGCTGTCCTTACAAGTCGTGGCTCAGCTGGTGCGGGCAGCACTGGCTGCTGTGCTGCATGGATACGTACGTGTGCACGCCACCATCCGAACCCCCATCCGCTCCTCTCCCTCTCCTCCACCTCCTCCTTCCCCTCCTCCTTCCCCCCCTTCTGTTCACGTTATTTACAATTCCCCCCTCCTTCACCTCCTCTTTCCCCTCCTCCTCCCCCCCTCCTCCTCCCCCCCTCCTCCTCTCCCCCTCCTCCTTCTCCTTCCCCCTCCTCCTCCTCCGCCTCCTCCTTTCCCCCAATCCAGGTGATCGATGTGGTGCTGCGCCACGTCTTCCTCGCCGACTCGCGCTGCCTGGTGGCGGGGCGCGGCTTTTTTTTCAGGGGCGAGGGGACCACATCGCTGGGGGGCGGGGCGGAGGTGTGGACGGGGTTCCAACAGGTGGGGAGGGGAGGGGAGGGGAGGGACGAGTGAGCAAGTATTGGTTGGATGCTGCTGGAGGGCTTCAGAGGTGCTGATGAGGGCAGCTGGGGGTCGGATGGGTGCACGTGTAATAGATATAAGATTGCCCATGCAGTGTGAGCACCTGCTTGGAAGACTGCTGTTTTACAATAGAGGCGAGTCTCCTGGCTTCGAACGATTCCTGTGTCAGGAGACTCGTGCATTATCTGGCGCCTGCAATATAGTCCGGTAGATGGCTGGTCCTGTGGAGGAGAGGACATGTCACAGAGCGCTCTAGGTATCCGTGTCAAGACGTCACTCTGCCTCAGGGTGGGTCAATTGGATGGACCGTGGACGTGCATGTGGTTGTGTATGTGCGAGCTATGACGGCCCCTCCCTCCCCCCTGTCCCCCTCCCTTGCTTCCCCTGCCCCTCCCCTCCCCCCCCCTCCAGAGCTTCAAGGCGGTGCAGTCCGGGCTGCATGTCAACCTGGACGCCGCCTTCGCCTCCTTCATGAGCGCCAAACCGCTGGCGCAGATGCTGAGGGAGATGTGCGGGGGAGGAGGAGGGGGAGGAGGAGGAGGAGGGCGCCTGGATGCCAGCCGGGTGAAGGCGGCGGCAAGAAAACTGACCGGGTTCAAGGTGAGGTGGGGGAGGTGGGGGAGGTGGGGGAGGAGGGGGAGGAGGGGGAGGAGGGGGAGGAGGGGGAGGAGGGGGAGGAGGGGGAGGAGGGGGAGGAGGGGGAGGAGGGGGAGGAGGGGGAGGAGGGGGAGGAGGGGGAGGAGGGGGAGGAGGGGGAGGAGGGGGAGGAGGGGGAGGAGGGGGAGGAGGGGGAGGAGGGGGAGGAGGGGGAGGAGGGGGAGGAGGGGGAGGAGGGGGAGGAGGGGGAGGAGGGGGAGGAGGGGGAGGAGGGGGAGGAGGGGGAGGAGGGGGAGGAGGGGGAGGAGGGGGAGGAGGGGGAGGAGGGGGAGGAGGGGGAGGAGGGGGAGGAGGGGGAGGAGGGGGAGGAGGGGGAGGAGGGGAGGAGGGGGCAGCTGGAAGGCATTCTTCTTCTGTCATTCTTTGCGTAGCTGCTGCCACCGTCACGGGTACTTTCCAACCTTTCCCGCCACCTCCCTCGCCCTTCCTTGTACTGCACGTTTGTACCCGTGCATTACCAGCCTGGCGGGAATGATCCCCCTTAATGTAATCCATTGCCTCCGCCCACCAGCCCACCTGCCTGCCTGCCACACCTCCCCATCCTCCATGGTGAAGTCCCCTCGACATGCAGTTCGTCCGTTCCTTGCTCCCCCCCCCCACCCACCTGCTCCCCCCCCAGGTGGAGTACCCGGTGGGAACTGAGGGCTACCTGCGCCGCAAGGCACTCACGGGGCTGTCCCCCGAAGGCGCCGACAGGACGACCTTCTTCAATAAGAAGGAAAACAGGTGAATGAAGTGGGGGGGGGGGGAACACAGGTGCACGCACACGAGTTTTACTATTGGCAGGACACACAGCCATTTGCCAGGAACGTGCTTTAATTAAGGACCGCCATCTGTGCCTCGTACGGGTCGTACCTCTTCCTGCGCTGCTGCCCGTTGCTTTCATATGGTTTGGTTTCCCCCATACCCCCTTCCCTACCCGGCCCCCACCCGCCACCCGCCCTCTCTCCACCCCCACCCCACCCAGGATGATGACTGTGGCGGACTACTTTGCCGGCACGGGTCGCCCGCTGCGGCAGCCGGCGCTACCCTGCGCCAACGTGGCCAGCGGGGACCGGCCGCCGGTGTACGTGCCGGCTGAGCTGTGCACGTGAGTGGAGGAGGGTGGGGAGGGAGGGGGAGGGTGGGGGAGGGGGGGGGAGGGGGGGGGAGGGTGGGGGAGGGTGGGGGAGGGGGGGGGAGGGAGGGTGGGGAGGCAATTGGGGGCCGGGGGTAGGGGTAGGTGAGAAGGAGGGTAGCCGGACTGGAGTGGAGATAGATGTCTGCACTCACTCCCCACCCCCACTCCCCACCCCTCACACCCTCCTCTTCCCCTATCCCCTGTCCACCAGTATCGTGGCGGGTCAGCGGCGCATGAAGCTGGATGCACAGCAGTCCACACAAATGATCGCTGCGGCCAAGCAGGATCCGCCGACCAAGGCGGAGGCCTGCAAGCAGCAGGTGGGTGCACGTGTGGTGAGGCATGCATGCCGTACATGCATGCATCCTCTTGCATGCCGTACATGCATGCATCCTCTTGCATGCCGCTCTTGCGTGCATCCTCCTGCATGCCGTACATGCATGCACCTCATTTAACTTGCCCTCCCCCGTCGCACCCTTTCCCCCCAAAAGGCCGCCCGTGTCTCCCGCGCCCTGCACGAGGGCGGCACGGAGGCCAGCTGGGGCCTGCAGTTGGGGTCGGAGCTGCTGAAGCTGGAGGGGCGGCTGCTGCCCGCACCGTTGCTGCAGTACGGCAACCCGCAGGCGTACGATGTGGGCAGCGCGGGGTCGTGGAACCTGAGGTGGGGGGGGGCTATGCTACCCTGCTGCTGTGGTAGGTGCGTGCCTGGGTGTGTTAAGAAAACTGGCCGCGTGTGTATGTTTAGTAGGGAAGGCGGTGGTTTGTTGAATACCCTTCCTGCTGTACAGACCCCTTTCCTGAAACCGCCATCCCTATACCCCTCAGCCTCAACCCCCAATTCCTAGTTGGGTTTCGGGCAATGGGAACTTGATAGCCCTTTCTTCACCCCTGCTCTCCCCCCCGCAACCACCCCCCTCATACTGCGCCCCAACAGGAATGTTCGCTTTCTGCAGCCGGGCTCGTTGGAGTCTTGGGGTGTGGCTGTGATTGTGCCGCGGGAGGTGAGGCGCTGATGGGAGGGGGGGGAGGGGAAGTGTGAGGTAAGGTGGAGTTGGCGAACGGGGTGCATGACAGGAGGTTGATTGCGTCCGTGAAAACAGCTGAGCCATGCACCTGTAATGACATAGCGTATGACCGTAGCCATGTATCGATGTATGTGTTAAATCTACTGTGTGTTACCAAATCCAGCCGCAAGTCATTACTGCATTTGTACATGTGTCCATTACTTACCGGTGTCCAACTGTCGGTAACCCAACCAGACGAAACCCCCCCCCCCCCTTTTGCCCCTCCTCCTCCCCGACTCCAGGAGTGTGACTACTCCGGGGAGGGCTCGCTGTGGATCTTCCTGCGGGACCTGTGCACCGCGATGCGCAACTGCGGCATGGCAGTGGTGAGCCAGAGGGCGGGGGATGGAGGCAGGGGGCAAATTGGGGGGAAGGCTATTCTTGTAAGTTACACACATTCAGTGTATTTCGCGGCCAGTGTTTGTGGCCAGTTAGCACACACACCCGGCCCCCTCCGACTCCCGCTTGCCCCCCAGGCATGTGACCCGAGCCGACCGGGAGCCTCCCCCCCGGTGCAGTGGCATGTGGACCCACGCGGCCACAACCGGGGAATTGAGGCGACCATGCGGGCGGCGGTGGATGCGGCGAGGGCGGTGTACGGCAAGCCGGCTCAGCTCATCCTTGTTGTACTGCCCGACAAGGTTTGCAGGAGTGAATGCGTGCGTGCCATTGTGTTTGAATGCTGCCAAGGGGTTTGTTAAGGGGCGGGAGGGCTAAAGGGGGTGGGAAGGGGGAAAAGAGCTGCTATGAGCACGTATGGAGTAATTAGCTGTCTCCGCCCTTCAAGATCCTTGCCCTTGCCGTACACCTCTCACACATCCCTGCCGTACACCCCTCACACATCCCTGCCGTACACCCCTCACACATCCCTGCCGTACACCCCTCACACATCCCTGCCGTACACCCCTCACACATCCCTGCCGTACACCCCTCACACATCCCTGCCGTACACCCCTCACACATCCCTGCCGTACACCCCTCACACATCCCTGCCGTACACCCCTCACACATCCCTGCCGTACACCCCTCACAAATCCCTGCCGTACACCCCTCACAAATCCCTGCCGTACACACCTTGTCCCCCAGCTGCTTGATGAATACAAGGAGATCAAGCGTGTCTCCGACATCGAGCTGGGCATTCCCTCGCAAGTGGTGGCGGGCACCAAGGTAAGGAGGCCAAGAGGGAGAAAGGCCATGTGGGCTCTGGCTATAGCTACATCATCATCCTGATGTGGGGAAAGTTAATAATAGGATGCAGATATAATAGAGCATATGAGTTCAGCAGTGTTTTCTTGCCCCTCTCAGAAGCAAGCATACAATTCCACGCCTCTTCCACACCATTCTCATTAACTCTGGTCCTTCTTCAGTAACCCCATAAACACACTCGCGGCCAGTTTTTTTAACACACACCGCCTGCCCCTCCAGGCCAAGGTGGGGCGGCAGCAGGCGGGGAAGCGCTGTGGCGGCCTGCAGTACTGCGCGAACGTTGCAATGAAGATCAACGGGAAGCTGGGGGGCGTCAACGTCACCCTGGCCGGGGGCGCCAGGTAGGAATGGCAGCTCAGGGGGGCTTTCAGCGGGGCCGGACGTGTATGTTTAAGGTTTTGGGTACATGCATACATGTGGGGGGTGTCTTATCTCCCATCCCCCTTTCCTCCCTTCCCTTCCCCGCCCCGTCCCCCCCACCCCTCTTCCTCAGGCACCTCCCGGTCCTAGGCGGCGACCGCCCACTTCCCTTCATGATCCTGGGTGCTGACGTCACCCACCCCACCGGCACCCCCTCCCGCGCCTCCTTCTCCTCCTCCCCGCTGCACGACCCCTCCGTGGCGGCGGTGGTGGGCAGCCTGGACCCCGGCATGGGCCGCTGGGGCAGCCGGGTGATGGTGCAGGCGGGGCGGCAGGAGGTGATCAGCGGCATGCGGGGCGCGGTGAAGGAGCTCCTGCTGGAGTTCTACCAGGCTAACAGGCAGGGCGTGGGGGGGAAGGGGGGTGGGGGAGTGTGTGTGTTTTGTACGACATGAGGTGCACACGTGTTGTGTTCTGGGAGAGAGAAGGCAGTGCAGGGGTGAGTGTAAGCAATGGTTGGCACATGCACACAAATGCACTTACGGCACCACCACTTTACGGACTTACGGCAGCAGCAGGTAGCCTGGGTGGAGTGGATGGCTGGCTGCAGCTGAGTCCCCCCGTCCTGCTCAGTACACAAATACACATCACAGTATAGCCACCAACACCTTTTTTTAACACACAGCCAGTTTTCTTGGTTTCCCCCGCAGGCAGGCCAAGCCCGCCCGCCTGGTGATGTACCGGGACGGAGTGAGCGAGGGGGAGTTCGAGAGGGTGATGGTGGACGAGTATGTGGCCATACGGCAGGTGAGCGGAGTAGGGAGGGGAGCAAGGGGGTTAGGGAGCGGAAGGGGAGGCTTAACCTTTGGGGAGGTAATGGGCGTGAGGAGGAAGGGGGCAAGCAGTGGATGAGAGAAGCGGAAGGGGAGGGGAGAGACGGTAAAGGGGATAGGCAACTTGGCACAACATGAAGGGGGTTGGGAGGGGAAGGAGGGGAAGGAGGGGACAGAGGGGTGGTATCAAGAGTACCGGTACCAGGAAGTGGGAGTCCGTTGCCGACCTTTCTATGCACCCCCTCTTGCCACCCCTCTCCCACCCCCATTCTCACCCCTCCCCCATCCCCATCCCTCTCCCAACCCCCACCCCCATCCCGCAGGCCTGTTCGGACCTCGAGGCTGCCTACCGGCCCGCCATCACGTTCGTGGTGGTGCAGAAGCGCCACAACACGCGGCTGCTCCCGGGGGAGAGGGTGGCGGAGGACAGCAAGTGAGAGAAGGGGGACTGGGACTGGGGCTGGGATTTGCGAATGGAGAAAGGGTTGGCAGGAGTGCGAGGCAGGAGTGCGAGGCAGGAGTGCGAGGCAGGGATGCATCCGTTAACGATGACTGATTGGTGGCCATGCTAGGTCGGTTGTTGGCGGGTCGGTACTTCACCCAGTAGTGTATCTCCATCTTTGGCAGCGGAGTCCCCTTGTTGCCATTTAACGGTGGTTAACTAGCAACCACGGGGCTCCGCTGCCAGTGATGGAGATACACTACTGGTTGAAGTACTGAACCTGTTAACAGTGCCGTACACCTGGCCAGGAAGGCCCAACCTACCTTACCTCCCAACCCCAATGACCTCCTGCCTCCCCCCTCAACCCCTCAACCCCTCATCCACAGCGGCAATGTGGTGCCGGGCACGGTGGTGGACCGCGGCATCACCTCGCCGGATGCCTTCGACTTCTACCTCAACAGCCACGCAGGGCTGAAGGTGGGGGCATGCAGGGGGAGAGAGGCGGAGGAGAAGCAAGGGAAACTGAGAAAGAATTGCATCAGAACTGCATTAAGAGCTGCATGTGTGTGTGCATATAGGTATCCAGCACGTTATCCAGCACAGAAAGGGCAGTCTCAGCAGAAAGAGTGGGTAGCTTGTGGCCAGTAAGCACACCCACCGCCCTTCCTCCCCACCTCAGGGTGCCGGTACCAACAAGCCGGCACACTACCATGTCCTCATTGACGAGATTGGCTTCGGGGCCGACGGCATCCAGCTGCTGACGTACTGGCTGTGCTACCTGCACCAGCGGGCGACCAAGTGAGGGGGGAGGGAGGGCTGAGGAGGGGAAAGGGTACCGGTACGCGGGGAATGCAAAGTTTTGCGTGAGAGAAACGGGCAGGAGGAACAAGTTTCCTAGGACCCCAGAAAGGGGTGCATACATCATACCATCAGCCCCACCCCACCCCACCCCACCCCACTCCACCGCATTGCATACCCCCCCACCTTCACCTCCCTCCCTCCCTGCCACTGCTGCCAGGTCGGTGAGCTACTGCCCGCCCGCCTACTATGCCGACCGAGCCGCATACCGCGCCCACATGCTGCTGGTAAGAGTAGGGCAGGAGCAGCAGGGGGGACGGGAGCGAAGAGGAAGACTACAGAGCTCCGGTTGTTCAGAAAGCAGGGGATGTCACCACCCCCGACTGCATACACCCCAGCCAACCATCTTATCAACCCCCTTTGCCTTACCCAACTATCACATCCTGTTCACTCTCTCCTCCCCCACTTTTACTCCCTCCCCTACCCCCACACACAGGCCGCCTCCTCCTCCGACAGCGCCTCCGAGGTCGCCTCACTGGGTGGCGGGGAGCTGGGGGAGGCGGCAGGGGGGGCGGGCGCTCACTTTGTAGGCATCCACCAGCGCCTCAAGAACTTGCTGTACTACATGTAGGGGATCGTAGAGCGGAAGGGAGAGGGGATTGAGCGGAGGGCAGGGGCTGCTTGGGTATGGGTGGGGATGTGGGTGGAGCGGCAGGAGCAGGGTCTGGTGTGTGGGGTTAGGGAGTGGCACATGTATGACGGGGCTGCCTGGAGCAAGGGTAGGCTGTGTCCCAAATGCATGACACAGTACGGTGGAAGGTTGTGGAGGTGTTGCAGTTGATTGTGTCAAGATAACTGGCCATGTGGTCGAGTGTGTTTGCATAACGATTGAGAGGCGGGGGAGGACTTCAGGAGAGGAGTTGGTCTTGGTTGATGTGGGGCGGAGTAGTCTTAGTTATGATTAGGCAAAACAGAGCAAGGTTATCAAGGTTGTGCACCTCTGGAGTGCAAACCAAATCCTCTCCTGACCCATGGGTCATTCGCGTGTTTTACATGTGGACGAATGCTGTGACGGGTGCTGCCCGTGCAGTACTGCGACTGTACCCATCGCACGGGCTCTTTTACCATGCTTCTGGTGCTGGCCGGCTGGGGTTTGCTCACGAGACTCACGACAACGGAACTCCTTATGGTGAAGGAGAAATGTCGTACTTGCAGAGAAAAACGTTGCTTTGACACGTGGACTGGTTAAACGTTTGGTTGCCTTTTAACCCTACAAGGAGAGCCTCCCCGGGTAATTACGGGATCCCCCCATACGCATACATACTGCAGCTGCCTTCTTTTACAGCAAAAAAGAAGGTATGGTCGCTTGTATTGAATACTGCCTATCACCATCCTACACATGCAGAACCCCTCTCATTATGGTCATAGAAAATATATCAGGACGGAGGGATGATACACACCACCAGTAGCTTCGAGCAACAAGAAGAGGAACCCATCCAGCATCCACACACCCCCATGGCCACTGTTTGCCATATCCAGGTAAAAGCCCCCAACCCCTTCCGAAGCATCGAGGAATCAGTTCAGTTTAACCCCTTCATCCGAGGCATCTTCAAAAGTTCACAGAGCAAGTGCCGCCAGTAATGCAGGCAGCCCACCGACCCATGGGACACAGCAAAGAACCTCTCATCACTCAACCAGAACACCCTCCCCCAACAGCTCGCAAGGACATCCATAGCAGAAAGAGGCGAGTGTCAAAGCACAAGGGAGAATGAAATCCATGAGGTGTGTTAACATCGCTCGCGCAAACAGTAAGAACAATGCAGCGCTTCTCTCCATCACCCACCACCACCACCACGGACACTGCTTTCCATTGTTAGGATAATCGGCTTCATGGGAACCACCTAAACGCTGCCAAAAGGGTACGTGTATGGTTGGAGCAGATGACCAGGTCCAACCAGGAACACGGCATTGGATGAACCTCACCACATTCATCAGGGCCAACACCGGCCCTACCAGCACCACAACATCACTCTCGTCAGTACCACCACATAGGATTCCAGTCGTTCGCCGTGTAGGAACACCTCTTCTTCTCCCTTATAAGCATTAGCAATATTTTAACAGTTGACAGCATGGAGCTTCATTGCTTGATGAAACAACAGGCCGTGGGTACTCGCTTGCCAACAATAACACTATAACAGTTTCAGAAAAGGGTAGCATTGTTCACAACATCATTCCTCAGCACTCAGCCCACATGCTCCTCGCCTACATCACCTTGGCAAGGAGGATAAGCCAAAGTTCAGCATCAGAGCCACTAACAGCTTGTTTCAGCAGAGGGCTGGTGGCGCCCCAGCAAAGCTAAACAGCCCTGACTATTTTCTGCAGCATCCATGAAAACCAATAACCAAACCAGGGCGCCAAGCTCCCAGCAGGTCCGCTGTCCGCCACTGTTGCACCCTCCACCCCGCACCCTTAGGAAAGGACCAGCCATTTTGTAACACCCAGTGGTGCACCCACAGCAGCGGACAATATTGGCCTGAAATCCGGCCTGTGACACTTACATCAACGGCACCCCTCTTAGAGACACTATAGGCTAGACTCACATCTGCCTGTCCGTCCTAAGCCACCACCATGACCACCACGACCACCAACAACATCACGACTTATCCCCAGCACTGCTGAGCCACCATGCTATCCCATCAGCCCATCATTTACCAAGCATTTATTGCACCATCATCATCACTGCACCGAGCTGAACTGGAACGGATCCAAGTCTTGGTACCAACAAATGTAACCCCCAGCCCCCCACATCCAGCAATCCAGGCAGCAAGCCACCCATGCACCCCGTTACACCCGCCAGCCTCATTGGAAGCCTTGTTTGACAGTATCACCGCTATCATTGCTACCATCACAACCACCACCACCACCAAACCAGTCCCATGTGCATTACCTTCCCAATTTGGGCATGCTCGACCAAGCCTTCGTTTGCCAAGGCACTCCTTTCCTATTCTTAAGATGATGATAGGCAGCAGCGGATACCTGCACTACATCAGACTAAAGGACATGAGCCCAGAAGAGAATACTATCAATCCAGCATAGAGCCAAACGGGGAGGGCTACAAAAGCACACTGTTTAATTAAAACATCCAAATTAGATAGGCCGCCACCAAGGTAAGGATTCGGAAGAGGACATGAAAGACCCAAATCCATTCCAAATCACCCCACACACTTTCTTACTAATTGACAAAGCTTGTAACCAACCCTGCAAGCAGCACCCGACGCTGCAGGTGAGGATTATGTTTGAATTGGCCAACACACGGCCACATCGGAATGAAGGAGACAGCGGCTGCACCGCACGCCATCCCTTACCTCCAGCGGCAGCAAGTATGCACGCCAAGGAAAGACATTCGAAGGTTCATACACACCTCTTTTGTTTGGTTCACAGACACTGCAGCAGTAAAGCAAAGGTCACAGGAAAAGACATGATCTTCGCACTATGCTCTAAGCGCCGGCCCCACCACTTGCAGCAACAGCAAAATACGAGAAGCAGGCGGAACCGGAAATACACAGAACTGCCCTCCTTGCAAACGGCCTGATGCCCATATATCTACGGCCTGCACGCCATTGCATGATTAAATGCTCAAGGAGAAGCAGCAAGTGTGATGGCCCAGCTCCCTCCAGGTTTCTCATCGTAAGATCCCAAGACAGAGGTAGACGCCCAGCGGGTGCACCTCTGGTGAACAGGAGGAACCACCTTCTGGAACCCCTTACACCATCGCACTCCGTCGTTCTCTCCTTGTGTGCTTGCCATCACCATCAGGGCCGGCATCGTGTCAAAGAAACTTTCACGCCGCCCCAAACAGAGCAGATGTCACATTTCAGCTCATTCTTTTCGAGCAGTGGCTTGCATGGGGGTCCAACATT
This sequence comes from Astrephomene gubernaculifera, assembly GCA_021605115.1. Classification (NCBI taxonomy): domain Eukaryota; kingdom Viridiplantae; phylum Chlorophyta; class Chlorophyceae; order Chlamydomonadales; family Astrephomenaceae; genus Astrephomene; species Astrephomene gubernaculifera. Next base: position 219,365 of record BMAR01000057.1, on the reverse strand, counting down.
TGAACAAAAGGACTGGAGTAACAGCACATAGGTGGCCACCTAGTGGCCGCACGCACTAGGCAAGTATTTCCGCAAGCAGTGTAGATCTAACACAACAAACAAAGGTATATAGCAAGCGGTTTAAGCGAATATTTTAATGCAGTATAGTCAAAGCGGGATTGGAGGCACCTCAGCCCCGAACAACCTGAACCTGCGCGCGTCACTTCACAATTAATAGCCCCTATTGCCACTATCACGACAAGACATACGTCCACGCATAAACTGATCAACAGCGCGGTCCCTCGGTGCAGACGAGGAGCACGCCCCCTCAGCCATCAGTCGTGTCCCTCCAGCGCCTTGCACCGACGCCGCCGCCACCATCCCTCCTGCTCCCGCTGCTGGCATCCCTGCCCCTCCTGTTCCCGTACCCTCTCCTCCTCCTCGTCCTGCAGCCAGCAGGGACCCACCGACTCCGCCCGCCGCCAGCCGTCCACTGCTGCTGCCGGACGCGCTGGACCCGAGACCCACCTCAGACACAGCGGGCGCCGTCATCTGCCCAGGCGCTGCACCACCGGCCGTTCCCGCGCCCCCTACTCCTCCTACCACCACCGCCGCCCCTGCCGCAAGGCTCTGCAGGGCGGCGTCCGGAAGCGTGCCCAGCAGCATGGCGCGCTGCTGCAGCTCCCGGCGCTGCCGTGTGGCACCCTCCGACTGGGGCTCCCACAGGAACGTCTCCATGCGGCCCTTGCCCTTGACCTGGAGGAGTAGGGGGAAGGGCAGGAGGAGGCGCGGGGTTAGGGGAATGAGCGTACTGCGCTGATGTTCAGTATGTGAAGGACGAGGAAAGGAGGCAAGACACGAGATTCAAGAATTAATGAGGGCGGTCGGGGCGTGGAGGGTGGGCCCTGAATAATCAGGACGCTGGAAAGGACAAGGCCAGGTGTGTGCTGCAAGGCAAGCAAATGCCCGAGAGACTCCCCCCTCCCTTGTCACGTCTCTCGTCACGCACCTCCACGCCCCCGGTGCTGACCCAGCCCAGCTCGTCCTCCCCAGCGGGCAGCAGTCTGCGCGTGGACGCGGACACGTGGATGCAGCCGGGCCGACCTGTGCTCTCCTGAGGGCGTGGGCGCGGGTGGGGAAAGGACAATGGAAGGGGTGAACTGGGAGGTCAGGAGGACGGATACTTGGTTGTTTAGGATGGAGGAGTGAATGCTAGGTCAGCACATGGGTACAGGGTTTAGACACCGCTAGGAACTCTCTGACACTGGGGCGTCAGCGTGGAGAAGAACATCTTCCTGGTCGGCTTGTATCAGCTGCGTGCAAGTGGCGCTGCGCTGGCACAGCAACTCACCATGCGGCTGGCCGTGTTGATGGTGTCGCCGAACAGGCAGAAGCGAGGCATCTTCTGACCCACCACGCCGCTAGTGGCGGGGCCGCTGTGGATGCCGATGCGCATCTGCACCACCGCACGTGAAGAGGAGCACCAGGCGGCAGGGTTGTGAGCTAAGAGTTGACGGCACAGACTCTGCCCCGTTGAGAAACCAAAGCAACCCACGTCAGCTGTGGTGCAACTACTGGTACACTACGCTTCCTCAGTCCCCTCAGTCCCGTCCACCGAAACACACCTCCTGCCCCGCCACCCCCAAGACCCCCTCCTCCCTACCGCCCTGTCCCGTCCCGACCCGCACCTGCACGCTCTGACCGGTGTTTGGCAGCCGCACCCGCGCCGCCTCCGCCAGCATGGCCCTTGCGAACGACACCACCCGCATCGCATGCAGCGGGTCGGGCGGATCCTCCCCGCGCCGCACCGCCTGCCCGAATCCGTCCTCGTCGCGAGCCATGAGGCCACCCGCCACCATATAGCAGTCGCCGATGGTCTCCACCTTGTACACGCCATACACGTCAGTCAGGCTGCGCAGCGTAGAAGAGGAAGGGGCGGGGTAGGATGCGATGAGGCTGAGTGAGTGAGCAACAGGTAGAGGAGCGTGAAGCGTGCGGTGCTCGGGTATGGCTAGTTGTCGGTCAAGGCGCGGAAGGTTTCGGCTGCGGCCCCTGTGACTTCCAGCTGGACGGGCCAACTGGCACCGCTCTCTCTTCCTTCTCCTCCCTCCCGCCCCGCTCCACCTGTCCAGTCGCGTGTACAGGTCGTTGAGGAAGGTCATGACAGTGGCGGGCGGCACCTCCTTGCACATCTCGGTGAAGCCCTTGATGTCCGCGAACAGCACCGTGATGCACTCGTGTGAGGTCGCCAGCGCCGCAGGATCCTGTGCGGCAACCAGGCAAGCGAAAAGGGGTCAGTAAGGGTTGTAAGCTACGGAAGGCCGGCCAGCTACCCGCCAGGCCGGGCCAGAACACACATGCAGAGCTTGGCCGGGGAAACGCAAACCATATGCCTCCCTGCCCGTCAATTGCCCTGCCTATCCCTGCCTTTGCCCTACCTGCACTCGGTCTTCTATAGCTGCGGTAAATGCCTGTCGTGGCTCAGTTATAACACCCGCCCTTGTACTACGGTTATCTATGCGATCTACCCCACCCCCCCCCACCTGTATGTTCCTCAGCAGCTGCAGCCCGTTGCGGCGGCGCTCCGCATCGCTGTTGCGCGCCGCAGTCATGTGGCGCACCACGTGGCGCGGGAAGATGTCCGCCAGCAGCCGGTGCTCCGCCTCCAGCACCCGGGCCAGCACCTCCTCGGCGCGGACCTGGGGAGGAGAGGGGGAGGCGGGAGGAGGTGAAAGAGGAGATGTGGGGGAGGAGGAGATGCAAGGAGCGGCGAGGCGTCAGTAACACCCCCGTTGCGTGGGTACTGGTAAGATACCGGTACGATGTGCAAAACAAAGCATCACGACTTCACGACAAAGCAACAGATTCGTGCAAGATGCAACCTGTGTCCCGTGCCCGTCCGCCCCTTACCCAGAACTTCACCCCAACCCACCCTCCCGACTCTCGCTGCTTCCCACACCATGGTTGCTCCCAACCCATGTTCTCACACCCTGTGCTGCCCACCTGGTTGCTGACGTCCGTCTGCACCACCAGCAGCACCCGCTCCCCGCTCATGGGGTCGGAGCAGGGCTTCACGCGCACCTCATGCCAGCGGTGCCTTGCACGCCCGCCGGTGCCAGGGCCCGAGGTGGCCGCCGAATCGGTCGGCGCCACTCCCCCAACTATCTCGGCGCTAGGGCAGTGCAGCATGCTAGTCCTGCCCACAGAGGGGATCTGCGGCTGGGTGGTGGGCGGCGCTGCACTGGCGGGCAGGGGAGCCGAGGAGGTGATGTGCGTGTGGTGGGAGGGGTGAGGAGTGGCTGCCAGAGCAGCGGCCACGGCGCCGCTGAGGGGGGCTGCGGACTGCATGGTAGCGAGCGTGTTGGTGGGGTTGACGAGGCTGCTGGCGGCTGCGGTGGCCAGGCCGCTGTTTGGATTGGACGGGGTGGTCTCCAGGCTGAGCAGCAGTCCCTGCCGCGGCGTGGGGGCGCGCGTGGGCACCAGGGAGGAAATGTCGCGCAGGGAGGGGCCCCATACCTGCGAAGGACTAATCAGTGTAAAAGGGCTGCCGGGGGGCTGCCTTCCCACCGCCGCATTGGCGCTGCTGACATGCGAGGCTGCGAAAGCACTGCCGCAGACGGTTCGACGGGCGTGGCTGCTGTTGACGCTCGGGCCACGTGTTTGGCGGCGGCCGCCTACACTGGTGTTGAGCAGGGACCGCAGCATGGCACGCAGGCGCGAGCGGGGGTCCTGGTGCTGGCTGTTGTGCTGCAAGCCGTTCTGGTAGCTCGTGCTGGGGGACAGCGGCCTGGAGGAGGCGATGGGCATGGAGTGCATGCATTGGTGCGCGCGCAGGGGCAGCGTGCTGCTGCCGGCGGAGGCCTCCAGGTGCATGTGCAGGGCGTCATGCGCGGGAGCAGCAGCACCCAGGCCGTAGCCAGCGCTGCAGCTGCGAGTGTGGGTGGGGCCAGATGGCGGGTTGCCCGGGGGCTCAGACAGGGAGGAGGTGGCCTCGAGCATAGCTTGTGGCGCGACGGCCGTGGCAGCAAGGAGTGGCATGGTTGGCGGCTGGGCTTGTGGCGCGGAGACATTGCCAAACATATCTGCCGCAGTGAAGCAGGAGGAGGCCAGGTGGGCAGCGGGTGGCGGCAGAGGCTGCGGCGGTGGCAACGGCTGCCAGTCCAGGAAGGGTGAAGGCCGCGGGTCCAGGAGCGGGCTGAGGGTCCCCGGCAGTGCCGACCGCAGGCCAACAGAGGTGGCAGCCGTGACACCGCCGGCAATGGTAATCACAGGCGGCGGTTCCTGGCTTCTTCGGGGTCCTTCAGACGAGGCGACGCTCTGGGGCGGGGCCGGTGGGACACGGAAGCGGGTGCTCTGCAGGCGGGGCCGGCCGCCCGCCACCGCACCCAACATGCCGCCAGTTTGGCTGGTACGGGGACCACCGGGAGGTGGCGGGATGGTGCCTGCCAGGGACCAGAACTGCGGGCTGTTGGTGGCACTGCCAGGGCGGGGACCTGAGCTGCTGTTGGGCCCGGCCTCCGTGCCGCTTCCGCGCTCTCCCGTGCTGTCAGGACCCACCAGGATGAGACCCAACTCGTTTAACTGAGACTGAGAGTCAGCACCGTAGCCACAACCGCATGGTTGGTCCGTGGACGATTGCTGCTGCTGGGGCTGCTGCTGCGCCCCTGCAGGTCCGGGGGAGGTTGCTGGCTTGGAGACAGCGCTGGTTCTGGTGCGGGGGTCCCTGGATGCGACAACTGGGGCGCGGGAGTGCGGCCAGGGCGCGGCTACCAGTCCCTTTTGCTGCGGCGGGGATGGCGGTTGCTGCGGTTGCTGCTGCTCCTGCTGGTAGTCAGTGTTCGAGGCGTGTGTGGGGGCCGGCGCGACTGCCGCCAGCGTCTCACTGCTGAGGGAGCTCAGCAGCGGCGGCACATGCAGGGCCGCCGGATGGCGTGGTGCGGCCCACAGCAGAGTATCAGAAGCGGCGATCAAGTCCTCCTCCTCGCTGTCCTCGCCCGCCTCGTTGCCACCCCGGTCAGGGAGCGGCGAGGGCGGTGTTACTGACGCTTGCTGTGGATCTCCTGCCTGCTGAGATGCCGGCAGCACACCGCTGGCATGTTGGCTCTTCTCCTGAGAGGCGCAGGTGAACACGGCGCCAACAAGCTCCCCGCCGTCAACCGTCGGCAGTCGGCCGCCCGCCGCCTCCGGTTGCTGTCCCTGGGATGCCTCCGGCGGTGCGGGAAACTCCTCGTACCAGGCCTTAAGCGCGGCGCTGATGCCCTGAGCGCATGACGAAATTGACATGGTGAAGCATGGGGCTAATAAAGGAGCCGAAGGGACTAACAAACGGTGCAGGCATAGCATGCAAAGTACATGCGCCGCAGACATGGCGCCTTGCGAGACACGTGATGGAACGGACCACGGCCAAGTGAAGCAAGGCAAAAGAAGGCATCGCGCTTGAAACTCCCAGACCCGACGGCTTCATGACTCCCTGAAGTCCGTGCCAAAACCCATATCACCCGTCCCCGGCTACCCCGCATACCTGATGCAGGCCAGCGCTGGCAGACGAGCAATGTGCCTCGCACCCTCCAGGCGACATCAACGTCGTCGCAGGGCTCTTCAGCCGCAAGGTCACACTCCGCACATCCTGCTCCGAACCCGCCAGGGTAGCCCTGGCATTAGCGCCCACTCCTGCACCGCCATACGCCGAAGCCTCTGCGCCTGCTCCCATGCCCTCACCAGCATCCCTTGATCCGCTTCCACCTGCTCCTCCTCTGACTTCCTGAGCAGGTGCACCAGCACCAGCACCAGCTGCTGCTGCAGCTGCCCCGCTACAGCCCTGCGGTGTGCTGCCGCCCGTGTTGCCGCTGGCGCCGCTGTTGCTGTCGCTTGCGCCTGCTCCGCCGCTGTTCGCCATGCTGCGGCTGAAGAGCTCGATGGTGAAGCCCTCGCTGGTGGTGGCGGTGCCCAGCAGGTAGGAGGCGCCCAGGCGGCCTGGCAGCAGCAGAGGTAGGTGCGGAGGGGCACATGAGGGCACAGGGGCACATGAGGTAAAGAGCAGGCAGTCGTAGGGTGTTGCCGGGCATGCAAGGGTTACTGTAAAAGCACGCCCATTCACATGGATCCTCAGTGCAACCCCATTCTAAACCATGATATAGAGATGTAATATATACATTCACGACAACCAAGCGTCACAACCGCCGTGTACACCCCACCTGCGCCTGCCACCACGTGGTGATCCGGCCCCGTGTCCAGCGCCCTGCCCTCCGCAAGGTCATCCTCCAGCTCCAGCTCCCGACCCGCATCCAGCCGGCCCTCGCCGCCCTCCAGCAACCCAACACCCGAGGATCCCACCATCAGACTCGCCCCACCAGCCGCAGCCGCAGCAGCACCGGGCTGTACGGCATCCACGCTGGACCGCCGGCGACTGCGCCGGCTCAGCGACCGCATCCGCGTCACGAGAGGGGCAGCAGCAGCGGCGGTGGTGGCGTCTGGCAGGCCGAGGCCACTGCGGGATCGGTGCATGCGGGAAACGCGGCCGCCGCCGGAGGCGGGTGGGTTGCCGGAGAGGCCGGCGGCAGCCAGGGAAGAGGGAGCAATCGCGGTGAAGGAGCGCGAGGCCCGGGAGCCCTTGGACGCCAGCAGCAGCTCAGCCATGTGGGAGGCGGTGGCGGTGGTGGTGGGGCTGCTGCCCGGGCTAGTGGTGGCGGCGGCGGCGCTGAGACGGGCAAAGCCGGGGCCCGGGGAAGACACATCCTGCCCGGGGCTGGACTGAGCGCATGGGCTCGTCTCGATGACGAGGAGTGCTGGTGTGGGTTTCAGCGGCGGCTGAGGCGCAGGCTGAGAACTGGTTGCCAAGGGTTTCTCCGATGCTTCGTCCGCCAAGCCGACGGTGGTGGTGGCGGTGCTGCTCAGCCCATCTCCCTCAAACTCGCTCTCCTCTTCACCCACGTCGGCCAGCGGTTGAGGCCGGTGGAAGGACGACACGTCCAACTGCTGAGCCCCGCAGCCTCCCAGTTCCTGTGGCCCTCCTAAGGGGGCGTCCCCGGTCAAAAGGTACGGAACCACCGACGCAACACAGCCGACCTGCGCGCCGGCGTGCAGCCCTGTGGTTCCCGCTGCGGCCGCCTCTGCTGCGGCGCATGACGCTTGAGCCGCGAGGTGGCTGCGGGCTGGCGGCGGCGGGCCGCGTTGATGCTTCGTCAAGGCGCCTTGGGTGGCTTGGAGAGGAGGTACGGCAGTGGCGGGCGAAGCAGAAGGCTGTTGGATGGCATATGCGTTGCTTCCACCGCCGTCACCGTTGCCACCAGCACCAGCGTCGCCGCCTAGGCATGTTTCCGTCATTGATAAGGCCTTGTCGCCGGAGCCACAGCCAGCGGCATTCAGCGACACGGCGTGGTTGGGGCTGGGGTGCTGCTCCAGTTGTTGTTGCTGCGGCAATCGTTGTTGTTGCTGCTGCTGCTGCACTTGTTGCTGGTGCTGTTGGCGCACCGCGGCGCGCATCTGCTGCAACACGTAGCTCATGTGGAAAGAGCGGCTTGGGTCGCAGGCGGCAACCGGGCCGGAGGGCCAGCAAGCAGAGGACACCTCAGCTGAAGACGCCGCACCAGATGCTGCCGAAGCTGGGGGCGCTTCACGTGAAGACGGCGGGCCTTCAGCTGACGTGCCGCATGAGGCCTGGCTGATGACCTTGAAACGGCGCAGAGGGTGTTGTTGTTGTTGGTGGTGGTGGTCGGGGGCATGGTAGGGAAAATCTGTTGAGGCTCGCTCGTCCAAAGGAGCGAGGGTGGTGTCGCAGCCGTCCATGAGGGTTTGCACAGTGCCAGCAGAAGCAGCGGCGGCGGGAGCGGGGGCGGCGGGGACGACATGGGCGGTGGGATTTGCGGCGTCGGGTGACTCTTGTTGGACGGGCAGCAGGCTGGGCGGCATGCGCACCAGGCCATGCCATTCCTGCGACATGGCAGGCAGCACGCAAGGTTGATACGGAGCTGCGTCAATGTCATGCGGCTACGGATAACAGCATCTACACATTATGGGGCTTAACGACACAGACACACAAGGCGAGGCCACCGCGATCCCATGCATGCATGTGTCTTGAAGCCTCCCTTCTCCCGACTGCGTCGCATCGGATAGCCCTGAAAAGACGCCAACCCATGACGCTTGCATGCGCGTGCGCCATGCACACCCCGCACCTTGCCCTCCTCCACCGCCATCATCGCCTCCACCAGCCTGCCAGGATCCATCGCAAACAGCTGCTGCAGCGCCGACCGCTCCCCAGCATTCTCCGCATCCATCGTCAACCCCGCCAGCCCCCCCACCGAGGATATCATCAGCTGCTGCCCATACCCCGGCTGCTGGTGCTGCTGGTGTTGCTGCCGAAACACCCAGGGCGCAGTCGGGCCGCCACTGCTGCGGCTGCTGTTTCCTGCCTGGAGCTGCTGTTGGTACTGTTGCTGCGTGGCTCGGCGGCTGAGCCCCGCCCCCACCAGGTAGCCCATGAAGGCCACCGAGGAGCGATTCTGGTGCAGCACATTGCTGCAGAGGTGGGAGAGGGCAGGGGTGGGAGAAGCAGGCTGGAGATGGGAGCAGGACAGACATGGCAGGGGCTGTAGGATATGCGGTAGCAGCCACCAACCATCAGCTACCAAGGACGACACACAAGATGCTGGATTAGAGATGCGAATTTAATTCGCGTGTAGCCGCTGGGAACAAAAGCGGCTGCTTGGATGGACGTGGCATTTCATGCACGCCCTGCTGCTGGCATCACCCGAACAGCCTAATCGCCGTGGCGCCCCCAAGTAACTCACCCGCTTAGGTCAAAGATGGTGACCATGGAGGGGATGTTGGAGAGGATGAGGTAGTCCCGCTGAAGCCGCGCCGCCAGCTCCTTGCCCTCGTACGGCACATCCAGCTCCAGCAGCATACCCGGCACCAGGCACCCGCAGCAGCAGCCGGAGGGCGCCGTAGCGCAGCATGAGGGTGATGAAGCACATGAACCCGCAGCGGTTGCGGCATCGGAGTTGGCTGAGGGTGTACTTGCCCGGAACGCAAAGGGCGAAATCTGCGCGGGAAAGGTGGCATGTGTGGTGGGTAAGAGGGTGGGTTTGAAGAGGAGGGAGTGGTAAGGCAAGGTGCATGGTCTAAGCATAATCGCTTTCATGGGAGGATGGGAAGCCGTATTGATTGGGGTTGATGCTCCTTCCGGCCATACAAGGATCAGATGTAAAGCCGTGAAGCCGGGAACTGACTAATAGGGCTTGTCCTGCCCGTTTCATAGCCCAACACAGGGCAGGTCCGTCCTGCCCCACCCGCCCCCTACTGCCCCACCCGCATGCTGAGGAAGTACCGGTCCCGGCCAAAGTCTCCAGGCACGAAGTGCTTGGCTGCCGTCAGGTGTCCCGCCAGGAGCCGCCTGCGCAAGGCCAATGACTCAACTTCAGCAATGGCCGAGCAGGGAGCGAGAACAGCGGGCAGGAGAATTGGGCACGGACGGGATTTACAGTGGAGCTCCCGGTGTTTGGGTCATGGATGGGACAATGGGGTTTGTGAGGTTGCAAACGACATTCTATCTACCGTTTTGCCAAGAGGCAAGGCCCCTGTCATCAATCCGTGCCGACTTGACCATCGAGGCCGGGTACCCTCGCAAGTCTAAATGTCGCCGATATGGCTGATTCCCAGTTTATTGGCCTTGACAACTTACTTGACGGCATCCTGGAAGAGCGACACCAGGCCCCGGTCCGCGTGGAAGCTGCGAGCCAGGAAGCCCAATACCGCCTGTAAATCAAGAATGGCACCGAGGAACAGGCACAAATGGTTACAAAGGTGTTGTGGGGTAAGGGCTACGCGGATTCCACCAGCATGACAGTATGTACAGATGGAGAAGGGAGATCTCGGTGGCATTGCACGTACCGGCTCATCTTCCAAGCCCAGAGACTGCAGTGCGGCATCGTTGGCTAATACACATCGCAGCGCCGTAAAGCCCTGCTCAGTGGTGAGCATAAGATGGGCTTCCTCTCCAATGTATGAGAGCTTAAAAGTTGGTTCCGCTGCATTTCCATCGCTCGTCTCTTCAGGTGTGCTGATTAGCAATGCGTCTGGAAGCCCCTCCGGTGAAACGTCCGTCTCCGGACGAGCAGGAAGCTGTGACGGGACTGTTAGAACGAGTACAGGCTGAGATGCATGCTGTAGGGCTGCACGCAGCTGCAACTCGTCCAAAATAGCCAGCTCGCCTGCAGTTAACCAAGGCAGCCAGCCTGTAAGCCTCTCCGAGGTTCTAGGCATATGACAGGAGAAACCTTTGTAACACATTAACATCAAAGATAGAAGCAAACAAGAGGAAAACGTTTGCGCATCCGGACTTCGTTCTGACCTGTCGGTGCCCTTCGCAGTACTGCGTCCAAAGGTAGGCCCGCATGTTTTGTCGATGTCTCTTGGGAGTCTAGATTGACGATCGCCGCTGCAATACCGGTACCAGGCTGACCATCATTTTGTTGTAAACCTGTAGCGAAGAACACACTTCATAAACAGCGTTCTTTCACATCTCTTCTCGATGATATAGAAGCATACCTAGGCAGCCACATTCTACTATTCCATCAGCTGCAGGCGGCTGTGGCCAGGTATCACAGAACTTATGTTGCGTGACAGGCTTGCTTTGTATACAACCCATGCTTCAGAGAATAGAAAACATATTGCGGTGGCACCAACGCAGGAAGCACTGGACGTGGCTCAACACACTTCCTATAGAAGCGTTTTCGCAGTGTACGGGTACGTTGGCGCGATTTGTTCACAGCGTTACTACTTTGTCAAATGCAACCTGTCCAACAATGTACCATCAAAACAGTTAATTACATACATTGCGAACTGTTACACCGGGCTTTTCCGCAGAAAATTACGGTACCGGTCTAGACCGTTTTGTCAGACGAGCTACTAAGCATCAATTTAACTGGCCGAGAACCTTACTATGAGAATATAGCACAGCGCTTTACTACTCTTGCGTGTTTATCAAGTCGCTGCGCAACGCACTTGCATACAGTTCGCCAATCAATGGCTTCCGTTGAAACCGACCCGGTCGAAGCCTTCTTTCATCGTGCAAGCTCCTGCACATAGCTACGAAGTGCCAGCAGCTGTTTCTGTCTAGCTTAACTACCCTTCCACATTGTTCGGAACATACGATTTCGCCTGGAATGCCGTTACAAACCATGTACGTCGCCTTGCTCCTGGTGCTAGGTGCCTTGCGAAAATGCCGTCCTTTGCTGTCAGCCATCAGTGTCGTCAAGGTTGTGCCTACGCACCACTCCATCGCGTGCTCCCCGCCAACGTACGATGACCTCGTTAGCTGTGACGAGGACGGCAAAGGACGTCGCACCAAGTCATCCCCACCAGGCCCGAACCTCGACAACAGTATAGCCCCAACTGTGCACTGTATCACCCCTGCAGACTCTTGACTCTGTGAGGCAACAAAGCAAAAAACTGAACTGCCTAGCAAGGCACACCAGGGCTACTCGAGCGCGCAAGTGAGCCTTCGCAGGGCCTTCATTTTCCCCTACCAGCTACCACCCCTCCCCACGATAGCCACTATTCAGTGACCGTTCATAACAACCACCACCGATGCAAAGCCCTTCATATCACACACAAAGAGGGAAAGCCTGTCTGCATGACCACCAAAACGGACAGATGCGGGCCTGGGTGACCCATGGGTCGCGATCACTGCGACCCGCCACATAGGTCCCCTCCTTGCAGCCCAATGCACCCTTCTACATAGGTAGCGGTATTAGCCCGTCCGAACATGACGGAAAGCAACAGCAGGATGCATTGACACCCGCGCCACACCTACCGAAACACACGTTTGCACAGTGCACCCAACACCTTGAAGCCGCTACCTACAAAGCACCGCCGTGCCATAATATGCACTGCCCAAAACTCCTCCCCCTCCCAACCTACACAATCTCGACAGAACTGCAAACCCCAAAAAGCATCCCAGCAACTTAGCCCTTGGCCCGTTATCCTTTTGTTAGGCATGTTGAGGTATATTGTCCAGCTGTATTGTACAGCAACGACACGGGCTCTTGCAGCAAATCGTGGTTTGGTGTAAAGCAAATGTAAGGGCACCTAGTATATGGCAGTCGATGGTGACGATAGCTGTATGAGGGGGCTTCACCATTGGGTTCGTCATGATGGCTGTGGTTAGGGGAGGGGCTCCGCCCTTTTCCAGCGTTGAGGAAGCTGAACCCCCTTGTTATGGGAAAGGGTTTGCGAGAGGGCAGGTGGGTAGCGGATGGGGAATAAACAACATACCAACCCATAGGAAATTTCAGTAAGGGCAAAGCAAAGGGGATGGGAGGCGGTAGAGTGTCACAAACACAAAACGTTAAAAAAAGGACAGCCGCAGCAGGCTACAGTTCATCGACCGTTACTATGTGCCGCACACCTAGCACTGCCTTCTCTTGCTTTAGCCCAGTATGGATTGCTAAGAAATGAATAGGTACCGTTTAGGGATCTGGTAAGCAGATGTTGGGAAAGAGGTCAGGGGCCTGAGGCTACAGTTGGTTGTATAACCGCTTTGCACTTGTGGCATCGCCTATTTTCCTACGCACAATTAGGTTATGTTCTTCACCGCCGTTTTCTTCATGTGTTTTTCGCCGCTGCGGCCCGTTCACAACACAGCGGCGTCTCCCACAATTGCGGTCCCTCCGTATTCCTCCGTCCAATCTGCAGTTAGTACGGTCTCTCCGTCTTCCTGCATCCTTCCGCGCTGCGGTTTCGCCCTGAACATCGATGATCAGCTTCCGTGCCTATTGTACCCGCACATTCCATGCCAGGCGCCTTGGCCGTGTTAAAAGTTTACGAGCTCTGACGTACACTCACGCGAGCTAGCGTGGTCCCTCCGTCTTCCAGCGTCCTTCGGCGCAGCGATTTTGTGCTTACCACAGGTGATCACGTTCCGTACCTAATGCACCCGCATTTTCATTGCCAGGCGCTCGGGCTGCGTCAAATGCATATGAGCGCTGCCGTACAATGACGCTTTTCCTACTAACGGGCTAAATAGCACACGTTGATGCATGCCGTCGATCATCGCTCTCACCCCAGCCCCCAGCCCCTACCTAACACCCCTCACCGCAATCACCTCGCCACATCCTCCGCCTCCCCCCCCTTTCCCCTTCACTCATGTCCCTGCTGCCCCCCTGCGCCCCCATTACGGGTCCGGGGCGAGCGAGCCAGGTAGGAGCCCGCCTGCAGCGACCTGCGGCAGGGCGGGGAGAGGAGGAAGTTGAGGGAGGTGGGGCGGGGAGGTGGCGAGTGAAACACACACACTCGCGGCCAGTTATTTTAACACACTCAGCTATACTTACTGCAGTACACCCAACCCGCCGGACCCACACAGCCTGGCTCAAGTTGGGAAGGAGTGTGGGTTAGGAAGCACAGCACAGGAAACAGAAACAGCAACAACATGCGACTGTTATCATTCTTGTGAGCCCCATGCGCAACACACACCCTACTGCATCCCTCCCCCCAGCCCCCATAACGTACCCCGCCCCAGCCCCCCTTCAGTCCATCTATTCCCACATCAGCCCCGGTCCCAACCCCACCCCTACCCCTACCCCTACCCCTACCCCTACCCCTACCCCTACCCCGGTCCCATCAACCCCACCACCCGCACCCCTACCTGCTGTACGACCCCGCCGCAATGGTCTGCGTGGCGCGGAAGGACATGCGACTGGGCGCCATGGCGTCAATCGGCTGCGAGGCGCCCAGCGAGCCCGTGAACGCAATCGGCAGGGAGGAGCCACCGGCAGCACCACCCGCATGGTGCGGCACCAGCAGCGGTGACGTCACTCCGCCGTACATGTTGGTTGCGGGTCCGTTGGTCGTGCCGTACAGGCTGTACACGGCTCCCCCGCGTGTGGATGCGCCGGGCTCCTCCCGCTGCTGCCCGCCCTCCGTGTCGGCCCCGCCCGGGGGCTCGGAGTGCAGGGCGAGCGCCTCGGCCAGCAGCCGCCGCTGGGCCTCGTGGTCACCGTGCCTGGGGAGGGTGGAGGGGAGGGAGGAAAAAATTAAATATGTGAAACAACGAGTCCCAATCCCATATCCCGACTCATGCAGTGAGGGAGGGGCGGGAGGGCTGAGGGTCAGGAAGACCACTCTGGTGAGGCTGGTGAGTGGGCAGCCCACCAATACAAGGAGAGGGGGCAGGAGGGGGCAGGTGGCCAGCATGGGTGGGGGTTGGTTACCGTAGCTTCGTCCTCTGCCGTAGTTTCTTCCTCGCCACCTGCTTGGTTCACTTATATAATGTCTCCCCCTCCCCCCCGCCCCCCGGACCCCTCCTACCTACAGCTATAGAGTGTGTATCAAGCTATCATTCCAGCCCTTGCGAACATCCATCCCCTCTTACCCCCCCCCCACCTGTACACCAGTGTCCCCGACACCAGCACCACGAACCCCGCCGCCTGCAGCCAGGAGTACACGCTCCACGACTCGCCCAGCTGCCCCACGTGGCAGTAGAACAGCAGCAGGTCAACCTGGGGGGGCGGGGAGGAGAGGAGGAGGAGGAAGGGGGGAGGAGGAGGAAGCGGGGGAGGAGGGGGCCAGGTGAAGTGGGGAGGGTAACCCTCACTGGTTGCTGTGACCACCTGCCGCTTCCTCTTCCTATTGCCTTGTCCTGACTCAAAACGAAGGGGCACCCCGCGGCCCCCACTCAAGTCCCAGCCCTCCCCAACTCCCCCCCTCCCCCCCACTCTCCCCCCTACCAGCCACACGAACAGCGTGCGCATGGTCTCCAGCACCGTCCTGAACACGGCCCCCAGGTGGCCCGTCACCGCCATGCCCGCCACGTTGTACAGCAGCAGGCAGCACATGTCCACCGCGAGAACCGCCTGCAGCAGCCGGGAGTGCGAGATCATCTGCATGCGGGGGGAGGGGAGAGGGGGGAGGGGGAAGAGGGGAGGGGAAGAGGGAGGGGAGGGGGGGGGAGTTTTGTGGAGGGGGACTGGAGGCGGGGGAGCAAGAGGGCTACAGCTGAGAACTCCTTCCCCTGCTTCCCTCCCTGCCCCCTCCTCCCTCCATGGTGAAGCAACCTCGTCATACAGCTCGTTGGTTTCCTCTTTCTTTCCCTTCAATTTCTTTTCCCCCCTTCCCCCCTCCCCTCCCCCCTCCGCTCCCCCCTCCCCTCCCCTCCCCGCTCCCCCCTCCCCTCCCCTCCCCGCTCCCTCCCCCCTCCCCTCCCCGCTCCCCCCTCACCGCCAGCGTGTCCACCATGTCCTCGTGGATACCCTCACCCTCGGGACCTGGGGGGGGAGGGGGGGAGGGGGTGGGGGGAGAGTTGAGGGTTGAGGTAGCTAGCAAGCGGAGTTGCCTCCAGAGCTCGTTGAGGAGCGGTTTATGGATTGCGTGCTGCCAACCCGTCCAACCTGTCGCATTCGTTTCAACCCCCTCCCTCCCCCCTCCCTCCCCTCCCTCCCGGCCCCCCACCTGGCAGGAAGTAGGCTGCCGGCATCATGATTCCCAGTGTTGCCGCCGCGCCCAGCAGCCCCTCGTAACCCACGATCTTGACCCCCGGGATGGCCAGGTCCGCCATGAAGAAGTCCTCGAACGTCAGCTGGGCGGCTTGGACGGCCTGGGCGGGGGAGGGGGAGGGGGTAAGGGGAGAAAAATTGAATAAGCGAAACAACGAGTCCCAATCCCATATCCCGACTCATGCAGGGGGAGGGGAGTAAAGGAAGAGGGGTAAAGGAGGAGGAAGGAGGGATTCATGCAGCCAGGGCCCAAACCCTACCAACGCCGTACACCCCTCTGTCCCAGCACCCCTACCTAGTAGCCCCCCCAGCCCCCCCCACCTGCGATGTGATGATGAGCCCCCCACCCCCCCAGCCCCCCCACCCCACCTGCGACGTGATGATGAGCCCCATGCCCAGCAGCATCTGCTGCGGAGTGACGGTGTGTGTGGAGCTGCCCTCACCCGACAGGATGCTGCTGGTGCCAACCAGGGAGATGCCAACCTGAGGGGGGGGCGGGGGCGGGAGGGGCGGGTGGGGGGTAGGCATGGGGTTGGAGGGGTAGAGGGAAGGGTTTCCTGTCAAGTGCCATTGTCAGCATGCCATCCTCCCCTCCTCCTCTCCCCTCACCCCAGGTTGTTACACCACCTGACAGTCGGGAGGGGTGATACCAGGTGGGCGAGGAGCGCAGCGGGGAGCCACCGGGCCCCTCTTTCGCCGCACAACAACAACAACAACAACATCCTCTGCCTGCGCAGCGCAACTCCTGTCCCTTCATCTCCCCTCTCCTCCCCTCCCCTCAGCAGCCCCCCTCTCCCCCCCTCCCATTCCTCCTGCTGCACTTCTCATTTGTTCTCCCCCCTTCCCACGCACCACGCAGCACACGATGCCGGCCGCGTGGTAGATGTTGAGCTTGCGGCCCAGGAAGGTGATGGCGAAGGCGGCGGCGAACAGCATCTCGGCACCGCGCATCATCTGGAGGGGGAGGAGGGGGGGAGAGGGGCGCAAAGAGGGGGAAAGAGGGGATACCCAAAATGTGTGTTGATTGAACATTGCAATTCAGGTGAAGCCTACATGTCGTACAGCTCGTCCGTTCCTTACCTGGTACACGGACGCGGTGACGTACAGCAGCCCCACGTTCATCAGCACCGTGGCAACCAGGTCGAAGGCGGTGGGCAGCGCCAGCAGCGCCACCTCGCGAAGGTGAGAGCGACGGGGGCCGCCGGGGCCGGCCTCCTGGGGTGAGGGGAGAAGTTGGCATGTTGACAATGTGTGGCAATGACACTTGACAGGAAACCCTAAATCTTGGATTTGGCTGTAACACCCATGGTTTTCTGAGGACGCCCACGCACATCGAAGGAGAGCAGCGGGTCCTCAGCGGGCGAACGCTTCTTGGTCCGCCGTTCCTGGTAGTAAGCCAACGGCAAGCACATCGACATGCCTGCGCCGCACAAGTGAGATTCAGGGGCGAATTATCTAACAGATGATAATGGGTAAGCGGACGTGCTATGTAAGGAATGGCCAGGGCTAGCGGCCAAAAGGTGGACACAGCAGACGCCATTCCACCAGCAGGCTCACCGAGAAACATAATGGAAGTCATAGCCCATGGCTTCCGAAAATATTTTTCCTCGCCATCCTTTCCAACGCTTTTAAGCTCGTATACTGCGTTAGGGCGCAGCGAATGTTGCACTCAGCATGCGGACCGTAAGCACATGGCGCTCGCTGCGGAGCCGCCGCGCACCGATCTTCGCCAGCAACGACGTTGTGGTTCCGAAGACTAATAGACTAGACACGCTGACGGTTTTCCCTAGCTGGACCATTTTGGCGCAGCTGATGGCGCCGAAGCGCACTAGGGCACGACCTGGCGCGCCAAGCGCAAATCGGATCCCCAAATGCCACTATAAGGAAGTGTTCTGGCGGATCCTAAGCACGCGTTAGAGCTAGGGCTTGCCTTTTGCGTAAGCTGATGCGCCCCACATGGGTACAGCTTGTACGGATCGATTCCCATGACCGCCGACTAAAGAGTAACGTGTGACTGGCAAGGTTGCATCCAATTGTTACTGGTTCCTGTGTTGTTCTCTATTTTGCATACTGACTATCTGCAACTTTGCGGCTTTCCTACTAGGGCTTTCATACACCCGTCCTCCCCGGTCGCCAGCTCGCCGCCCCGCCAGCCATGTCTTGCAGCACATTGATCAATGCCTTTCCAGCACGCCTGTCATAATGTAGTCAAAGCTTTCCGGGTCGCTTCAGTTGTTTTACAAGCTGCCTTGCTGCACCTGGCATACGAAACAGGCATAGGTTCAATGCACATGCAACACGTGACACAGTCCCTCCCACTTCCACGCCAGTCGGCAAACCGCCATTCGCCCAGGCTCCCTTACAGCGCCAATCCAGCGCAACACTCTCACCACGAGAGTTGGGCCTGCACTCCGCAAACAGCGTCGCAAATTGATCTTCGCTTGTTACCGCGATAGAACACTGCACCTGAGCATACCAGCACTCCGTTCGCTACCCCTTAAACTGCCGTACTCATGTCTGCACCTCTTGCGATCCTATTAGTTCGCATTAGCTTTTAGGGCCGGTGGTTGATAGGACGCGGTAGAAGGGCCCTATGCAGCACCATGTGCCGTAACCATGCACTCCTGCCAGCAACTGCCATCACACGGCCGTACATGCATGTCAATACTAATAGCAAGGCGCGCAAGTGTTCATGTTACACACGACGTCCATGACTGTACGCCTTACCCAGCTAGCCACCAGGTACCATTCAAACGCCCCTCCTCGCAACCCAGATCCCCCACGTGTTGGGTGTAGGTACAACATCAATGGAGCAACGGAGAAACCACCGACACGAAAACACGCCACACGACTTCGCCCCTAAGCCCATCACTTCCGCATGTCACCAACACAGCCGCCAAGCACAGCGCCCGCACGGCTGCAGGCTGGTGACGACCGCGCAGCCTACGGGCGTGCGTGGCTATGAGCCGTGCGTGGCTAGGGCTGGCTGCGGTAGCTTGCACCCTTAGGACCCATCCCACAATGGAGGCTCACGTATTGTGCTGCCGCTGCCGCCGCTGCTGTTGCTCATGCTGCTTTGTGTGCCCCGGCTGGCACTGCTGGCTCCTTACCGGGTGGCAAGCACCAGCAGTCAGTTCGCGCGGTTACCGGTGCTGCGGAGGGGCGCCAGGCGTGTGGTTGCCATGCAAGACCGGCACGCCGTTCCTCCCCAAGGTACTGGTGAGGCTGTAGCTGTTGCCATTGTTGCTGTCAAAGCAAACTTCACACGTAACATGTCGTCTACAACCCAGCTCGGTCCTACATCCAATACGCCATCAACCCGCACCAACCCTGCCGTAAACCTCCTTGCATGCCATCTGCAACAGCGAGGGGCCGCTACACGAACTTGACAGCCGGCCGGTTCTTGGCCGGGACGCTGCTGAGCATGTCCAGCGAGCGCTTGATGCGGTCGCCGTACAGGGCCTCCTTGAGGAAGTTGACCCGAGCTGCCTCCGCCTGCAGCTTTGGCAGCACCTGCACCTTGACTACACCCTCCTTCACGGCCTGCACGCGCTGCCGCTTGGCAGCACGCCGTTGCGCTCTTCGGCTGGCTGCGGCCTCCACAGCAGCCTCAGCCTCGGCTTGCGCCGCCTGCTCCTCCTGCGCAGCTACCGCTTGGAGCACCGACTCAGGCAGCAGGTCCTCATGGTCAGCCGCAGCATTAGGCTCTGCAGCGTCATCGTCATCGTCGCCATCCGATGAGGCTGGGCCTAGTTCCTCGTCATCCTCATCCGGCCCTTCATTGTCCTCAGCAGCGTCGCGGCTGACGCCTTTGGATGCGGCGGCGACTTGTTGCTGCTTTTGGCGTCGCTGCTGCTGTTGCCGCCGAAGCTCTGCCTTTAGTTGCCTTTCATCTTTCCTCTGCTGAAGGGCTTGCTCGCGCGCCTGGGCTTGGGTGAACTCCTCAGGGGCGTCCGAATCGCTGTCGCTGTCTGCTGGCGGCGCGGCTGCAACCTCCAAAGCTGCTTTAGATGATTTAAGCTTCTTACCAGGCATAGCTAGGTGTGCCTTTGGGCTTACTACAGTAGGGACGCTTCCCTAACGGTACCAAGATGCTCGAGCAGGGAATTCAATGCCAAAACACCAATCGTATGTTAATTATATAACTCAGTAAAAGAGTAAAATAACGTGTCCGGAAGCTCCACTGCGAACAAAATTCACGACCTGTTGGTGTGTTGTGTGTAAAAGCAAACGATGAGTTTGGATAAGCGCTATAGCACGCACACTTTTACGTACAGCGCGTAGAGAAATGAGCTGTCTGGCAGCATAGGTCCAACGGTCCCGTGCTTTACGGCAGATTACGTCAGCCAAGGATCAGTCGTAAGCCGTAGGGCGCGCTGCTGGCACGGCTGGGAGCTACGTTCCGGTGCTCATAAGGGTCCCAAAATAGCCACGCTGTCTGCACAATGCAATCACAGGGCTTTCCGGCCCCAGTGCGGACCAGAAGGTACCGCTGGCGCCTGCAGGACGACTCACTGCGGCCCCCTCGCGACGCCTCCGCTTCCGGTAATGCTAGCCGCGGCCGCTGACAAGTTATGGCAACGTCCTTCGCTGTGGCTTTCCGGCCAATATGGATAAGGTTTTAGGGGGGTCGGCGGCGGCTCCCAGCGCCTTTACTGTCCTGGCGTACGGCATGGTGAACCTGTGGTGCGACTTGGGCGCCCCCCCAACCGTAATACCGGTACTTAACTTTTGCTTCGCTGTACTTGTCATAGTTACACGAATTGCTCTGCAGCCTTGGTGTCCTCTATCTTCTCAGGCCTCACTCCAACTGATGTGTGAGGTTATTAGGGCCCAGAAAAGTTAGGAACGGGCAAACAAAGGTATTCTACGGAACAAGATATGTCCATTGTCTTGCGACGTGCGTGTCTGTACAAGAGGCCATACAAAGGACACGGGCGCAGAAGAGCATCCCATGCGCCCCTGAGACCTGCATATGCACGTGCTCACAACCGAAGCAGAAACACTTACACCGAACTGCATGAAACACATTCGAAAGAGGCTTTCTATGCCTGTGCGCACATGCACGACTGTTCATCACTCCCTACTCCTCCCTATTCCTTGCGTTTCACAACACATTGCGCCACCCCGCCCCCGCACCAGACGAACCCGGGAAGCCAGCCACTGGTTAGTGCCACAGAGTGCTGCCAGATTTTTGCCAAAAGAATATAGCCAGGGACCCGGGCGAATGCCGCCCAGACAACATCGCCGTACAAAGCAACAAGCCAAACCATGCCCACAGCACACAGCCTGCAGGATACCGCAACCTGCATGTTGCACACACAGCTCCTTCACGGCGCCGCGGCGCCACCAAACTAGTATGCTTGCCCTTCCACGCCCTTGGAAAGCCGCTCCGCTTAGTTGGTCTTCTTCTTGCGGGGGGTGGGCGTGATGTCGTACTTGGTCATGGCGTTGACCGCAGCGCTGGCCATCGGCGTCACGACGGCCTTCCGGATGGTCTTGCTCACGGGCTCCAGGCGCCTCTGGATGTTGGCGTACTGCGAGGCAAGTAGGAAAGGGGCGTCCAAGGAAGTACGGACACGGTCGGACGAGTAATTTGGCAGGCCATGTAGTGAATAATGCTACCCAAACCCCCATAGAAAGCATACGCCCGTGCAGTAACAGTAGCAACATAACCAATGTAGGTAGAAGTGCAGCTGACGCCACCTTCGTTGTCAGTTCGGCACAGCGCACCTCGTCAGGCTTGGCCCAGACGCGGGCGTACGCGAGCGCAATGAAGAAGGCGACGAAGCGGTCGATGGTGGGCAGCACGAAGAACAGCACCACGATGGGGACCAGCACCACGGTGGCGCGCACCCGACGGTCCAGCTTCTCGTACTGCGCCTGCGTGCCGTGAACAAAAAAACAACCATTAGTAGTGCGGTACTGTGCGGCACTGCGGTGGCAGTGCATACATACGAGTAAGGACTGCGGTGGCAGTGCATACATACGAGTAAGGACTAACGGAAACACATAGCAGTCACTCCTATGTTGTGGGAGGTACCTACCGGAAGATTAAGCCTCACGCTCAAAACCCACCCACCCGCCCTTTGTGCAGAAGGACACAGACACAGGCACATCCCAGCGAGGCATACAGCTGCCGTACCTTCATTTTACCGTACACGTCAGCGATGACGCCGTCCACACGCGTTTTGTTTGCCTTGTAGGCCAGCGGCAGCGAGAAGGAGCCCAGGTGCAGCACCAACACCAGAGTCACGGCGTCGAGAGTGCGGCCCAGCAGCGACAGCACCCACAAGCCCAAGCCAACCTGTACCGTGTGAAGTCGGACAGGAGAAGAAGTACGTCAAGCAAGCGATAACCATTACCAGTAACCAGGAGCATAACAGCCTGTCTCCGGGTCAACCTGTTTCCCTATATGCACGTTCATGCAAGTGCACAAAAGGTATGCTAACAGTCAACCGGCACTCAGCCTAGCTACGGGTGAGCAACCGGGTAACTTTCTCCAGCACCCTGACTGTTATTTTCTCCCCTTCCTCACCTCCAGCGTACGCAGCGGGTCCAGTCCCTTGAGGTGGCGGTCGTGCAGCGCAGCGGCGGCCGACACGGCGGTGGCGGCGGCGGCGCTGGTCACACGTGTGATGGCGGAGCTGGACCAGTTGCAGCGCTCGTGGTACTTGGGGGCCACCGTGCCGCGCAGGAAGTTGAAGCCCAGGCTGAACAGCAGCGCGTAGCAGGTGCCTGCGGGGAGCCGATGTGGGTTGGGGGTTTACGCTTCGAGGAGGGAGGGTCTGCTAAAGCAGCCAACAAGCAGGACAACGCTGGTCAAGGCCCCATGGAAGAATAGCTGGTGAAATGAAAGCAGCCAACAGGCCAGTTGGCACATTTTTGCTAAGCATCACACAGCTGTATCTCTGTTCCAGTTGTCTGCAGCATGAGGGAGCCCTGTGGCCCGTACCCGTGAAAAGAGTCATGGTGCTGGCGAGGATGGCACGCATGACCAGCCACGCGAGGAAGCCGGCAACGAAGTAGAACGATGAGCGGACCTGCAGCCCAGGGAACAAGGTGCACGGATACGGCAGGTTAGTTGGCACAGCTTGAGGTCAACCGTCCAACTCTAGTCGTTCCCCACTTGCCTTGTTCTCCCATAGGAGCGTCTCCATGATGAACGCATTGTAGTCGAGCTGCAAAGGAATGGGAAGCAGGCCATTAACGGTAAGAGAGGAGAGTGGTCGGCGGTTGCTGGGGCTGCAGCAGCAGCTAGCCTACGGATGCTGGCTCGCCATGATGAGAGAGATGTGTCTGAAAGAGCCGCTATCCTGGCCACCATCTAGCGCACGGACTTGGAAGGAAATTCAGTCACAGAGACAGTTCCCAAGGGTTGCAGGCAGAGTTTGCCCACCTCATCGTCGCCACCAGTGTGGGCCACCATGGTGGGCGTGGACGGCGTAGGCGCGTTCAGGTTGAAGTCGAGCTGCAAGGAAGGAAGGGGGATTCAGGTTTAATTCATGCTGATCAGTAACGTCAGCATATTCACTTGAGTTTGGGTCAACGATACCCCGCTGACCCCAGTCAGGATGCGGGAATGCCTTCACACCTGCTTAGCTGGGTTGACCGGGGGACTAGCCACGGGCAGCTCCGGGACTTCAGGAGCAGGATCGGGGTTTGGAGAGCCAAACGCCGTCTGGCAGCACAAGGGGCAAAGGACAGGGTTTCGTGTCACAGGAACACAATGGGGTAGAAAGCCCACGGGCAAGATCTCCGAAGCATAAGCAACATTGGCGCGCTTCTTCACCTTCATTTCTGTGGGAGGCTGCTTCACGGAGGGGCTGTCGGATGTCGCAACCTTAGGAGTGTTGTCAAAGACCTTGTCTTGAGCGTCTTTGCCTGGCAAGTCGTAATCTGCCATGGCGCCTGCGCGAGCTGAAACACCGCAGGGCAGACGATCGCGGTGAACGAGCAAGGTTGGCAACTACTCGCATGGGGATGGACAAAGCCTCATGGTCCTTGCAACTGAAAGCAATAGTTAACGACCATAGATTGCAGTACCCAAACCCAAAGCAGGTAGCGAAGCACCGCATCGACATCGTATGCGGCCCACATCCAAGGCCAATGGCGCGCGCTCCGCGCACAAAGCGCAACCATCGGTACAGCATACATTACAACAAACAAACGCTGATCTGAACATCCTGAACCCCACCTTTCGAGAAATAATTCAGCGGGTTGCAAAGATCTTCAGGGATGTTCGGGATGTTGCTTCAGCGGAGCTAATGTGGAAACAGTAAACAAGTTTAAGGTAAACTGCTAGACACTACAACATGCTGGAGTAGGCTAATTTGTTGAGCAGTAAGACTTAATCATAACCCGATCCATTTGTACTTCATGTGCGGCACAGTGCGACAGCTTTGCGGTCTGGCATCCTGCTGTTGAGCTGTTGAGCCTCAGCCAAATCTTATTGTGTCTATGTTAAAGTGCTCAATGAGTGGAGGTTGCCAAAATAGTTGCAACTTGAGACTCCCCTACATTGTAGTTAAGGAGCGGCCAGATTGTTGACCAGGAAACGCAGGAATGCTTAGCTAATAGGTAACGGACCACAAACTGGGTTCTTTCTTATAATGGCCTGATAAAGGTCGACCTGCCTGGTTGTAGCTCTACCAAGCGTTGGCATGTTATCTTACCGGTACTCGTTGGAGCACGGCGCGACCCAGCCCATCAAACTGGCCGGGACAAGGATGTCGGCAGTAGGCAGCGCGTATTCAGGATTTACAGATTACATGCTGCGAAGGCACGCCAGAGGCCCAACCCTCACATTTACTTCAGGGCTGCGACACCATATCCTTCACACGGGAAGCACGCTGCACGCACATGGCAAGCTTCAAAGGACGAATAACGTGATGCATTGACCCATAACAGCATACGCAAAGCCTGCGCTATGGCAGAGACCAGCCGCCCCAAGGCGGCCACCTTGGGGGTGCATCGTAGTATGTGAGTATTACGCTCGCAGCGAGCACCACGCCCACAGGCGATAGAGGGACAGTCACAGCATGTACGACAACCTACTGTATTGGTCACGGAACCCGGAAAGGCCATGCAATGACATAAATCGCGTGTTCATCCCTCATAGCCTTCAAACATGGTATCACGTACAAGAACAAGCATGCAGGCAATGCATGTCAGCCGAGATGCGCATGTTGCATCCAGACAAGTAAGGCGGCCGTGCCGGGCGCCGTACCGGCACCATACACATGGCGCCAACCTATACCGTATACAAGTACAACGTTTTTAAAGTGCATTTCGCTTCGCTCGGGCTAGGCCCCAGCATATACAACGCTCTCCACCATCTCCGCCATCGGCCATAGGCCTGCGTAGCATCCTTGGAAGCGTAGCATCCACAGGCTGCCCGCTTGTGTATTCTATAGGCTTGCGCTACCCAAGCGCTACCTACTCACATGCCCTCCATGTGGACTTCCACACGGACGGTGTTGCCGCGGGCAGGCGACTCGAACGACAGGGCCTGCAAGATTCAGGACCGTACCGGGGAAGCGGCTTGACGGTTCCTATGCGCTGAAGCCTTTAGATGTTGCAACAGCCACTATTAGGGCACAAAAAACAATGCTTCATCAACACACCTTGCAGGCCGCCGGAGAATGGGGCGTCCCGGAGTCCGGCGCTTGGCTGCCGGAACCCTCAGGGACCGTCACCGGCGGGATGACCACAGCGCGTGATGCCGACAGGACACGGTGACCCGATCGTCTCGGCTCCGAGTCACGGCACTCTTCCGCGCCCAGCTTCTCGCGAGGGCTGGCCTCCGAGGCTCCGTCGCCTGCGACCTCCGCGACCACCTGCTGTGAGCGGACAAGGGCCTCCAGCACTTGCGCTGGCAGCTCGGCCAGCAGCGCCTCGTTGACACCCGCGCCGTCGGAGGCTTGCTGTGGGACAAAAATTGTACTAAGTGGTGTCTACTACAATTGGGAGACGACGGCAAGCTGCGGAAAAACTGCATGCAAGGAAGAGGGACTCCGGTAGGACAGGTGCATGGGAGCCTTCAGGCAAGGGGCTCCTCAGCCGCTGCTTGCATGCCTCACATGCTCACCTGTGAGGCGCCAACCAGCCGCTCGAGTACGGGCAGCACCACGTTCGCAAGCGTGCCATATAGCCGTGCGTTGCGGGCCTCCAAGTCCACGATACCTGCGCCCAAAGGATCTCGGTGTCGCAGAGTCCCATGACGTGCAGGTGCCCCTAGCAGAGACCAAAAGACGAATCTTTGGTTCGCGACCAGGTTGTAACTTTTCCCCACTGCTACTTACATTGCTCCAGAATGGAGACGCGGTCGTCTCTGGACTTGAGCACGCTTTGTAAAACCCCTTTCTCCGTGCGTGTACGCTCCAGTTGCTGTGGAAGGATTGCCGAGAAGAAGCCCCGAGAAGGCGATGGTCGGGAGTTTGCAAACTTGCCTTAAGACTTACAGTCACGCAAAGCCATGAAACCCGCAATCCCCAGTACCTGCAGCTGAGCCGCCACAGCTTCCTCATTGAGGTCGGAAATTGTAAGGACGCTATTTAACTGCATCATGCTCAGCTCGGTTTGGCCCCCGGCGTGGACAACTTCTACCGCCGTGCGCTTTTGATGCCTCGTAAGGGTTGGCCTGGAACTGAAAGCCAGCCATAGCGACCGATGTAGCCTTCGAAGGATCTCGCCCCCGGCTGCCACTAAAAGCCAGCTTGGAAGTCGAAGCGGCAAAGAGAAAATCCAGAAAACGGTTTGTGCCATTGGAACGCGTCGCGAGGTGCGACACACTTCTTCCGGCGAACCGGGCTCCATACGTCACCACCCTTAACTGTTATTGAATCTAGGCATAAGGGGAAGTAAGGTGTTCCAGCTTTGGAGTAGCTGTCCACGCTGGTCAGAACGGCAGCTAAAAGATCTCTAGGAAAAGGAATAAGGCATATATCGTTACATATATCTTACGCGTATATTTTAATCTCCAGCAAGTTACGTGGATTCTATGGAGGCAACATGAAATGTGTCATGAACGAGCGCAAATCGTACGCATAGTACTACTGTTCGACATGCTTACCCCAGTACACATTTGCAGATAAGAGATACATCAGTCTGGCTTATATGGCTTTGCAGTCAGCCTAAGCCGGGTTTTCCCCACTTTTGCATCCCGCCATGCATGGTCGCGGAATGCATCTGGTATGGGCATATGGCAGCCCGCAAGCTCATCAGCTGGGGGGTGAACGTGTATCCAAGGGGCCGCACCCGTCTCTTCTAGCCTAGCAGGCAATTGGTGCCCTTGCTAACCTTGACACCCTTAACCCCACATGCCTCCCTACCAGTACGTGTCTGTTCACTACCGTATCAAGGCCTGTGGCTAGTAATACAACTAGATCGCACCATACCATATTAAACTATCTTGACAGCGCCCATACTGCGCATGTTTGGCCCTTCTCCAACCGACGGTTACTCACCACACACCCTCACGTTGTAGGCGGTCCGCGTTCTCACACACGTCGGTAGCACTTGCGCGGGATCTGGTAAGAACACAGAGACAATACGACAAGGCTCCCGCCTGCACTGCTGCACTCACGGCTCTGTCCATATGTGTTGTGGCCCACATTTTGGTGGACACTCCCATAGCACCCACCCTCCGCCAGGATGGCATGGCCTAGCTTGCTTCGCCAGGAAGGGCGAAGCACCTCCTGGCACCTCTTCATGGCATATCATGTTCCTACCCATGGCGCGTGATAGCTCCCTCTTAACTAGCTACATGCGCACTGTACACGCGAGCTTGTGTATGGCATTGAGCGACATCTCCCAGCATACGGTGGCAGAACACAGTCCTGAGGTCGTGGAGATGCTTTACGATGATGCCGCCGATATCTTGACTCTGAATCAGCCGTTAAAAGAATCACATACTCCCCACCGACGTGGCAGTTACAGTGCCCAAAAATCTGCAGTAGCAGTCTCATGGTAGCCGTGCGTAATAATGATACCCCTGTGCCGTTACCCATGGTAGGACTGCATGGGTATTGCAAGCGTCTAGTAGTGAGCATAATGTTAATGGATGATGTCGGTTAGTAGGTTGCAGAGATGCCGTACAGTAACACAGGATTGCCTCCGTTCGCTCATGGTTACACTAACCGATTTGGAAATGGGTTTGCTTGCGAAAGGTGTCCTTATATGGGTAGCACACATAACAATGTTCGCACCAAATACCGGCCATGCTCGTTGTTAGGAACTTTCTGTAGGCTAAAGCTAGGCCTTGACCAGGAAGGGTTCTAATCTACATGCGTTGATAACTGGTTAACTAAAATGAGCCATACGAACGCGGCACAGCCTGGGGCGGCGGCTATTGATGAAGCCGTCGTCACAGAATTTATCGCACAGTACTACACGAGAAACCCGAATGCTGCGCCAGGCATCCCGTTCGGCACGCTTAAGTATGCATGCCGCGCTTTCCGACATGTGCGGTTCTCAGATATAAAGGCTTGGTTCAGGTCGCGGCCTCAGCAGTACATCGTCATGGGCCAGCTGGTCGTGCCCTTCGGCTTAGTTGAAGAGGTTCGTTACAACGAGGCTTGCTGCTATGTTGCCAACCAATCAATGCTTTGATGTCTGGAGGACCAGATGTGACAACCGTTGCACAACAACCCGTATCCACCCGCCTCGGCTCCAAAGCAACCGGCTCGGCACACCAATCACATCACCGCTTTACCTTGCTCACCTTTCCAACCCTCCTTTCCTTTTTTTCCTCATCTTTTCGCGTTCACTTCCAAACAGATGCGCTCAGCAGCTTCAGCAGCTCCAACCACAGCAGCTTGCACCAGCACAGCCTCCCAACCGCACCGCACCCCTCAGCCCCAGGCCCCCTTCCCACCGCAACCCCAGCTCCTCATCCCACCCCACCTCCGCCTCCCCTCCGCCGCCGCAAACCCTGCCGTACAACCTGCCGTACCGGATGCCGTACTCAACGCCCTCCTCGCGCCTCAGCCAGGCGCCCCGCTGGACCTATACTGCAGCATCTGCAAGGTACGGTGTACGTCAGAAGAGAACATGCGGAGCCACTTGTACGGCAGCAGGCATCGTACGGCAGTGGCGCGTGCGGATGCGCACCAGCTGGAGGCGGCTGTGCTGCGGAGTGGGGGTGCGGCGGCGGGGTGCAGTCATTGCGAGCTGTGCGGCAGATGGTGGGTGGAGAGGGGCGGGGAGGCAGGGGTGGGGGGGTTAGGTAGAAGCGACAACACTTCAAGGAAGCCACAAGGGGAGGGACAGGGAGCCCTTGAGGGGCGGGCGGGTGGGGTTATAAGGCGGGAAGGCCTGGGTCGAGAAACGGCAAGGACATGTGTAGGAGGGGGAGCATCGGGTCTACTTTGGTATCCTGGTAGATTGAGGCCTTCAGAAAAAAGGAAGGAGCGTCATGCACGCCTGTTACCTCCCCTCCCTTTGGGACTCGTTGTTTCACTTATATAACAACATTTACCCTCCCTCCTCCCTCCCACCCCTCGACTCACGGTTGATTCCACCAGGGATTGTCAGCAACTTGTATCATTATCATACCACACTTTGGAATTTCTTTTTTTCCCTCCCACCCCTCCGCAGGTTCACCCGCCCCGACCAGCTGCGGGCCCACGTGGACTCCTCCCGCCACCGAGCCCGGGTGCTCTGGCTGCTGCTCCTGCAGCGCGACCCCAACCTCTCCTCCTCCTCCACCTCCACCTCCGCTCCCTCCTCCGCACCCGCCCCCAACCCCGACGGAGGCCCCAACGTCACCGTCTCCGCCCTGCCGCAGCCGCTACCCCCCGTACCCCCCGGTTCTACCGCCTCCCATACCTTTCAAATCACCAATCACGGCCCGGGGGCAGTAAAGCTCCGCTCCGTGCGCTTCCTCACGCCTCCACCTCCACCCCCAACTCCACCCCCAGCCTCCTTCGGCATGCCCCCACCTCCACCCATCCCACCTCCCATGCGCCTAGAAGACAACCACGGTGCCTCCGCGCAGCCGCTGCAGCAAGTGGTTTGGTTGCCTGAGGGGGCAACCTACCAGGTGCGCTTAATCCTGGCCCCCAGAGCGCTAGGCCTCATGAGGAACGTGGTAATCTTCGATTTCGGCCCCGCCAAGGCGGTTGCGAGGGCGGTAGCTGCATCCTGCTGCCCGCCCGACATGCCGCCTCCGCCGGCTCCGGGGGAGAAGCCAGCGGGCGGTACGGAGGTTGTACGGAAGAGCAGGAAGGCGGCGCTGCTAGATGATGTTGTACGGCCGGAGGATGTCGTACCCGGGGTGCCGCCGCCTGGGTATAAGCAGTCGGTGGCGGCGGCGGTGCCTGTACGGCGCTTGCCGCCGCCGGAGGATTTGAGGCGGCTGGTGGCGAGGGGGGCGTGGGCGGAGGTACGGAAGCGGGTGCCTCCGCTGAAGGAGGTGAAGAGTTTGAAGCAATATGCGGAGAGGGTAAGAGGCGGGAGGGGGGCGGGAGGGAAGGGAGGTTTCAGAGGGGGGCTGGGAGGAACGGGGAACGTGGTTTCTGCGGTTTCTGTGATTTAGCGGGTGGGAATGAAGGTGTGGTAGCTGGTTGCATGGATGCTTGCCGGATAACTGCTGTAGACGCAGCCGCCTGGTGCAGTTCTCCCCCTGCCAGTCACGGCCTAGTTTGTATCCTTCCTGTTGCCGCCGTCCTCCTAACCCTGAAACTCGACGCTCCCTCTCGCCCTCCACCGCCGACCCGTGGGTCACAGCTGCGTGTGCTGCTGTGGCTAGAGGAGCTGCAGCACGAGGTGGATGTCCGCATGTACGACATGAAGGGAGTGAGCTTGACGGGGAAGAGGGGCTGTGAGCTGCTGGAGCTTCAGGTGGGGGGAAGGGAGGGAAGGAAGAAGGGCGGGAAGGAGGAAGGAAGAAGGAAGGGAGGGAAGGGGGAGAAGAAAGGAGGAGGGAGGGGTGGTGGGTGGTAGCTAGTAGGGTTAGGGGTAAGGGAGAGTTGAGTGTCGAGTGGGGGAGGTTCTGGGGATGCTGAGGCACCCGGTCCATACGTGTGTCGGGGAGTGCAAGGTAGGCGGTGTTTGGCTACCGGTCTGGTTGTTGAAGACTGGAAGGGCTGAGGCTAACCCTTGAAGATACATCCGCCTTCCATAACCCTAGAACTCCTTCTTTTCCCCCCAAACCTAATCACACGCTCGCATACGGTCATGGGTCGGCAAAATGGGAGCTGGGATCCGGGTAATGTAATTCCTAAACCCAGCTGTCCCCCCCCCCCGCGCTAACCTGTTGGTATCTCCTTCCCCCCCGCCTAAACCAGGTTCCCGGCCTGGCTGAGAACCGGCCCAGTGTGCTCAAGGGCGATCGGCTGCTGCTGACGCCCACTGGGGCGGGCTCGGGGGGCAAGACGTGGGAGGGTTACGTGCACAGGGTGGAGAAGGAGCAGGTGAGGGTGGGGGGGGGCAGGGAGGTAGCAGGGGAGGGGGGGGGAGCAGGGAGGCAGCAGGGGAGGGATACTGCAGGGGAAGCGGGAGAAAAACTGAACAGTAAGTGAAGCAACTGGAGTCCAAAGCGGGGAAGGGAGGGAAGGGCGGGGCAGCACCTTTTCCATCCCGCAGGCCGTCTGCAAGCTGTTGGGGCTTTTGGGGCAGCAATGGGGCGATAGGGAGTGTGATGGGAGCTACAGCGCAGCAGCTCTCCCTCGTGAGGGTTGTGCTTGCACGTGCATGCAGCCCACGTGCACATTACCCCCCCCCCCCTCCCCTTCCACTCTCCCCTCCCCCGCCCCCCCTCCGCCCCGCCCCTAGGTGCTGCTGCGCTTCTCCGACCGCTTCATCCAGGATGGCGTGTGGCTGGCGGGCCGCAAGTTCGATGTGCGCTTCACCGTCAATCGCTCAGCATTCAACCTCATGCAGGTGAGAGCGGGCAGGGGGGGGGGTAAAAGTAATAAATGCGGGCAGGGGCAGGCAGGGAGGGGTAAAAATAAGGAAACTGACGAACGGTGGGGGAATGAGGTGACGGATGGGGGTCGAAGAAATACCAAACCAAATTACACGTGAGGGCATAGGGATAGGAGGGGACAGGAGGCGGCAGGGACAAGAAAGCAGCCATCCACGGGCATCCAGCTCCCATTGAGCCTTCACGTGTTGCCTCCAAAGCGACCACCTCACCTTCCCCTTCCCTCCGCCTTTCCCGCCCACCTCCTTTGTTGGGTGTTGCGTGTCCCTAGGGCAGTGTCTCCGTTTGCGCTCGCTTCATGAGTCGGGATCTCCAGTTGCTTATTTATTCATTCCAATTTTCACACCTCCTTCTCATCCCCGCCCTCATCATCATCCCCCTCCATGCCCCAGAACGCACTGCTGCGAGCCGAGTCCCCCGGCCTGCTGCCGCCCCACCTCGTCCTCCCCGGCACCCCTGTAGCCCCCCTGCCGCGGCCGCCGCCCGCGCCGCTGCCGCTGCAGGAGCCGCCCCGGGGTGACCCACGGGTCGGTGGGTCGGCCGGGCCGCTGCAGTGGTCGCCGCGTGTCGCGCTGAAGGCTTTGAATGATGAGCAGAAGTTGGCGGTGCGGGAGGTGGTGAGGGGGGCGCATCACCCGCTGCCGTACCTCATTTTCGGGCCGCCGGGAACGGGTAAGAGGAGGGGGACGAGAGGGGAACGAGGGGGTTCTCAATGAGACCAGGGCTGTTGTGTGACGAACGGGAAAACCTCCTCCGATAGCAAACGAAGTAGGGAAGAGGGATGGAGAGGGGTTCTCCGGGAACAACGTTTCGCCCTTTCGAAGGGGTTGGTCAAGCAAGCCGGCGCGCATGTGTCAATGCCTTGGTTGTCCCCTCGCATGTGTTTTGCATTCAGCCCGTTCGCGCGTACGGCACATCCCCGTCAGCAATTCTCATACCCGCTTTGTCATACCCGGCCCTGGGGCCCCTCCTCCTCCCCTGCCCTAACCTGTGGTTTTTTGGTATCTCTCTGAACCCCGCCAGGCAAAACCACCACGCTGGTGGAGGCTGCCTTGCAGGTGGGTGCGAGGAGGGGTGAACACACAAATGAGTGGGGGGGGCGGTGGGTGTAGAACAGGACATGGGGATGTGGGCAGGGAGCTACGGTAGTTTCAGAGGCACAGGCTAAGGGCCCGGATACACAAACACATCCGTGCTCTCCCGCCCGACTACCCCCCTCCCCACCCTTCCCCATCCTGTTCCCCCTGCTCTCCCCTTCCCCACCGCCAAACCCACCCACCCCACCAGCTCCTGCGCACCAACCCCGCCCACCGTCTGCTCGCCGTGGCGCCCTCCAACTCCGCCGCCGACAAGCTCATGGAGGACATCTCCGCGATCGCGCAGCTCAACACCGGCCAGATCATGCGCCTGGTGGCCTTCAGCCGCCCCCTGGAGGACCTCCCCCTCGACCTGCAGCGCAAGGCTACCAGCGAGGGCATGAAGCCCTGGGCAGCGGGACGAACGGTGAACTGGGATGAGAGGGAAAAGGCGTTCCTGGTGCCCCCCGTTGGCGTGCTGTCGGCGCCCGGGCTGCGAGTGGTGGTGGCGACGTGCGCCATGGCGGCGAGGGTGAGTGGGTTGGGGGGCTGGCGGGTTGGGGGGAGGAGGGGTTTGAAGGGTGATTGGGCTTGGTGTGGAAAATGGTGGGATGTTTTCTGTGCAGTGAGGTTAGCTGCATTCTGCGCGTTGGGGTGTTGGCAACGCTTCGTCGAAGCAACAGGAGGAGAAGGGGAATAGGGGGTGTAGGGGGCCCGGAGAGGACTAACCACCTCGTACCAGCCATTACCGGTAACCCCCCTCCCCACCTCCCTCCCTCCCCCCCCCAGCTGCACCACGCGGGTCTCCCCCCCGGCCGCTTCTCCCACATCCTGGTGGACGAGGCGGGGCACGCGGAGGAGCCGCTGCAGCTGTGCGCGCTGGCGGGGCTGGCGGGGCGGGACACGCGGGTGGTGCTGGCGGGTGAGAGGTTGGGCGCGGGGGGGAGGTAAACGTAAACTATGTTTCGTACATGCTGGGCGGCTGGCTTTTACTCTATTCCACCACGCGGCCTTTCCTGTTCGCCATTACGTTCCGCATTGTATCTGATACCCCATGTCCCTCCCTGCCAACCCCCTGCCAATCCTGTTTACAGCCCGGTAACCCCCCTCCCCTCTCCCCCGGTTGATTCCACCAGGGATTGTCAGCAACTTGTATCATTATCACACCACACTTTGGAATTTCTTTTTTCCCCTCTCCCCCCCTCCCCTCCCCCCAGGCGACCCCAAGCAGCTGGGTCCCATCATCCTGTCGCAGCCCGCGCGCCTGTTCGGCGGCCTGGACGTCAGCCTCATGGAGCGGCTGCTGCTGCGGGGTGGGGAGGCGTACGAGGGGGCGGTGGCCGGGGGCAGCAGCGGCAGCAGCCGGGGGGTGGGGCTGCAGGTGCGGCCGGGGAGGGGAGGTGCGGGGAGAGGAGGGGAGGGGGTGCGAGGATGCAATTATCGATGGCGCCGGATACACCCGGTCGTTACGGCAGCCACATCTGGCGTATGGGAGTTCAAGCATGGACCTCCAAGGACCTCCTTCCCCCTGGGTGGGGCGGATGGAGCAGCTTGCCTGAGGCCTCCCTGTGGCTCTAGCTTTCACTCCCTTTTGCTTCCCATGCCACCCAGATGATTGCCTCTTATCGCCTCCCCTGCCTCCCCTGCTGAGACCCCCCTGGCCCCTTCCCTTCCTACCCTTACCCTCCGCTGCTCCCACCCTCCCTCCCCTCCCCACCCCCAGCCCCCCTCCTTCCGCTCGCCCTACATGACCAAGCTGCTCAACAACTACCGCTCCCACCCCGCCATCCTGCGCGTTCCCAACGCCGCATTCTACCGAGATGAGCTGCGCACGGCTGCACCCATGATGGAGGTGAACTCCATGCTGCTGTGGGAGGGGCTGCCTAACGACAGGTGCGAGACTGCGAGTGCGGGTGCGAGTGCGGGTGGGTGCACGGTGTTTAGAGCACTGACCGCAGTGAGGAGCAAGGCACCGGACTGTCGGAAGGAGGAAATGTTTACGTGCGGGTGCGGATGGAGGTGTCCAAGCAGCTGAGCCAGTAACAAACACGGTCTACCGCCTTCAGGCTCGGGGTCAGGGGCTCTCTGTGGTAAATTACTGGTATCCAGCTTACTCTTGGTCTGCTTGTTGCGGTACTCTTCCCGCCTCCCTCTCCCTCCCTCCCCGCCCGCCCCCAGGGTCCCCCTGCTGATGCACCACCTGGTTGGCAAGGACGAGCAGGAGGCCAACAGCCCCTCCTGGCAGAACCTGCTAGAGGCGCGGCAGGTGGGGGGGGGGCGGGTGCCCGCTGCGGGGTTGAAGTCCCGTTAACCCTTATGCACCGTGCCGTAACCACCCTGTCGCGCCGTGACCACGCTGCCCCATCCCTCCCCGCTTATCCCCCTCCTCCTCCCGCCCCCCCCCCCTCTTCCCGCCCACCCCTCCTCTTCCCGCCCACCCCTCTCCTCCTTCGCCCCCCCCCTCCCCCCTCCCCCCCCCAGGTGGTGGAGTACGTCCGGGCGCTGCTGGGCATGCGGGGCGGCAGGAAGGTGGAAGGGCGGGACATCGGCATCATATCGCCCTACAAGAAGCAGGTGCGGCAGGCGGGGTGTAAGGGGGAGGAGATGCGGGTCAGATGCGGGTCAGATGCGGGTCCGAGGTAGGGCAGATGCGGGTCCGAGGTAGGGCAGATGCGGGTCTGAGGTAGGGCAGATGCGGGTCTGAGGTTGGGCAGATGCGGGTCTGAGGTTGGGCAGAGATACCCGTAATGTAGTCTGCTAGCGCATTAGACCCCATCCTCCAACTCCTCACCCCCAACCACCTCCCCCACCATTCCCCCTCACCCCTCACCCCGCCCCCATACACACACACACACAGGTTCAGCGCATCCGCGCGCTGCTCAAGGAGCTGGCGCACTACATCAAGGTGGGCAGTGTGGAGGAGTTCCAG
The DNA here is from genome assembly GCA_021605115.1 of Astrephomene gubernaculifera. NCBI lineage: Eukaryota > Viridiplantae > Chlorophyta > Chlorophyceae > Chlamydomonadales > Astrephomenaceae > Astrephomene > Astrephomene gubernaculifera. The sequence continues at coordinate 183,965 of BMAR01000057.1, read as the reverse complement.
GGGCAGGAGCGCCGCATCATCATCATATCCACAGTGCGGTGAGGCAGGGGGGGGGCGGGGGCGGGGGCGGGGAGGGGAGGGGAGGACGGGGAGACGGTTAAGGCAGGCGGATTCAGGGGAAACGGCCGGTAACCTCAGCTGGGGTACCCTTACTTGCGCGTGTCGTGTTGCGGAAGGGGGAGAGTGGGAGTGGACCGCTGGCGGGTTCTGTGAGAGCTGTATAGGTGATCCCTCACCATGTGTATTTGTGCCCTTCCTCCCCTTTCCCCCCTCCCCCTCCCTCCAGCTCGAGCGACGAGTACCTGGAGTTCGACTCGCGGCACCGGCTGGGCTTCCTGGCCAACCCCAAGCGCTTCAACGTGGCCATCACGCGGGCAAAGGCGCTGGTGATTGTGGTGGGCAACGCGCAGGTGAGGGGGGGAGAGAGGGGGGGAGGGGCTGGTTGTATGTGAGGGGGGTAGGTAGGGACAGGGAGGGAGGGTGGAGTGGGTGGTTGAGAAAGGAGGGAAGGATGGAAGGAAAGGAGCGGGCGTGCTCCTAACCCAAACCCATGCAGCTCAACCTGCTCCCCTAGTCACCATAAGAAGTGGCTTTCTGTCTCACGAGCCCTCACGACCCTTCACCTCCCTCCCTGGCTCCCTCCTTCAGATCCTGTCTCACGACCGCTACTGGCGCGCTCTGCTGCGCTACCTGCACCCCGCGCACGCCATCATCGGGCAGCCGCTGCCCGCCTCCGTGACGGAGAGGCTGGAGGCCATCCCTGGGCCCGAGGACATTCTAGGAGACGATGACGGGGAGGAGGGAGAGGATGGGGAGGGGCAGGGCAGGGACGAGTTTGGCAGGCGGATTGGAGGACGGAACGGGGGAGGTGGTGGGGGAGGTGGAGGGGAGGGAGATGAGGCACTTGCTTCGCTGCTGCAGCGGCTTGTGTTGCGGGAGGCTGGGGAAGTGCTGCCGACAGCGCCCGGGAGGGAGGAGTACGACGCGGTGATGGGGTCGGGGGCGGTGGTGCGGGTGGAGGGAGGGGAGATGAGGAGGTTCGATTGAGGAGTGGGGTATTGGTGGGGAGCAGGAGGGTGGGGACCGATGTGGAGTAATGGTGGAGCCAGCGGTGGCAGGGTAGGCTGACGGGGTGCGGGATGTAATTCTGGTGATGGGTGTGGGCCTGGGAGGGAGGGGGATGAACAGCCGTGGACAAGGGCTGTAATTTTGAGCAGGGTGTGCTGGTTCGTTGCTGGTCAAGTTAATACCGGTAACAGGAGGCAATTCCTGTCAAACGTCTCAATTCTTTATTTATGGACTGTGTTGAGGCAGGTTTAATGCATCAGAGTTTTAGGGCAGCGGTGGAAAGGCATGGCGGGGATTGCGGCTTTCCTAAAGTACTCACCGTTAGCCGGGAAGGTTAAGAGGCGAGTCGGCGAGGGGATACAACGACACGCGCAGGAACATGCCATGTGATGGGCTTGCAGGCGCTCTCGATGGGGATTTAGAAATGGAGAGGTGTTTCATGTGAACAGCTCCGGACCGTGGGAGGTCCCGTTGTTGTTACTCTGTCAGTCAGTCTGTTAGTCGAGTACCTAACGTTGGTGAGGACCGACGTAAGTAGCCACACACTTCAAAATGCTGTGCTCAAAGGATTGTTCTTACCCTTTCACTACGATCACTGGCTAATCGCCAAAGCGTCATTTGGATTCTACTGCCTACCGCCTGATAGATCGCACCGTAAGTAAAGCTGAACACTTCTATCTACATCACGAATACACTGCGAGCAAAAGTCTCTGCGGCAAAGCCCCCCAGCAAAACCTACAGCCAAGCACAGCCCCTCCTGCAAGCCTGCGACAGTGCCCCTCCAGCGAGACAATACTCCATACCAACTCCACCACACCTCCGAACGCGATCTACCGGTATCGCCGCACTTACCCCCAAATCCCCCAACCACGCCTCGCACCCATTACGCGACCATTCCGTTGCGCACCGCCACCACCGCCTCCCGCTGCTGCTCGGGCCGCTGCGCCGCCAGCACCTGTTGCGCCATGGCCGCCACCGCGTCTCCGTACTTGCGCGTAAAGGCCGCCACGCAGGCCTCCACCTGGGCCCGCAGCCGCTCGCGAGCCGCCTCGGGACTCTCCTCCGCCTCCTCCGAGTCATCTTCCTCCTCCTCCTCGTCGTCCTCGTCGTCTGCGCCCGAGCCCTCCGCCTCCAGATCGACACTGCCGTCGCCCTGCGCGGTTGGCAAGAAGGAGAAACGGGGAAAGTTGAGATCAGGAAGGGCAAACGAAGGCACCTGAAGTATGCGGTCACACAGCGGCGCAAGAGTCGCGTGCATGGCGACCGTGCAGCAGTCCACATGCCGTCATCAAGAGGCAGGCCCTACCTCCATGCTCTTGTCCTCCTCCTCGTCGCTGTCAGAGGTGCCGTCCGCCTGCGCCTCCGCCTGCACAGCCGCCAGGGCCGCCTGCACACAAGGAACAATAGCAAGATCGGGATTGTCAGGGCGCATGTCCATGGGCACGACAACAGGTGTTATGCCCCACCCCCCTTGCACCCAGTGCATGTCCCTTTCAGCCGCCCCTATCCCCATTGTCTTGCCCCAAGCTGTGATTTCCTATGGTTCGGTATGGTGTTTGACCCACCTGCAGCGCCCCAAAGGCCTCCGCCACCCAGGACTGCTGCAGCATGGAACCCTCCACGCAGTCCACCACGCGGGTCAGAACCTGGGGGGCAAAACAGCAAGCAGCAGAAAGGGTGTTGACTTACTTCCTCTTCATGTTTCTTAGCGGGAAGGCTGACATGCAAGCGCGTACCGTACAGCATCTTCATTAAGCTCAAAAGCGAAAGGCGCATCACTACGCATGCACACCCATGCACTCCCACCCCGGGGGTGCTCACCTCCACCATGTCGGCACGGGTGGATGACGTGGGCGCAGGGCGGCGAGTGCCGCTAGGGGGCTGCAGCGGCAGGGGCGCCTCCACTGACTCGGGGTTGATGGCGGCCGTGAGCGCCTGCCAGATGCGGTGCAGCACTGCCTGCGCGGTGGCGGGGCTGGCGGCCGGGTCCGAGGGCGGCAGGACGCCCGAGGTGAGGGCGGCCAGGTAGTTCCGCAGCAGTACGGGCAGGGAGCGCCGAGCAATGAGGTGCACCTGCATGGCGTGCCAGGGCCGGTGGGCTCAGGGGTGTCGGGTACCGGTACTCCGGCTGGTAAAAGCAAAGAAGCGGATACAAAAGAGGAAAACAACACTATCCGACGGCATGTTCTCTGGCTGATTGTAGCTCCCCTTTCTTTATCAACTAAAGCATAACAGGTTAACAGCCCTGCACTACGCCGCAGACCGCACCGCGCCCGCCTCACCTCATCCAGGGGGTACTCCAGCAGTCGCGGCACCAGCGCCTCAGCCACCAGGGGCGCCTGCGGAGCCAGTGCGGGGCCCATCTTGTCAGCCAGCTCCTCCAGGGCACTGACGGCGGCGGCCTTGGCGGCGAGGATGCTGGACGAGCAGCGGTACGAGCATCCGTCGTACGACAGGTAGGCCACGTCCGAGTCGTCGCGGTCGTCAGAGTCGGCGTCGCTGTCGCTGTCCTTGGCGTCGGAGCCATCGGCGCCTGAGGATGTCGGAAGGAAGTTTGCAAGTTGTAACTCGCCTTGTCTAATAAGTGGATGCAGCAAGCAGCTATTTTACTGCATCCACTGCTGTCCCTGCGTTTCCATCTCCCCAGCAGCCGCACTTACCTTCGCTATCCTCCGCCGCGTCCTCATCATCCACATCGGCATTCTGCACAGAAAAAGAAACAAGAGTCAGCAGCCGCAACCCAATCGACAAGCATCATAGCAGAACCCGCGCTCTGCTCCCCACCTGCAAGCCCACATCCTTGGACGCCCACTGCACCAACAGCGGCAGCACGGGCCCCAACAGGTGCCGCATCTCAGCGCCCAAACAGGCAACCAGCGGCTCCACCGCGCCCAGCAGCGGCACCAGCAGCGGGCTGGCGGGCTCCAGGTCAGGACGCGCGAGCAGTCCTAGAAGCGCGGCCAGGGCGGGCACGTGCTCGGCCACGGGGCCGGGCCCCACGGCGCGGCACATGAAGGCGGCGCACTCCAGCGCACCCACTTGGACACGGACAATGGCCGAGGCCTCCTCCTCCGTGACGGAACCAGAGGCGGTGGCGGAGGCGGCGTGGAAGGGCGCTGCGCGGCCTAGAACGGCGAGGACGTGCGGCATGGCCGCTGGGAAGATGGGCGCGAAGGACTTCTGCGAGTGGGGGGGGACAAGATGAGCGGAGGGCGTGATTGTCAGTGGGATGAGGAGAGGGTACAGTTTGCTCAGGAATAAAGGCGGTCATACAAAAGCTTCTAGACGATTAAAAGTAGCAGCGCGAGACATGTTGGCGGGTCTGATTCTCACCCCCAGGCACACGGCGAGGTGCGTCAGGACGTCCAGGCTGAACTCCTGCAGCGGGGTGGGCACCAAGGCGCTGCCGCCCGCCACCGCGCCGCCCTCTCCCGCGGCGCACCGCTGCACCGCCGCCAGCAGCGGCCCCGACAGCGGCTCCAGGAAGGGGCACAGCAGCTCCCGCACCCGCTGCCCGAGCGCCTCCTTGCCGCCCTCCACGGCCTCCTCCGCCTCGTCCTTCTCAAGGCCCTCCAGGAAACCCACAAGCGCCCGGCACGCCTGAGCCTGCATGGTTTAGACAAACAGGGCATCCGGACGGCAAACGTCAACCTCCCTAGACAACTAACACGTCGTACCAACAGCATGGACGCGCATCCTTCATTCTGCACATGGTTGAAGTACATGGTCAAGCAGCCATGCATGCATGGCAAGAAGGCGCCGTACCTTGACCCTCTGCGGGCACACGGGGCTCTCCGGCTGCACAAGCAGCTCAGCCAGGCCCCGCAGCAGCGCCGAGCCGCCACCACCCGACTGCAGCTGCAGACCGGGACCCAGCTCGTCCGACAGCACGCCGACAGCGTGGCAGGCGGCCCAGCGCACGCGGGGGTGCGGGTCGCGCAGAGAGTCCGCCAGCAGCGCTGCCAGGGAGGCCAGCTCGCCCTCACCCACAACCTGTGGGGGTGAGGCATGCAGACAGGGCATCAAAGACTGGGTCATGACATCGTGAAAGAACCAATTAGCAGCAGCTGCGTACTAAACCAATACGTGTAATCCGTTTCAAGATACTTGAAAACTATACACTTGCATCTCAATGGGGCCAGCCATGTGCCCATGCCCGCATCGATAATCCCATTCCCACCCCACCTAGAGCCGCAGCCAAACGTCGACTTACCTCCTTGCACGAGCCGATCACTTGCGACAGGCACAGCAGCACCGCGTGGCGCCGGCGCCAGTCGCTGCCGTCACGCGCCCAGGCAGTGGTCATGTCCACCACGGCGCGAAGCACGGCCGCAGAGTCCAGGGCGTCGGCGGCACGGGTGGCGCACTCCAGGCCATGCTGGTGCAGGTCGCCTGAAGCACACGCCGGGTCACAACACGGCGCAGGGTCAGGACGTCAGCATGCATGCTTACATGCGAGCAGTAGGCTCGGTCGTTAGCTTAGCGCCGTGCGTTTCGTCAATTGGGCATGCGCCTATACTGGCGAGAAGTTCAAAACCAGTTGGTCCGTCACCCAGTCTTACCCATCGTCTCATCCTCGGGCATGTCGGGTGAGGCCATGGGGTCGCTGCCCCAGCTCTCGTCGTCCTCCACACCGGAGACCAGGAACCGTGCAAAGCAGGCAACCAACTGCGCCGCCAGAGGACCCGCGCCCAGCTCGCCCTGCAAGCCCAACGGCAAAAGTCAGGATTGCCATGCGATACTCAGCAGCAAACAGCAGGTGCAGGCAAACAAGGCGAATCCCCTCTACGCCTCCATACATGACTAGACGGTGAAGCGTTTTGTGCGCAGCCCTGCATCGCTACCTGCATCATCTGGGGCTTGATGTCGGTTAGCGTCATAACAAACTCCGCCGCTAGCTTGCGAAGGCCCTCCGGCAGAGCAGGGGCCGAGCTGCCGGGGGCGGGGCCAGCCAGCGCCAGCATGCCGGGTACGGCGGTGCGCACATGCGGCTGCCACATGCCCGGCTCGCACTCGGCGGTCTGGAGCACACGAAACGAGAGGATAGGGAAGGAAGTAGGGGATCGTCAGGCCAGACAGGGCTGAGACCTGAGAATGAAGCTGGTTGCTAGTCCGTGCATAGTCGATCATGATTGGCGGCCAAAGTATGTAAGTACGGTCTAGAGCGTTGGTGCTTACCCGGATAAGTGCGACAAGTGTCTTCTCAGCTGCATCCATGTGGCCCGCGGCGAGCATACCCTGGAGCGCCGTCAGCCCGCCGGCCAACGCCGCCTGGTAGGGCCGCAGCTCAACGGGCTTGCGCAGCACCTGTGACGCCAACAAAGGTGATGAAAGGTGGTGAGAAAGGTGTTGGAAAGGATACAGAATAGCGACCTAGCAAGTGCGCGACCCTTGACTGGTGACCGGTAGCCAAAGCTAAAGCCTCAAGCCTGAACAACAGTTGGTGTAAATGCGTCCGCACCCTGTCTTACCTCAAGATACGACGTAACGGCCTGCAGCGCCGCGAGCTGCACAGCCGGGTCATTCTGCGGCCCCAGGCAGCCCGTCACCACCGGCGCCAGCTGGCCGGAGAAGGACCGCAGGTGGAGAGCCAGGCCTGCAGCCACCTGAAAGGCATGTGGACGGCCGATGTGAGCTGCTGGAGTAAAAAAGGACACATGAGGTGGCCCTTGCGTAGCATGCACACGTGTTATGCCTACTCGGGGGCGCAGGCAGTCCCGCATGCTTACCTGCAGTGCCGCCTCACGCGCCACGGCAGACGAACCGCCCTGCAGCCACTGCTGCAGGGAGGTCAACAACTCGGACCAAACGGACTGCGCCTTCTTGCCGGCCAGGATCTGCTGCCCAAGCTCTACGATGGCGTCCGCAATCTGCTTTGCGGTGGTGCGGTCGACCTCGGCATCTAGTGCGGCCAACAGCTCGCGCTTCGCAAGAGCCTGCGAGAGGAGAAACAAGAATAAGGTAAGAGAGAAGCAAGCTAATCAGGAAATAACATCAAGTGAAACCCATCATGTGTGTCATGTACTCGGTGGCAGATGGAGGCGGGCTTAGCGGTTAGAGTAGTTGCACACGGGCGGATCTTCGGCCGTTGGGCCGATGTTATGGGGAAGCGTGCAGACGGTTTCAAGAGTCTGGTTACCTTGGTGCTGCCGTTGAGCTGATCCCAGCCAGCCTCCTTGTGTCCAGGCTTGAAGAACTGCGAGGAGACATGTCAAACGGCTTAGACCGCGTAGTCGCATCGTGCGCTAGCAAATCTATACCACAAGTTTTAACCAAAAATAACTGTAAAGATATAGTTAACTGCAATCTTGGGTTTAGTAGGGAGGACAGCAACCCAGCAGTTGGTCCCGCCAAAACAACTGTCGCACCTTTCGCAAGAACACAGCGCACGTTGCGCGCACACGAGCATCACCCGTTGTGCGCATCAACTGGAGCAAGATTGTGGCACAAGCATCGGGGCGCTGCCGCTTAAGCTGCGCGTACAGGTCCTCGGCGTTGCGACGGGTTGCGTTGTCCGCTGAAAGCGTCTGGCCGATGAGCCCACTGAAGCTATCCACATTTGAAAGGATTATCTGAATCTGAGCAGCGCTCATGGTTCCTCAGCCCCTTAAGCCGGCTGTCGCACAAAGGTAAAGGCAGCACGTTGCGCTGCTGCGACGGTCGACGTCTAAGGGAGAGAGACGCTGATCTTAACAAGATGGAGTTGTGAGCCAATAGGGGGAATTTAACTTTTCAAGAGGTGTTGTACGAGAGCCCGTACAGTAAGTATCATAGCATCTGCAGAACATAGCCCAGATGGAACGTATCGCACTGTACTTCCATAGCTTGCAAATCGCCTTAACTACCTACCAGAGGGCACCGTGACTTCCTCAGAGAGTTGAGCCATTGCGGTTGAAGGTGTTGCTTTTTGCCGTCAGATTTTTTCAAAAGAACAATATTTGGACAGAGAAACAGCATCTTTTGTCGCTGGCTAAATCGGTATTCCGAGACTTGTAGGGAAAAAGCCCTTGTAGCCCAACTTCTCGCCTTTGCTATGGCTCAGCGCCTCAACAAGCCGCTTTCAGCTGGCTGCACCTTTCGGGGAGCACATAGTCCTGTGCACTCTGTACTAGGGCATCGGTCCAGGTCCCGAAGCGGAGCACGGGCGTTGACGACGACTCAGGCACATCTAGGGGCAAGTCCTAGGCCCGGAACTGGATGCAGTAGTCGCTATGGACGAGTAATTTGCCAAGCTTACGATCAAGGCAGTCTTGGCTCCTCCAAGGACGTTCCGGACGGCTACGTTGAAGTGAAAGTAAGGCTTCTGAACTTCTGCACGGGCCTACGCATCCTTGGCGGCCCCAGATTACGGCATCCTACTTGAGTTCTCACATTCATTGTCTGCAGGTGGAGTCCGTCCGGATGAACACGACTAACGTGAGTATGTGTACGTGTCAATGGAACGGTTCTTTGCACCGGCACGTTAGCTGCTGATGCCTTGCCCAAAACTGATTGTTTATTGCACGTTGCTATTGATCAGTGGTATCCATTTTGGCAGGCGGCGGTGGTATACCTACGCATCCTGGATGGCCGCGAGCGCTGCCTCCCTGTACACATTGGTGAGAAGGATGTCGTCGCCGTTTCCGTGGCGCTGCTATCAGGGTGTCAAAGACCATGCCCCAGTCCTTAGGGGGGAAGGGTTGGCATGGGCGTCACGTTGCCTGAGTTAGGCACCCTGACCACACGGGCACCTGTATTGCAGGTGAGAATGAGAGCAACGCACTGTTGAAGGAGATCAACAGGCAGCGACAGCTGCGACCTTTGACGCACGACCTCATGAAAAACCTCCTCAGGTAGGCTTGCTGGTCACCCTGGACGGCCTAATTGCACGGTATGGGCGGGATGTTGCACATTGCCGGTTACAAGGGCGCGCACGCATGGTACAATGCAGCGCAGTTCAGCTTCCAACACCTAACCCAGCCCTAGGAATGTTTGCCTGAGCGTTGCAAGTGCACCTTTAGGCCTGCCTACCTTATCATCCCCCTCGCCCTACCTTCGTAGGACCCACTCTCCCATCACCCCTGGACCTCCATGCTTCCTACTTAACCCTACCTCCAACAGTTACACCTCCGCCCTGCGACCTTTCACCTTGACCCCAGGGAGATCAAGTACCGTGTTATCAAGATCCGCATCACCGACATCGTCTCCAACACCTACTACGCGCGCATCCACATGGCTCAAGTCGACGACGTCACAGGGAAGGTTGAGCCGGGCAGCGAGGTGGACGTGGACGCGCGCCCCAGCGACGCCATCAATCTGGCGGTGCGCTTCGGCTCCCCCATGTACGTCTCCCGACACATCGCTGACACGGCCGGCGTTGTGTGCCCGGACCAGCCTAGCAGCGAGTCCTCTGGTGACATCGTGCGCTCGGTGCGCGAGACGCTAGCGAACTTTGAGGACCCCACGGGTGAGGCGGAGGACGTGCGGACGATGGGTGCCAGTAGTAAAAGGACAACCAGGATGCGGTGGACCTTTAGGATTGCTGACTGACCCATGGGCCATGGAGCGCCACCACGGCTACCAAACCACGCACCAAGGCCTGCATGCACACAACTCATGCGAGTGCTCACGCCTCACCCACCTGTCTGGCAGCCACGCTGGATCCCCTGGTTGCTCCCGCCCTCCCTCCCCCTGCCGCCCAGTCATGTACACCCTTCAGAAGGACCTGGCGGTGAAGGAGGAGCGCTTCCGGGACGCTGCGGAGCTGCAGCAGCGCATCTTCTACGAGATGACGCACAACCAGATGTTGCGCCTGGTGGTGGCCATGGAGTCGGCGCTCAGCGACGGGCGATACGAGGAGGCGGCGAGGCTGCGAGACGAGTTCCGCCGCTTGGCGGCCAACAACGCGCCGTCGGAGCAGCGTCGCACGTGAGGGTGGGTTGGTGTGAGATGTGGCTGTGGGAAATGAGGATCTGCAGGACTCCGATGGGGGGTTGGATAGGAAGTGAGGGCGAAGAGTTGCTGGGGTGCCTGCGAATTTGTGGGTGTTAGTCTCTTCCGCCGGCGCATGGACGGGTGTTGTGAGGGAGTGGGGCACCTAATGAGTGGAGCTTTGGGGTTGTTCGCAGGAAGCTTTCATTGCAGGGTGTGGTTTGCGTGACGATTGCTCAAGCTTGAAGAGGTCTGTGTCATTAAAATGCCATGTTAAAGAGAAGCTCAGGGGGTTGAGTTGCCAGCCAGACAAAGTTGCTAGATAGTGTCACAGAGCCGCCCGAAGCGTTCGGTGCGAACATACATACATGTGCTAATAGCAGCAGCCGCGGGGTCGGCACGTGTATTTTATGTCATGTTTTAGCATTGCATTTCGAGACAGCGTGGTTGTTGTCGTGTGTGCTCGCGCTGGCACACTGCGAGCCGCAAACGCAAATTTTGATACGTGCTGACGTCCTAGGCGGGGCATGCCGGCAAGCGTGACAGTGCTTTGCCGTTGAAGACCTTTGGATGCATGGGGGGGGGGTTTCCCACTACTAAAATTGTCCTAGCATCTCTGTACCATGTTTGCGCACCTTGTCCTTTGTGCGCATGTAGTGAGGATGCGGGCTGTAGTAAACAGTTGGATGACTAATGCATGTCCAGGGGGGCTTGTGTGTCGCCGCCCAGCTTCTTGTGCCCCACGAGCTGCATGGCGGAATATATAAAGACATGCCGCATCTGGGTTTTATCTGTTGTACACTATGTTGTAACCATTCACCTGTCACTGGTCATCGTATACCGGTTTTGAGCGTGCACATGGAAAGCATCGAGAAGGTCGTTACAGGAAGCGATTTGTACCTTCCCAAGCATTGGGGGTAATACACCCCCATCTTGCGGGTACTTGTGCCCATGGCACCAAAAGAAGCCACTAACCAAAATAATACACCCGCTTAGCACTTTCGCACAAACCCCGTCTTGCTCACGTTTGAGCTGCGCATCGCACACGTAAAACCCCAGATCACGAGGAAACCTCCCCGGGACACGCCTTCGTGCCATACCACAGCCTTGCAGTACTAGTAGGAGCGCTGTTAACACCAGCACGCCAGGAGGAGAGAAGTCCAGGTAATATCATTGTCGTGTAAAGGATCGTTACGCACAGCGCCGCAATCATACACAAAGCCAAGCAGTCACATCACTTATGTACATTAAGCCCGTAGCCTTTACCCCAGAACTGGCAGCCAATCACACCGCTACCGCGCACGACAGCCAGATGCGTTAGTACAAGATAGTCACGTTTCGAGTTAGTCACGGTGCCAAACAGAAGGAGGCCCTGTTGTGGCACTTTGGCATAACAATACTCAGAAATCCATTTTACTCGGCACGCATAAAGACACGCTGAAATGAAACATGAAGATGCACTAAAGGCCCATTCCGATGCAAAAGGTGGACCGAAACTCCAAGTTTCGGTTTCTCGTTATACAAACCCAGGAGGACTACAACACGTTGCCGTGGTTACAATTATTGACGCAGAAAAAAGCTGGTGACTCTCATCATCTTGTGTGCTGACAGCCGCCCAGTAATAAGGACTTATCAAGCTGGCTAACGCAGTCCTTGTGACCCGTGGGTCTGCGTGCCCTATCCCAGCCAGTACGACAACGCAACGCCATCCCGTCAGGCGCTGACTCGCGCATGCCGTCTCACGGGGCTTAAACGGGGATGTTGTAGATGCGGAAAGCCTGGGCAATCCAGTCGTACGCGGTCACAAAGTCCCAAAAGGTGACGAAGTCCAGCTTGTCAGTGCGCACCAGGCTGCGGAAGAGCCGCACGATCTTGTCCACCTCGCTGCTGCCGCAGCCCTGGCTGGACAGGAACAGCCGCAGCTCCACCTCGCTCAACCGGCCCTGGGAAGGGAAGCAAGAGACGAGGAGGGGTTAGCGACGCAGACCCGGAGCATTACCGGTGTAATGGCAGCATATCCAACAACAGCAAGGCCCAACTATGAATCAGCAAACAGTCAGGTGCGGATGCTCAGGGCTTCTAATGAGACCCGTAATGCCGCTGCCGCCCCCACCTGGCGAGGCAGCGTGGCGATGCGGTCGTAGAGCGCCACGGCGCGCTGCAGGGCCCGCAGCTTGCGAACCTGCAGAGGAATGCAAGACCAGTCAGTCACATTGCAGACCGTCTGTAGGCCCTTCAACGTATAGATGTCCGCACTAATTTCAGTCATTGTAACTGCCAGCAACCGAAGCCCGTCCTAGTCGCCCACGCAATGATGGAGGGTTTGCCTATACGGTAGCCTTCTATGCCATTCAATGGGGTCGTCGCAAAGAGGCTCTACCTTGTGGCGGGGCAGCAGCAGCCGCACGATCATCTCATCCTCCGTCATGTCCAACAGGTCGACACCTGCAGGCGGCAGGCCGGGTGGAGAGGCATGAGCCTTATGTGGAGCAGGTGGGGATAACGTAGGTTTTACGCATTGGTACGGCCATTATGGACGCTGGCAGGTACTCAGGACAGGATGCCGTTGCTGGGGAGCGTCAGTTCCTCACCTGCAATGTTGTTGACCTTGAAGGCGCGCAGGTCCAGCTTATCAAAGCCCATCTCCTGTGGGGCCAAAGCGGAACGGTAACCAGGGGATCAGAAGGCCATGTAGAACAGTACACATTGCGCTACTCACAGGGAAGGGAAGCGGGCGCCGGAGGTGACAGCATGTGGCAGCAGCGCAACACATCCCCAGAGCCCAACCCCACCTGCAGAAGGGCTACCAGCTCCTCGGCAGTGTAGCGAATCAGGTGCTTGCGCTTCAGGAGGTCGCTGTCAACCTCGGGCATGGGTCCCAGGGTAACGTCGGGGTGCGCGATTTCCAGCGGCGATGACGGCGGCGGCGTGTATCGTGGCCCCACTGTGGTTGCGCGCAGACTGGTGCGCACGGGGCTCGCAGCTGCAGCAAAGTCCCGGTCCAGTGAGCCACGGGCATCCGTGGTGGAGCGAACCAGCGCAGCCGCCAGAGGAGACCGGTGGCGACTCGGCGAGACGGAGCGAACCATTGCGTCGGTAATGGTTTCTACCGGACGCCGGTAGCTGCGTGTGGGATGTGGGGGGACATAGCATGTTTAAATGGAGCGCGAGCAGTAACAAAGGGAAGAGGACCTGCGTGCACTGTATTTGCATAACCCGCGTTCCCGAGCGACGCAGAAGGAGCCGAGAGCCCGGTGCAAAGACCGCGAGGTTGCTCCTGCTCATGCACCCCGGTCCACGCACCTGTCAGCTGTTGTGGGGCGCGACGTTCCCGCCTTGGTGGGTGTGGCGTAGGAGGTTGGTGGCGTGTAGCTGGACTTGACGCGCGGCGTGCCCTCCTCGAAACGAAGCAGCTCCGGATCCACACGCCTGCGGGAGGACGGGCAAGACGGCCAACGCCGGGTGAGTAAGAGGAAGGTACTTGGGAGGCAATGTGTCAAAGGCTACGCAAGCACAACATACGGCACCTGGTGAAGAAACGCAAATGCCACGGCAAGCCTCCTGCTCATAGCTTCATCCTCCCCGCCTCAGGAAACCCTCACATGGACCCCCGCCTTGCTCCCCATCGTGCGGCGCCCACCCACCTGACGTTCCGCACCACGTTGCTGTTGGCGCGGATAGCCGCAATGATCTCCGCCTGGTTCTTGGTGTTGCCGCGGCGCAGGCTCAGCAGGCAGTAGCGCGCCGCCTCAGCGGTGTAGGCGTCCGCCGTCACCATCAGGTCCACCAGCAAGTCGATACCGCCCTGCGCCAGGGAGGATCGGGGTAAGGTTGGGGCAAAGTAAGGACGGCGGGCATGGTAGGCGTTAGGATGAGCAGGTAGGTTGGTATTGGTATTGGAGAATACCCCGGTACGCTCCTCGTGTCCTTCGCGCTTTGCCTGTGCCAGTTTCAGACCACCCTAAGGCTCATCAACTGTTCGCACGTCCGAGCCCCCGCCGGACGCTCCAAACCTAAACTCCCAAGCCCTGCACACCCGCCGCTCTCACCAGGTAGCGCACGCTGTCCTGCACCACGATGTCCCGAGCCGCCAGCAGCGACAGCGCGCCCGCAGCCGCCGCCTGCACGCTGGCCTCGCAGTCGGGACGCAGCAGCCGCACCAGCGCGCCAATGCCGCCGCCGGTGCGCAGCGCCAGCCGCATGTCCAGATCCTCTGCATGGCAACGATGCCGACCGGCGTTAGGGGGTTGTGCCAGCAATCGTTTGGCAACCTTAGGGTGCCGACCCACATGCAAGAAGCTGAAACTCTGCTTGCCATCTGGTAACGGCGGCCTCCGAATGAGCTACGACCCACCTGCCAGGTTGCCAATGGTATTGGCCACATTCACTACCACCACGGGCGCGTACAGCGGTGACAGCAGCTTAATGAGCACGGGTGCCGTACAGGCCTCGGCGAAAGCGACAGCCGCGCCCGCACGCGTGGAGAACATGGCCAGCGTGGAAGCGCCCAGCTCCAACACGCCGCTGTTTCCCTGGAAAGGTGGAAAGCATGGTAACAAGGGAGCAACATTTTACCGAACGTGCTCTGTTTGTTGTAACTGAAAATTCGGAATGCGGTAATGCAAGCCAGAACACATACTGGATACACCAGTCCGCCTACTACCGGTAAGCTATGCCGTACCCAAGGAGCACAACCACCCACCTCAACAGCGTATCTCCCTGGCTCGCTCAGGCGGTCCAGCGTGCGCGTGGTGTAGGTCACCGCGTGCAGCATGGTCAGCGCTCGCAGCTGGGTGTCGGACAGGAGGTCCGCGTCGTACACAGCCTGCGAAGATGTCGTACAGCGGGTGAGTCATGGAGTTGCATGGAGCTTTACAGCGGAGGGCTGACCACGGCAGGCCGTTGAGGGGACATTTTCACTATTTGTGGCAAGGAGTGGCAGGTGCTTCCCCGCTCTCACCTGCAGGTGCTCCCGCAGCTCTGTGATGGCTAGGCCCGCATCCGTACCCAATACGGAGTTCAGCGCCGCATACTTGTCTTGAAGTCGCTGCAGCAGCTCGAGCTGTAGCAGTAAAGGAAAGGGGTTCGCAGTCGTTAATCTCCCGGACGGATGGGTTGATTCGATGTGGAGAGGGAGGTGATATGGCAGCAATGCGACACTGCATGCCATGCGACGATGCGAGAGGGAGACTCTGGCAACAAACACACGTACATGCACCGACAACGGCTTGCTCAGGCCCTCCCAATGCCATCCCCACCTTTCTGCGCTCCAGCTCATACTCTTCCGCCAATGTGGCTCGTGCCTCCAGAGCTTCGACCTGTGATGTCAGGGCCAAGTGTTGAGGAAACCGCTAAGTAGCTGGGACGTGGGCATCCTGGTTGGCTGGATATAGACAGGCCCCCACCACTCCGTGCACCGCCCCTGGCTAGTATTATGGCCCAACAACCCGCTATTGAGAACCCACCCTGGCACGAGTGGCGTTCAGCTCAGCCAGACGCCTCACGGTAAGGCGAGTTAAGTAATCCGAATCCGCGGTATCGTAGGCCATGGTTAACTGACGCCTCACGAGGTCCGGGTCCCTTAACCTAGTCGTCCAATTTTAGGTTTCCTGCTAGTAGGGGGCAGACACGGGAGACATAGACGCCTGGCGTTAGACTCGGTAAGCCCATTCAGCGCTGGGGAAAATGTGTGCATGGAATGCAGTAACCTTCATACGGCAGTGTGGGTACAAAGCTCTGAAGGCATGACATACATGATATTTGCTCAGGGTTGATAAGGTTTGTTGCCCACTAGCTGAACCGAAACCGCCGAGCAACTCGCATGTCGCAGTTAAGCATGCTTGGCGTTACCGAAGCGCGTGTTGCCCCATAAACAAATTCATCTCCCAAGGTAAACATACAAACAACAACAGTTATCGAGTAAAATACAGACAACCTACGGGAGAGGGACAGACGAGCATTGCAAGAAGACGTGAGGACCCACCAGTAGGCTCAATCAGCTTGACCCGCGTAGAGTGCGAAGCACCTTGGCCGACAGAGTTAAAGCTGGTTGACGTGACTCGCGCTGTTGGTTTGCTGGAGTGCTATGCAACGTCCAAAGAAACGCGCGAAGTCTTGCAGTGAGTATACCGTTTATAAGCTGAAGTTGTGTGTTGTATGCTTAAAAGCTTTGTATGTACGTGGATATAAAGGAAACAGGGCGTGATAAGAAGAAGTGTTATGACGTATCCGTTGCAAAGAATTGCATGGGGACAGTTACCATCCGCAGGTGTCTAACCATGCCTGACTACTAACTACTGATACCTTATATACATGAGGTAGTACATGTAACATCATCGAAGGCAGGGAAACGACGCCTGTCCTCTCACTTAGTGGCCCTCTGGGGACGGCTCTTGCCTCTGGGGACGGCTCACTCCCTACAATCAGCCGCTCCTTATTCAAGAATGTATAAGCTCTCCCCCTCCCCTTCACTCAAAAACTAGTACGAAGTGTGTATAAAACACGCAGACGCGAACGTCCTACAACATCCCGCAACATCACTCGTCCTACCCAAGACGTGCCAGCGCTCTACGCCACAACCACCATAATATCTAGCCGACATCCAGGTCAAGGGACGTGAATGCGCGAACATTACGTCCGTGGAAGCTCAGCTCTCCTCACGTAGCAGTCCAAGACAAACACTCTCGATCTAGAGTGCTTGCAGCTCGTCCTCGCCCTGCAACCATTCAGCATAGATTACTTAGGGAATGGGTCTCATGATTATGCCCTTTGTTCCCATCTGAGCTTACTATCCTCACCAGGTGTGCTTGAAGCTTCGCCTGCTTGCCGTCCGTTTGGATATAAAACTCAACTTTGTAGGGAAAGTTAGCGGACAGCACCTTGCCCTTGTACTGGGAAACGTCTTTAACAAGGGTGCCCTCCATGCCGTTGAGGTCCAGCCCGCTGGGATGCTTAGCAGCATGGTAAATCTTTACAGGTGAAGTAACCTTAACCCGCTGCCCTTCACGGAATGCGCCACTAGCTGCGCCATTTCCAGAGCAACGCACAATTAGCTGTGCACGGCCAGCCGGTGCTGCCGCGCGGCTGTAACTGCAGCACGATGGGCGCTGAGCAAGCATTGTGACCACTATAGGATTGCTGACAGTGTCCGAAGGAAATATCGGCCCATATTTGGGATCACCCAGATCCGTACATCGGATGAACCTTTATGCTTTAACGCGTATGACGCGCAATCTATGCACATATATCACGAATCAAATGCCAATTCACGCACAAGACACGCAGAGCAAATGACGAGGCGACTCCATCGGACTGTTGGCGTCTGTCGACGCCTCGCGCGGCTTCACTTGTAGGGATGTCGCAGCAGCGCAGCTCCAGTTATGCCCATCCTGCAGCTTAATCATACAAGGCTGCCTAGTTGCAACCGCTCCACTGCACGCGCAGCCGCTGCCGCGCCTGTACCCGTGGCAGCACGAGCCATCGTATCAAACACACGTTCCTGGGGCGGCCGGCGCGGTGGCGAAGGGCCCGATGCGCTTGATCCCACCAGAACACCTGTTAAAGGCAACGAGCCAAGGAAGATGCTTAATCGGAAAGCCACACGCTTCTGTACCCAGTTCGCATTTCCATCGAAATTAAGGGCAGCAACGCGGCACCCACTACGGCTGGCACAGCGCCATGGGTTCGTAGTCCCTACAGGACAGGTACCTACTTGCACTTGCAGCGGCGGCTCTTGCGCTGCCATGCGCCAGGTAAGTGGCCAGGTCCACCTTCCTTGCGAGCTCCGCCGTAAGTTCACTGCCGGCACATGGAGAGAAATTGGGAGGGTTCCACCAGCATTGCAGGCAACACATACGGCGAGCTCAAGTTAGTCAGTCTTCCGGTAGCATGTCAGGTGTACTTCCCATCCTATCAACGATACCGTTACTTGAACACGCCGATGTGCGAGGTGTCAGACACAAATTGTGCTATCAGCGCACCTTCGTGTCACGGCTTCGCCACGCAGGACCGAGAGGGCGGACGCCTGGTCCTCCACCTCCTCCGACAGCTGCCGTACCCGGGTCTCCAGTCCCGCGCGTTCTGCGCGCTGAGACATGGCTGACACCGCCAGGTCCTCGACGTCCTGGAGGCAGGAATGTCATCGTCAGGCGTTAAGGCACATTATTTTTGGTCGTCACACCTGCGGGCCGCTTGCCTAACCAAGATCGAAATGCTTGGCAGATTTCTTCACCGCGTCGGGGATACCAGGGCTACCCCCAGGGCTGAGCCCCAGTCGCGCGTGGTCACGGCCGATCAGGCTTACCTTTTTGCTGGCGCATGACTCTACCGCACTCCCCAGGTCCTGCAGGCAAGCCCACGGTTTGTTCGGCATAATAATTGAAGTTGGTTTGGAAGCAGGGCATAATAATCGGAATTGGTTTGGAAGCAGGAGCTACACTACTCCGCTGCCAACTAGAACCAGCGCACCTATTGCCTGCCTGGACCATGACAAGATAGCGCTGTCGACACAATGATCCACGACACGTGCTATTGGCCTATTGCTGAGCGACCTAGGTAATGCCGTACCTGTACTCGAAGCTCTAGGACCTCCATGCGGCTTGTCGTGGCACGCGTGCGGCCATCGACCTCGCCACGCAACGACGCAAACGTTCGCCGCAACTGCAAAACAGGACACAAGCTGCCGGATCAGCGCATGGATCAACCCTAGCATGCGGCATAACCAGCGGACAGAAACAACGAAACTCACAAGCAGTAGGACGTCCATGGCCATTGCTACTAACCTCCTCCGTGCGTGTAGAGATGACGCCGTCGAGCTCCTGCTTGACCTGCCGAGATGTGCTGTCGACGACCGTCGCCACGTCGTCGTGCGTGGCTAGGTGCTCATGCGTCTGGCCGTGCTCCTCAAGCCACTCCTGTTGTACGCAAGGGGTTGCATGTTACCCGGTAAGCAATGGACCGGAGAAAGAATGTTTGGATGGCTCATCCATGCAAGCCCGTGAACGTACCTTCCACTTTGCCTCGTGCTTCTCGCTTAGCTTGCCGACCTCTTGCTTGGCGACCGTGCGTGACACGGCGTTGACGATGTCCCGCACGGCTGCCTCTCCGAGCTTCGAGGACGAAGCCTCCGCCACTACCTGTTCCAGCAAGCCGTTGCAGAAGCTTAGCATACACCGCTATAGACATGTTGAGACCTTGCAAGCGTGTGCTTTCGCAGTTCTCGGTCCCGAGCCCTCATGTCCACACCTGCAGCTCCTCGGAATGCCGCTTGCATGTGCCCTCCACCGCCTCCAGGCGCACCGAGAGGCCCGATGTCGCCGACTCCACACGTCCTGCAAGCTCGTTTCGCAGCTGCTGGTTTCCGGCTCGCCAAGCAGCCACCTGCGGAGGAGGGGTCAACAGCGCACGGCTTTTAACCAGATGGGCCTTCTATGGCTGCGCGCGACGCAAATGCCTAGTTACCTGCCCTTCCTTGCGGCATCCAGCGTGCATGCGACATGCCAAGTTGCCAAAACACAACAGCGTCTTGGCAAGTCCGTTCTTAAACTCACCTGTGTCGCTAGCTGCTCCTCCACAGCTTCCGTTAGGCGCGTCAGCCGGTCTTGAAGCTGCATGCATTAGGAAAGGGTGCGTATTCCTCGTAAAGACAGGCGCTTAGCATAGCATGCTATGCATCTCCCAAGCTACTTTCCTTGGCATCCAAACCCCTCGCGGCCCTACACGTGTTGCAGTATCACCATAGCCAAGATCATGTGCAACGCCGTGATAAGCAGGGCCTTATGGCTACAACTTGTAAAATCAACAGACTCCACGGCTCCACGCGGACGTGCACGTCGTCAGCCCCCACCCAACCTGCGCGTGGACCTCGAGCTGCTCCGCCGCCTGCCGTACACCGCTCTCCATGCCCTCCATGCGTGCCTCCAGCTGCATGCGCACCGTGCCCACCTCCTCGTCCAACGCCTAGCAAGGAACACAGCAAGGAACACATGGCACAATGGGCCCTCCGTCCGTATTAAAGCTCATTGCGTATCCGGCTGCCAGTACAGCACAGAAGCTACAGGATGAGGTGGACTCAGCAACCCACCTTGCGTAGGGCAGCCATCACCGATGCCCGGTCCGAGGCTCCTTTGCTGCGCGTGTCGTTCTGCAACGCGAAGTTTTATTAAAAACCGTCCGACACAACAAGCAACTAGCAGCCATGCAACGATGCAAGTAGTCTGCCCTTCTACGGCAAATAACTTGCACATCCGCTTGCATTGGGCATGTTCGCATGTGTCGGCAGCCGCATGTTGCGTCACCACCTAGCAGTATCCAGCATCCCGGCCCCCACCTGTGCTTGCTGCAGGTTGCTCAGGTTGGATCCCAACGCCTTGAGCTCCCCAGCTGCGTCCCGCAACCCCGACTGCAGGATGCGCACCGCATCCCACAGGGGCGCAAGTGCGCTATCGCAGCGCTCGCGCACCTGCGCGCAAACCAGCAGTTAGAAGTCAGAACTACCTGTCAGGCCATACCTAGCGCAGCAAACGATGCAGCGAGGAACAGGGAACGTGCATACCTCGAGCGCCGCAGTCTCAATCATGTGCTTCACCGCCGTAGACGTTGGTCGCTCTTCCAGGTTGCCGCTAACCGCCTGTTGCACAGGACACCGGCAAAACAGTTCGCAGCGTTACACTTCACGGCATTCAACGCCATGGTCAACAAGTGCCCCAATGTGTCGCACAGACCTTGCTGTAAGCCGGCAGGCATATTTGTTCATACAGGTAGTCCTTACCAGCGTCAGTCTCTGTATGGCGGACGCGTGCTCATCGGAGCGCTTGAAGGCCGTGGAGGAAAGGCTGCGCAGCCCCTCGCTCGTCACGTCTTGCTGGCGTGCCATGGCAGCGATCCGCCTTTCCAGTTCACGCGTCTGCGCCTCCTCAGTCTGTTCCGCCGCAGATTTGCAAGGAGGCAGGGATTAAAGACGGCTGGGAGCCGGCCTAGAAAGAAGATATCTTGGGACACGAATGTCAGGGGCGGGCTTCCGGCAGCGAGGTTGGACAAGGGAATCCACGTCCAACCCACGTCGTCCTTGCCCAGGAGTCTGGAAACAAGCTGCCCCAAGCAATGCTCGCGCCGTTTCTACGTACCTTTGCGCTGAGCTGCGTGTTGATGTCTGTGATTGCGCGGTCCAATGAGGCCAGCTTGGATAACAGCTGTGTAAGGGGGCAGCCACGGACGGATGACATTGCACGTTCTCCCTCTTCACAGGTATCTGGCACAGGTACCTCCTCTCAATACAGGTCTAGCCATGTAGGCGTCAAAACTCCAGGAACCCCATGTCGACGACATACAATTGAAAGGCTGCCAGCCCAGCGGCGCCCTTGGAACTTACCGATGCACACCCTGCAGAGGACGCCCCGCCGGCCCCGGCCAGGTCGCCTGCTGCCGCAGACACCGCCGCAGCCGCCTTTGCAGCCCCGCCGTACAGCATGTCCTTGACGTTGCCCAGATCCTGTTGCATTCCGCTCAACCGGTGCGACAGCTGCCCCAGCTTGTGAGACTGCAGCTCTAGGGCGCTGCTTGTGCTTGCCATGGCCGTGTTCAGGCCTGCAATTAGTAAGAGGCCCATGGCAGGGGTTGTTAGCCTGTTATTGTATACAAAGGAAGCAAAAGAGCCGCATTGGTTACCGTTCAACACTAGTACATTGGCGCCTTCTAATGGCAAAGCAGAGCCGTAACATGTGAGGGTGGCGCACCTGCCACCGCCTTTTGGAGCTGCTCAGAGTCCGCCATGGTCTGCCGTACCAGGTTGCGGGTGTCCTCGATCAGCCGGGGGTTTGCGGTCACCGACTCCTGCACCGACGAGTTGTTCATATTTTAGAGCCATCGCAACAAGCCATTTGACTTTCAGGTGCGTTTGGGAGCACACGCGCCCTACAGCAGCTTACTATAGGTAACAGCCGCTGATGCATCTTTCCTCGAACAACAGATGCGGTCAGTACAACACGGTGCAACACATGTCCCGCAGCCCCGCACACACACATGCCCCAGGCACGGTAAGCAGCACCCACCTGCACCGTTGTGATAGCCTCTTTGACCTGACCCGACAGCTGCCGCACGACGTCCATTTCGGACCGAATGGTGTCATGCAGCGCCTGAGAAAGCAACGGTAGCCAAACATATAAGCCGTGAGATCATGGGATGCATGCACGGTGTTCCGTGCAACAGGAAACCCGGTCCTTCATGGGAGTATCACCATTCGGTCCGAGCATGCACCCACCTGATTGCAAGACGGCCGTTACAGTTGCTTCCAACAAGGGGACACAGGCAATAAACCCAACCCAGCACGTCGCGCACCTGGTCCTTGGCTTGAGCCGCCGCGGCGTCCCGCGTGACGGTCGCCAGCTCCGCCCGCATCTGCCCCACCACCGCCGCGACCTCGTCCGCTAGGCCCTGCGCGATGCTCTCAAACAGCGCGCTGATGCGCTGCGAGTAGTGCTCCAGGGAGCCCAGGTCCACCTTCTCACGGGAGAAGCGGTCCAGGTCGCCACGCAGCCGCTGAACCTGCGGTTTATTAGATATGAATGACGCAGTTCAGCTAAGAGGTTCGAAACAGGTTGGGACTTGCAAAACTGTGGCCTAAGTTCCCTGTTGGCGGGATGATGTGGGGGCTGGAACTGGTCTGAAGCAGAGCAGGTGTTCCTAGCATAGGTAGAGGTGCTACCTGCAAGTCTACATGGTCATACACCCCGTTGACGCGCTTATCCAGCTCCGTGCTGATGGTAATCCCGGCCTGGGTAGACAGGGCGGACACCTTGTTCTCAAGCGCTGACTCCACGCCTGCAGCAAGCGTTGCATGTACGACATGTGCAACAGACAGGGGTTAGGTCTTGGAGCTCACAGCACACACGGCAAGCAGGCGTCGCGGACCCCAAGGTTGCACTGCTCCCACGTACTTTGAATGCGGGCGAGCAAGCGCTTCTCCGACTCCTTCAGCCGACATGCGCTCTCCGCCTCCGCCTCCTGCTTAGTGGAAGCCGCCGCCGCCGCCAGCGCCTGCGGAGACCAACACAATGTTCAAGTCACGCAGCGTTGAGATGCAGGCACATAAAAAGGAGTGCCAGGTATGAACATTCGTTGGGCGTGTCCTAGCAGCGTACATCCTTGTACGCTTAGGCTGCGGACAAGACCAGAGCATGGGAACCCCAAGTACAGTAAGCCTGCCGCTCATAGGCCCCCAGATTGAGGCTCTTACCTGCTTAATGTCCCCACGTAGGTGGTTCAGTTGCACCTGCGCATGGGCCAAATCACCACTTCAATCAACGGAACAGCTAAAAGCTTGGATCGGCAGCAACGTGACCCAGTGCACATATCCGCTGGGCCCAGATCCCGTACCAAGCAGCTTACACCAACGGCATCATTGCCAATTTTGTCGTGCAAAGCACACCAAATGCAATGATCAGGGCCAGCGTGCAACCAACGCACCTCGAGCCGGGGCTCCATCTCCCGCATCTTCCCCAGCAACAAGGCCGACTCATCCTGCGAGTCACCAAGTGCAACCTAGCATCGGTCGAAGCCCGGCAGCCTGGTCGCAGCGCCAGGTGGCAGTAAGCTCTACGGCCGATCTCAACAACAACAACCACTGGACCCACGCCCTCGCATAAAACTGAGGAATCTGTCCATGCACTCCGATCGGGACAACCGTACCTCGGTCCTAGCGCTGACTTGCGCTAGCGTGTCCGCCCGCCGCTCCAGTCTGGCTATCCGGTCGAGGATGGACCCCGTCTGCACGCTGGGCACCACCAGGGCGCCCGCGGCCACCAGCGCACCGCGCTTGTTGGGGGACATGAAGCCCCCCACGTTGGAACCGCCACGCCGCGGGCCGCCGTACTGGTCGATCCTGGTTGGAACGCAGCAACGTACAGACAAAACAACGTGACATCCCGTTGTTGGTTTCGGAGGGTTTCGAAGCAGGAAGCAACCAGGCAGCCAACTCCCGGCATCGATCTGGGTTGTTACACTTGTTAGGCTGTAGGAGCATGCATGCGCGCTCATGCTTACCCGGCTGTGCTGCTGTCCGAGGCGTACGGCAGCCCAAGTCGCGCCTCCAGGCTGTTCATCTGGTCCTTCAGCAGCTCCAGCCGGGATGCCATGTCGTCGCGGGCGAGTGAAGCTGCACTCTGTGCGGGGCCGGGGCCGGAGAAGCGGGATGGATGCAACATGGGATGTGTGCAACAGCACCGGTAGACAGGAGGCCAAACTGTCGAGGGATGCGTGCGATCAGTGCCCTTTGCCCTACATTCCCGCATGCGTGCCAGCATACCTGCTGCGACCTCAGCAACGCACTCTCGTTCAGGAGACCGTCCACCTGCTCCTCCAGCTTCTCAAGGCGATTTAAATCAGCCTTCCCCGCAAGCTGCATTGCAACAAAGGTGGTTTGGTTTGCTACTGCATACACTTGCGTTCCCATGACGGCTGCAGCAGCAACATGAGGGCTTCATACTCCTGGAAGCCCAGTGGCTGAAAGCTAGCTCTGGCCATAGTTGGGTAGAGCGCTAACCCACATCGCAGAAGGTGTGACATTGCACAGCCGTTTCAGACCCGGAAGGGCAAGCATCACGTGGGTCCAACGTCCATAACCCATACGACGCACCTTACTCCACACCGTGCCACCCTGGCTGCTCGGGCTGCCAAAAGCTGTCAGGATATCCTCAACACGGCTGCATTTTTCACAGGACACTTGTAATTTACAAGCCTCTTGCGGCTTTCGCACAAGTAGAGTACTGGCAAGTCGGATGCATGTAAGCTACCTGAGCTGGACACTCTGGACGGAGATATGGTCGACCAGGATTTGCAAGCTGCGCCGTATGTTCGCTGGTGTACCATGCCTGCGCGTGAGAATGCACGCCTTTAGCACTGGACTGGCTTCGCCTGGTTGACTCTGCGGCGACTAACCATTCGTTGTTGACGAAGCTGGTATCAAGCAGGCTTAGCGCCTCTGATACCGGAGGTAGCATCGCTGAGGAGGCCATTACCATTAAGAACTATGATGCAAGCTTGCGCTTACTCAGAAAGGGAAAATGTTCACCAGCATTGACGCGAAGTGGAGACACTATTAGATTATACATAAAGCCAATCAAGAACAAGTGTAAGCTTCGTAAAACATTCTATGCTGTTGATTCTGGTTCCTGCTGTGTTGTGTGCAGGACAGCAGGTAACGACAGAGGAAAATTGAATAGCGGTTTGCGATCGCTCGCAGGGTTAAGAAGCAAAACAGGTACTATTTATTTTTAGTAAAAGTAAAGAAGTATACCATAAGGAGACAATTAGTATTGCTGGTGTTGCATCGCCGTCCTGCCCAAGTCTAGACCTAGGAACTTTGCACCATTCCCCAAGAGAGGGTTATCGCCTATAACGAGGAATTTTCGTTTACACTTTTGACACTACGATCGCTGTCGGCCAGCCGGAAGCGAAGAAGCCATGCAGCGGCGGCCTAGCCAGAAGGCGCTGGTGGTTACAGAGGGCTTCGGCTCCAACACCCAAGGTCTGGCAGTAGGACTACTTATATTCGTCGCCGTCTCGTCTAAATGGGCGTCTGCCCTGCGTCGCTGTAGGCACCCTGAACGACATCGCCGTTCGCGAGTTCCATGACGCGTTGAGTCGCGACGAGGATGTCGCATTTGCCGTGGCTGCCATTATGGCCTTGACTGCTGTCATTAAGCGCAGCAGGTGATCGGCGGACGGGAGTGGGAACTCAGTCGCAAGTTAGAGGGTTGGCGTGTGGGTGATGCATACAGTTCAGGGCCCATGGACGGACTCCGACATGCTAGGGGTGTGCCGCAATGTACGGAAGCTGGGGGGTTAGACAGGGTTATGCAGGGATACTCAAATCGGGCTTCCGGGGGTAACTGGAGGATGACTTCGGGTTTGCGCCCCCTCCTAACCACAGCATGTTACCGATGTTGCCCTCGCAGCGCTGCAACCCTAATGGGAGTTAGCAAGGAGCTGGAGGACGCGGCTCAGGCGCTACAGAGGTGAGGCACTCTGGGTACCAGCCATGCAGCTTTGCCGTACAGCCCCCGTACGGCAGTGCCCTTGCTGTGGCTCCCTGGCTCGCTGAATGCCAGTATAACCACGGCGTCTGGGTTAGTTGTACTGCTCGGTCCGTAGCAAGCGTCATGTCCGCCGGTTGCGCATGTTGCAGGGTGAACCCCACAAACATTTCACTTAAAGCCGGCTGCGAGCTGTTCCTGCGCTATACAACGCGGACGAGTGCGTTGGAGCTCAAGGTGGGGCTGTACGGCTTGGGTTTCTGAGCACTGTTGGTACTGGTGTTTGTAGGAGGCTCCGAGTTTACATGGGAGAAGCACGGCTGTGCTCGGGCGCCCGGGGGGGGCCAAGCAAGGGGTGCAGGTCCTTGAGATGAACGGATGAAGGCGGTGATGCATGTAGTGTTTGTGGACTGGCGGCTGACGTGTCGGCGGCCATGTTGCTTCCCGTGTTTGCCTGCTTGCCCTCATGAAGGACATCGAGACCGCCAAGGCACGGCTGATTGAGCGCGGGCTACACTTCGCGGAGACCAGCACGCGGTATGGGTTGTTCACTGTCTCCTCGGGCTGGGAACCAGGGCCAGGGGTAGCCAGGTTTCCTGTGGTGGTCTTCCTGTCCTTCCTCTGTAACAGTCCACATCGAGAATAAAAGGCCGCCTAAGGAGCTGCTTGCAGTGCTATTTATAACGGGATGAGACCGCAGCAGGAAGGATATGCCACGCCTTTGGTAGGGCGAAACCCGTTCCTGCAGCTTGATGTCAAAGCTGGTTTTCGCGTGCCTTACGGTTCTTCATTCCACGTCCCTTCTCTCCCCTTTCGCTTGCAGTGCGCGACAAACGATTGCGGAGCTGGGGTCCCGCTTCCTCCGCAGCAACTGCACGGTGCTCACACACGGCTACTCTCGAGTGGTGCTGCGGCTGCTGCAGCAAGCCTTTTCAAGTGTAAGCAGCGCCTGGGCTGCAACACAGGCATCGGCGCATGAGTACATGCTCTCTCCTTTGAATCCTGTATCCCTCCCCTCTGCTCCAATGCTGTAGCCGCCTTGTCACACGGGGTTACTACTTTGGCAATAAGAGCAAGCGTTCCTGCGACACCACCACGGCTTTACCCTCACCTCTTTACCCTCACCCGTCCATGACGACCATGAGTCGGGATGTGGGATTGGGACTCTGTTGCTTCCCTTTTCACTGCTTTCCCCTCACCCGCCCTGCCCTCCACAGGGCCTGCAGTTCAGTGTGATCGTGACGGAGGGAC
This sequence comes from Astrephomene gubernaculifera, assembly GCA_021605115.1. Taxonomy (NCBI): domain Eukaryota; kingdom Viridiplantae; phylum Chlorophyta; class Chlorophyceae; order Chlamydomonadales; family Astrephomenaceae; genus Astrephomene; species Astrephomene gubernaculifera. The sequence continues at coordinate 156,708 of BMAR01000057.1, read as the reverse complement.
GGCCCGACGGCACCGGCATCACCATGGCCAAGAAGCTGGACGCGGAGAACATCCCCGTCACTCTGGTGCTGGACAGCTGCGTGGCTTACATCATGGACAGGTGGGGGAAAGGGGAGGTGAAGAGGTTGAGGAACCGAAAGAGAGTGAGGGGACGTGGTAGCGGGTGCTGGAATGGGGAATGGCCCGCGCTCGTTGGGCCCACTAAATACCATACAAAGGCAACACAGCGTGTGTTTGAGGCTTCGAACGCTGACATGCATGTCTGTATGTGTGTATTAAGGACACTTGCCGCGACTCGGAACGTACTGTGACTGCCGGAAGACGATGTCTGTATGTGTGTTAAGAAAACTAGCCGCGAGTAGGAACATGTCTGTATGTGTGTGTGTGTGTGTTTCCTGCACTGGGCTTTGCACTGTGCAGGGTTGACATGGTGCTATCGGGCGCGGATGCGGTGGTGGAGAACGGCGGCATCATCAACAAGCTCGGCACGTACGGCATTGCGCTAGCAGCCCAGGTGCGGCAGTAGCTGGCGGTGTCATGGAAGGCGGGTGCGCGGATGGGAAGCACGAAGAAGCGGCGTCCTGGCTGGGCTTGGGAGAGTTGTGGGAGTGTCATGCGTGCTTCAGAGGGAGCTTTAAATGCTGTGACCCATGGGTCAAAAGGCTTAACCCTAGTGGACGGTGTTTCCCCTAAAGCGCGCCTAGCCGCCTACCGGACCCCCATCCTCCGCCCCTAAGGCCGCCTCCAAGCCCTTCTACGTGGCTGCGGAGTCGTACAAGTTCGCACGGCTGTACCCGCTGGGTCAGGCGGACCTGCCCGAGGAGCGCAAGCCGCTGGACGTGGGGCCCATGCTGCCGTCTCGCACCAACGTGGGTTTCCGGGTTGCAGCAGAAACAAGGCTTGCTTTCGAGTCTTGCGCGCCGCGCCCCTCCTCACCGTCACAGTCGCTGAATCCTGTTTATCAGTAGAGGAGTCGAGCACTTACCGGTACCCAAACCTCCATGCCTGTTTGGGCCTCCCTTGCTCGCCCTGCACGCCTCATTTCCACGCGCCTTGTTGGGGTTGACGGCATGCGTGCGGTATGTTGCTGACAGCGCTTCTCCCTCCCTCTCCGCTGCTTGTGTTGCCTTCTTGCTTTTCATCTCCTTCCTGGTGCCGGCCCGCAGGTCATCAACCCCTCGCGTGACTACACGCCGCCCCAATGCATCAGCCTGCTCGTCACGGACCTCGGAGTGCTCACACCGGCGGCTGTCAGTGACGAGCTCATTCAGCTCTACCTGTGAGGCATGGGAGAGGCGGTTGGGCAGCATGACGGTTGAACGCAACGGATTCTCTTTGTTCGTTGCTGCTGGAAGTGACACGGTTGGGTCGCAGCTCGCTAGCAGTCGGTCCGGGGTTTGAATGCGGCTTGCTTGCTGCACAGTTGAGGATTATGCGTGCGGGGGATTTGGAGGGCTGGAGGAGGAGGTCAGTAGCCGACCTTGTGCGCGTGGTTTTGCGAAGCAGAGCGTGCGCAGGCTGCTGCAGTGTGGTTTGTTATGTGCAGGGATGGCTGTGTGCCTGACATGGTACCGTCAGGTGGTTACCCCAGGCTGTAGCAGCCTGACTGGTACTAGCAGGGTGTTCTTTGCTCGCTGGAGACGTGCTGGAGACGTGCGCCGAGGATGTATTCGGTGGATCCTGCAGCATTGTACTCTTCTTCACGTTAAGATATGGCAGGGGCTGTGGGTTGCAAGCTCTTGCCTCCCATGGGCTGCAGTGGCCATGTGGCCGCGTGTCTTTGTCCAACGACGTTGTAAGAGACACCAGCGACACTCCCTTCTCGCAGCGTTTGACGCCACGTGGGGTAGTGAGTGGGTTGGCTCCAGACGAGGCCGTGACGGTGCTTGCAGCCGTCTCCAACCCTTTTACATTCCTCTACGCGAATGTCGTACAATCGACGTGATATAAAGCCATCCTGCGTCTTAGTCACACAGCTGCTCTACGTAAATGCTGAACCGACAAGGACATTCGGCCATTCATCAGTAACGGCCGTACGCATGCATGTACGACAGCTCCATGCAACAGCCAGCCAAGAGCCACACAAACAGAAACCTAGGTTTCTACTCTGATAGATCCGCTTCTAAGCTCTCCTTTCTGCCCAGGTTGTACGGATATGTCTGCAAATGAATATGCTGCCCGGACTCCGGAGCCGCGCCACAACGCCGTGATTAATCTGACCATGAAAAAACCCTAATACGTGCCAAACCCTACGCCAAGCCTACGTAAAGGGTCTTCAGAACTGAACAAGCTAATACTCGGTCGAATTGGGTATTAAAAGGCCGCTGCTTAGATCCATGCCCATATGTATCACCACTCTAAGCCAAAGAGTTTGGAAGCCTCCCACAGACCCACGGGTCAGCATCTAGAAATGACCCGCCTTAAACGGAATTACCTCATTGCGTTCCCCTCCTGTTGCATGATCCCCATGCCCGGCACGTGTAAAGCACACCGGTAGGCATCTGGTCTCTGCCTTCCCGTTACAGGCAATCAGCTTGGTCGGAGACGGCTGTAAGCCCTAACGCCACATTCATTCCTATCACAGCGCTTCACATCGCCCACGGCCCAGCCCCACGCAAGCGCAATAACTGCGTATTGTAGCCCACCCCGCCGTTCCAGACGCCAACTTGAAGATTTCGATGCATGCCACTGCTGCCAGGCGTACCGCCGCTGAAGGGGCGATCCTCACGGTGTAGCTCATCTCATGTGCGGAGAATCGCCAAGCTGCCCCACGCGGCTTGACCGGCGGTTTGGCACGGGACGCATTTCTCTGCGTCTCTTTTAGGTGCGGCGGAATGCATGCACCGCACCACTCCGGGACCTCCGAAGCGGGGCAGGTCTTGCACGCAGCTAGCTAGCAGGGTACGCTGCTTACGCCGGGCCGATGAAAGCGTCGACCACATGTATGACACCCTGCAGAACGCACCGGTCGTTTTGGGACGGGGGGCATTTTTCTTAGTTCGCTTACAGGGCATACGGGCATCCCGTGTCAACCTTTGCCAACAATGCCGCTCGTAAATGGTCTAAAGGCAGCAGCGTGGCATGCTTCGTTCTTCTCACCTGTTTACTGCCCACCGCCACATTACATCGGACCAGCGTGGCAACGGTGTCGCTGTCAGCACGAGTCAGCCGTACGAACGTCTGGGACGAACTTGGGGTGCTAACGGTGTCTCGTTGGACCTGCATGTCACGGTAAGCGGGGCGCCAGATGGCAAGCGTCAACAACCGGTGCAACACGTGGAGTGTGATATGCCGTTGCAGTGGAGGTACAAAACGCAGCAGGTACGGTTACCACAGCAGCAAACCCCATGCAACCCCACCTGCAGCACCGCCCCCGGTGCCCCCGCCAGACTGGTGCTGATGGTGGTTCCGGAGCCGAGATCCGCTGCCAGCAGCCGCCGGCCCTGCAGCGTGAAGGGGCTGAGCAGGTTGACTAGCACCCGCCAGTCAGCCGCCACTTGTTTGCCCAGGGCTCCCAGAACGGGGTTGGCGCTGCTCAGGTTGAGATGCGGGCGCAGCGCCTGGGGGAGTACCGATAAGTGACGGGATGGGAGGAATGGGGAAATAATGGAAAAATGAAGCAACGGAGCCCCAATCCCAAATCCCGACTCATGCAGAAAGAAATGAGAAGTGGGGAGGCAGCAGACGGGGGAGACGGGACAAAGGATGCGCGTGTACATGTATCAGGGTCAGCTGCGGGGCTTGACCCTAGACCCAGCCACCCATTCAGCCGTCCAGCCTTTCAACCGGCCATTCAAGCTCTGCTAGGGCTCCGCACGACCCACCTGGTCGTTGGGTAGGAACAGGGTGTAGGGTCGGGTCAGGGAGGCGGCTAGGATGGCATTAAAGGTGGCGCTGCTTCCCGCCAGGTCGTACATGGCCGCCAGGTAGGAGAGCTCCGGCAGCCCAGATAGGGCCTGGCAGGAACAGGACGTACGGGGATTGGAGGGAAACCGGACCGCAAGTTGGGGGGGAACAAGTTGCGCATGACCTGGCATATAAAATGGGGACCGGGTTGCACGGGCGGATGGACAGGGCGGATAGGAGCGAGCGAGGAGCTTAGGATTGTGCGTTGGAATGGTGGTGCGATAGCGGGATACAGGCAGGCAAGATAGGCCCTTACTCCCTGGGTTTGGTAAGGTCTCACCTGCGGCAGGGAGGCAAAGGCCAGGTCGGGGCTAGGCGGAGGTGGGGGGCTTGGACTGGGGGCCGGGCTGGGGCTGGTAGCTAGCTTGGGCGGAGGAGGCTTGGGGGAAGGGGATGGCGGTGGTGGTGGTGGTGGTGGTGACTTTGGGGAAGGAGATGGCGGCGGTGGCGGCTTGGGGGAAGGGGAGGGTGGCGGTGGTGGTGGCGGGGACTTTGCGGGAGGGGAAGGCGACGGTGGTGGCTTGCTCGAGGACTTAGGCGGTGGTGGCGAAGGTGGCGGCAAGGAGGGCGAGGAGGGCGCGACTAGGGGCTCGCTGACAGGTCCGATGTCCATGAGCGGCAGCACACCGGATATGATGTGGATGACAACCTGCGGTTAAGCCGGGTGGGGGGGGGAGGGGAGAGGGGGTAGTCAGCAAGACAACACACGTGTGTTTGTAGCGCAGCGTGACGAGAGCGTTGGTGAGCCGTAGCGAGACGGTAAGCCGCCGGCTTGCCAGAAAGAGATTCTGGGCAGGCAGGGACAGAGTTGAAGCGTCAAGGTGACGGCAGCATAAATAGCATGCAGCACGACGGCCGCGCAGCAAGCGCGCAGTGCCTTCTGATGCCCCTTCTGCCGGACCACCGCTGCTTACCTTTCCCGCTGTGCGATTGAAGTACTTGATTGGCATGCCGTCAACCGTGACAGTCCTGCAACATACAGCCAGGCGAAGGGAAGGTATCAACGGGGATTCGAGCCCAGCAGGCCCAGGATCAAGCGTACAAAAAGCGTCAATCTCAAACGCTGGTGATATAACTTCACTATATACAATGCATATAGCATGCGCAAGCAGCTAACATCGCTTACCCGTCCTCCCGCTGGCCTACGCTGATGGCTGTGTCCGCCCCGCTGATCAGCACCATGCCGCCCTCCGCCGCCGCCAGGTCCGCCCCGCTCAGCGCCCAGCCGGGTACCAAGTGCGCCTGCAGCACCGCCGCCAGCAGCGGACCGGACAGCGGCGGAGCGAAGGAGGACAGCGCCTCCAGCACTGCAGGGCTGCGCAGCAGCAGCTGAGATGAGGTGAGGCAGGAGGAGGGGGAGGAGGGAGAGGGGAGTTAAAGAGGAGGATGGTTTACCTACCATTTAGTTGACAGGGATAACGAACTGACAATGGAGCCTGATACCGGTATTTAGAAGATTACGGTACCATGCATGCAGCAGCCCAGACCCCCTCCCATCACCACCACCAACCCCTCCCGGGTCCCGACCCTCTCCCCCGCCAGCCCCAACCCTCCCTCCCGTCTCACATCTGCATCCGGCAGGAACAACGTGGCCACCAGCCCCGGGTCGCCCAGCTGCGCCAGCACCCCCTCCGGCAGCAGCACCGACAGCACGTGCCACAGCGTGGCGTCCACATTGGCGGGATCAGCCAGCCAAGACAGCAGGCTGGGGAAGGTGCGCACTGCGGCCGGGTATAGTGTACGACAGGGGAAGAAGAAAGAAAATACGAGGTGAGCCGGTGGGATGCTTGGGTGACAGTTATTCATATCTGCTATGCAGATATGCAGGTGCAGGTGCAGGTTGTAACACCGTGTTAGATTTGCAGGAACGGTGGACTAGAGGAGGAGGGTGCAACCTTGCAGAGCGTGTACGGCATACATGCTGTTGTCGCGGCGGTGGCAACGTCTAGCTAGTTACCCTACCGATACGTACCCTGCGGCTTGGGTCCGGCCAGCGGTATGGTTGCGTCCGGGGGCGGCTGCAGCACCCGGTCGATCAGGTGGACCACCAGACGCTGTTAAGGTTCGGGGTCGGGGCACAGAGGAAGTAGGCAAGGAATTAAATTGGAAAGTGAAGCAACGGAGAGGGTTGGAGAGGAACCAAACCCGAGAGGGGATGTGGATGAGGAAGGGCAGGACGAGATGGGTGTCGAGTGGGTGGGTGGCGTGGCGTGGGTGCTAAAGATTTGGAGTTAAGATTGGTGTAAAGCGCGATGTGTGTCGGCCCCGAAGGCAGCTGTGCCATGTGGGGCATCGTGTCCCGGTTCGTACTCTACTCAGGAGGGGGCACAACGCACAAGGGGCCGGCCCCAGCTCAGACCCTACCCCTCCATCCGGCCCCCGCCCAGCCCCTACCTCTCCTAGAGCCAAGTCCGCCTGAAGTATGGACGCGGCATTGCCGTACGAGTCCCAGATCTGGACGCCAGACCTGATGGGGCACGTGTGGGGCATGCAGCGGCTGGTTGGTTTCCGGAAGCGAGGGAAAACCAAGGGGACACCATGCCTCAAACGACATCGGGCTTGAGACCTCCCGCGCTCCCCGCTCAGCCCGTTGAGCTTGATCACATGGTTATTGTCTCTCTTTACCCGCCCCACTCACCCCTTTCCAGGCGGGACCCGCCCTTGCCCTCCCCTCCCGGCCGACGGCTCAGATATCGGTAGAATACCCCCCGCCCTGCCCCGCCCCGCTCACCCCGTCTTGGGTGTGACCCGCAGCGTGTACGAGGAGACCAGGGTCGACAGCACCGCACCGCCGCTGCCCGCAGCCAGCGCCGCCGTGCGCAGGTCGGCCGCATGCAGGGTGCGCTTGCTGGCACCGCCCGGCACCCCAAGGTAGGCCAGACAGGTGAGGGTGCGGCGGTAGAGGGAGAGCTGATCGGACAGGCTCAGCGAGGTTAGGTCGCCGGCTTGGGCTAGGTAGGAGGAGAATGCCTGTGTGCGTGTGGCCGGCCCCGGGAAAGGGTAGAGGGATGGGGAAAAAAGAAGGGGAGAAAAGGGCGGGTGACGGAGTGGTATCAGGACGACGCAATATGCTAAAAGGCCTGCTGCAAGTGCGTGTGTGTTCGCAGCACGAGTGCGCCCCTCCCTGGCTGCTCACCTCGGCTGAGGGCAGGAGCAGTGTTGCCACGTTTGTGGTGTTGCGGGTGAGGTAGGCGGCCAGGTAGGGGTTCAGCGCCGCCAGCAGCTGCAGCGTCTGGGAGGGGACAAGACAGGCGAGGAGGGCGTGCGCGTAAGCCAGGACGGCATGACGTGTAACGTTGGGCCGGAGGGCGTGTAACGGTGTACGGGGTTGGGAATGACGTGTCTCTGCACACAGTCCGTGTCCCCAAACCTGGCAGCCTGACGCCAAGGCTGTTTTGTAGCAAGCCACCAGGGCTGTGCTTCCCTTTTTCATGGGGAGGCACAAGAGCGCGACGGCTCCTTCCTTGCCCCCACCCCTCTGCCTGCCCTGCCATCCCTTTCTCGGCGGTCCACGTCACCACAGGTCTCGACCCCCTACTAACCTGCTTCCGCCCAACCCCGCTCCCCACGCCTGTGCTTACTTGGTTCTGCTGCGCCAGGCTCCCTCCTACTGCTCCTACCACCCCGCCGCTGCTGCTGCTGCTGTCCGTCGCCCCGCTCAGCGCCGCCAGCAGCTGGTCGGACAGGGAGGCGAAGTTCGCCAGGTCGGCAGGCAGGTCCAGAGCTGTGTAGGCAGCAGGGAGGGAAGGCGCGGAGAGATGGTGGCGGACAGGAAAGGGGAGTGGACGGGAGGACAGGAAGGGGCATGGGACGGATAGGAGGACGAAAGGGGTGCAGCGGAGGTTCAATGTGCGGAACGGCATGGGTGGGAAAGGGAGGGGCGGAATGGGCGGGGTTCCGAAGTGGGCGCAACAGGAATCCGCAAGCCACGCTTTGAAGCTGCGACAGCGACATATCGGTAGCCCACCTTTGAAAGGCGCAGGCGGGGGAAAGGGTGAGGGTGCGGGCGGAGGCGGCGGCTTCTTGGAAACGGGCTTGGGACTAGGCGGAGGCGGGGAAGGAGGTGGGGAGGGGGGCCGTGGGGACGGCGGCGGGGAAGGCGGCGGAGGGCGCGGCGGTGGGCTGGGTCTGGGCCGGGCAGCCGGACCCATCGGGGGAGGAGATTTGGGGCTGGGCGAGGGTGGTGGCGGTTGCGGAAGGGGTGGCGGCGGTTTCCGTTTGGCGGTAGGCGGCGGTGGTGGGGAGGGCGAGGGAAGCGGTGAGGAGGGCGCCAGGGGTAGTGGTTGTGAGGGTCTGAGAGGTGGTGGAGGTGGCGAGCGTTTTCGAGGGGGCGGCGGCGGTGGTGGTGGGGAGGGAGGGGGCGGCTTGGGGGATCGCCGCGGTGAAGGAGGCGGCGGCGGTTTCTTTGCTGCCGCGATTGGGGGAGGAGGGGCCGGCTGCAGTGGCGGCAGCAGCACCGCATCTAACAAGTGGCACACCACATTCCCCTGCAAGGTGTTGTTGGGAACCAGGCAGGGACAATGGTGAAGAGGAGGAGAGAAGCCACCGCAGAGGGCGGTGGTGCCATGGCAGTCGGGTGGCAGTGAAGTGTGGGCTGTGCGGTAAGAGGAGGAGCTTACGTGGGGGGTACGGCAGAAGCATGCGTGGTGTTCCACAGCGGCTTTGCGCAGGACAGCCAAGGCGGGAAAGGCACGCACGCCGTTTGCCAGTGAGGAGTCAGGAATGCGTTCCCACGGCGCCCCACATCCCACACCCTTTGCATCTCTGCATGTATGCCCCAACCCAGGGCGCCTCACCCACAGCCCCAAATACCCATTAGCAACCCCATTAACAACGTACATTAGCAATCAGCTGGTTGGCCTTCACCACGTTGGCGCTGTTGCGGGCGCCCTGCACCGCCAGCGACCTGCGGGGTCCGAGGAGGTGGGAGGACAGCAGACTTACAAGCGTTACAAGCATGTAGCAGAGGTGGCAGCCGCTCCATCACTCCCATGTAAGCACACCTGGGATGCAATCACTCTCCGGTATACTACGGTTAGGGTCAGTAACCCTCGCGGCTCAGTTTACCTAATCCCCCATCATAAGCTGTTATCCCTGCAGCTCACCCCGCTGTCGGCCTCAGCACCCCCACTTGCGGCCCCAGCGAAGTCACCAGCTGCACCCCCGCCAGCAGCTGAGTGCTCAGCAGCGGCTGCTGGGGTACCATGTGGTACGGCAGCACTCGGCTGTTGAACGCCCCTAACAGTTCCTGCATGCGGTACGGCAGAAGGAGTACGGCACGGGATTTACGGCAATGCATACGGCATGGTGGTGTATAAGTGAGAGGATGAAAACAAGATGACCGTGATTGCGGAGGGGTGTAACGAACAGATGTCGAGCATAGGCTGATCAAATCGTGGGTCCAAGTTACCTGTATCCCTTACCATGTTTAGTTGGGAGTTAGACCAGAGGTCGCTCAGGTCCTGTACACCGTACTGCTCGTACAGGTATTTACTAACCGCCTGTGGAGGGCCGTACCGCCGTAAATAAGGCATACGTTATGTTCACATGTGTAAGCGTATGGACAGATGGCTGCCTCAAAATGTGATGTCCGTCTGATTCCTGTCCTTTGCTACTGAACTTCCGTAGCCTGGTCTTTCCACACTGCATAAATAGCATGTACCCTGAATCAATAGCAGCCTCATCTATTCCCTGTTATCTGGCTTATCTCACATCTGAAGTTGGCAGGAAGACAGTGGCAATCAAATCCGTTCGAGCCAGCATTGTGTATGACGGAATGGCCAGCTGCAACAGCAGCGAGAGCTGCGGCTCATTGTTCAAATACTCCTGGAGACTGCTGTACGGCAATAGGGTGCTGACGGGAGGTGGAGGAGGGCTCTTGGCGCCTGCGGGGGGATGTGGAGGTGCAGCAGGGTGCTTAGAGGACGGCATTACGTCGGGGTACGGAGTACGGAGGCCCGTCAAGAGAGGTAGCAGGGGCGCAAGCGCACCCTAGGACAAGGATTAGTCAGACTCTTCACACGCATAATAAGGTTAGTAGAAAACTGTGAAAAGTATGATAAGAGATAAGCTAACTATGCAAGGATCGGAAAACCGCGACGGTCGCCATTTGCATGGAATGTCATCATAAGGACCAACCTCAACAACGTGGTATGCGTGGTAGTTTTACAATATGCATTGAAATCGTTCCACTTGATGTATACGCGATGGTTATTGCGGAGACAATCGCTTCCGAACCAGTAAGAAGGCGGGCGCGCGACGACTGAACCGTAAACCCTGAACCGCATACCTTCAATACAAGTGGTTATAAGTAGAACAGCCAGACAAAAGCCGTGGCACTTGTATGCTACGTTGGGCCGCATTATGAAAACTACGCCTGCGGTCAGGCGAACTGGGTCTAACAACTAACCCATAACCCTAACTACAATTTATCTGTTAGCCGTCCTCCATAGTAATATGACATGTTACATGTTGCGGTCGGTTGGACCTCCTAGCTCTTGGGTACCTCAACGTACGGGACTGCGTTCCGGATCTAGCAACGCATTACTGCCTTTCATGCTTCACATACCACATTCATAACGATATGCCCCATAACTAAATGCTCCTGGCTAGAAACGCTGGAAACGACCAACACTTATATGGCTAGTCATCTAGCAGGCAGCAATTTCCTTGGTAACATTTGAAGAAACCAAGACCGACCCGCTCGGACGGAAGATCTTATACAGATGTCAGCCGAAAAGAGCGCAATTCATTCAATGGGTACCTGAAGGCGGATGGAGCGAACTGCTGTACCATACGTCCCAGCCAACCTTTCGCCCTCCTCCTATGAAACGAAGCGCCAGAAACTATTAGCAATCGTCTACAAGCCAAGCCAGATTGATGGCGACTGTGAACAACAGCGCCTATCAACTGGTCGGCGCGGCCATATTAGTAAGTAAATGTTCGTAGGACATCACTTGTGAACGGCAAACATCCCTCACATCCAATATCCCGTGTGCCGCCGGAACCGCCAACCGTACAACGACTCAAGCATACTGGGCTACGAAAGAGGAACAGGGATTATTTACTCATCAGCACACCCTGCAACACCCACCAAAACGGTGGTATCCTTTACACCCTACTGTAACCGCACACAGCTTCCGACATATAGTACAGCCCTCTGGCGTTACACTATGCGCCCGGTTTGCCCCGCTACCCCTTCACGTCCTGCTCAGCCCCACCCAATACGGCCCCTGTCTCACCTGCAGACCCCTCCTTCATACCCCGCACACTATCCAAGTAGTGCTGCAAAAACAGGGTTCCCATGCTACATGGCACCCCTCCCAAGCCGCCTCCGCCTCCGGCACCGGTTACCGCCCTCCTCACCGGCCTACTGCTGCCTGGGTCGGCCCTGCCCGCTGCCGCCACCGCCTCAGCTTCCCCTCCTCCACCTCCTCCTTTCTCGCTGTGTTCTGCTTTCCCGGGTTGCATGGCAGCTCCCAGCAGGCTGCATGAGCCGGGGGCATCAGGGCTCCAGCGATCCCACCACGCACATGGCAGGCCGGGGCTGACGGAGTGTAGCAGGGAGTGCACCTGAAGGCGGATCGGGCGGGGGCGCAAGCATATGAGCGCCAAGGGAGTGGGAGGATAGCAGGGGGTGGTGACTGAAGCCTGGTTTGCACGACACTGTCGGGTGTGTGCGATGGTAGCAGTGGCGGCTCCCGTTACGGCAGGTAGCAACACCGGTACGGCAGGTAGCAACACCGGTACGGCAGGTAGCAACACCGGTACGGCAGGTAGCAACACCGGTACGGCAGGTTGCAAGGCAGCAACCCTCACCTGGCGGAAGGATTGCACAGCTGGGGCAGCAGCCAGGAAGTCCTGCCAGTGCGGATGCCGTTCGCTGCCTGTAGGAATGGGCGAGGGAACCCTATGGAATGCCGTGGTGGGGTTGTGGTGGTGGAGGTGGCAGTGCCCATGCGGGCCATGCCGCCACACACATGTGCCTGAGCTGCTAGCCATGCAACTGGCGACCCGTGGGCCTTTAAGCCACGGTCAGCGCTAGACTGGGTGTGCAACGTGCACTGCAGGGCCATCTAGTCAGGTAACTGGCCCCGTTAACACAGCCCAGGCGAAGGCCTGGCACGTTCAATGAATGTCCATGCGCTCAACGGCTGCTGCGGGACCGCTCCCTTACCTACTACAACGCCAGCTATCTGATTCTGGTGCGGTTCCAATAGCCGCAGCAAGGTGCGTTCTGGTACTTTTCCATTGCGTAAGAGGATTGCCCTACAGGTCACCTTTTGCTGTTGTGGAAAGGACAACGTAGGTTGCCATCGACAGACAAGAAGCGGTCCCTTACCCCGCAGGACTCGCCGTTACTAGTGCAACATCGCTGACAGAAAGGCTTACGCAGGTTGGTCGTAAAAGGATGCCTAGCAGGCGTTTGCAGGGTTCAAGTTGCTGGCGTAAGGTGGTGGCAGTTATAAGGCTAATTTCCATTTTCAGATAATGGTAATAGAGACAAGAATTCGGAACTTTTAGGTCTGCAAGCGAAAGCCTGCAAGCATACCGCGTTTGGAATCCCTGACAGTGTCGGTGGTTGGATGGCGGTTCCCATGCCGATCTGACCAGTTGCATAGTCCTCTGTTTTCCAAAGCGGAGGTTTTCTTGGCTTTACTTACCGGTGTTGCGCCGTGATTGGCTTTAAGCTTGCTCGCTCTAGGCGAACTTGATGGTGTTGTAGGGGTGGCCAAGACAGGCCTGGGGCACTAATGCGACCAACTTCTTACAATAGGCTGCTTGGCAGCTCTAAGCCTCGCAGTTATGCAGCGCACGTCCAGCGCGGATCGCCGGTGGCGACTGCATCGTCGCGCCGCGCGCTGACAGTCGTTGCTGACCTTTCCGCAAAAGGCAGGGCGATATTGCCAAAATCCCTGACAGTGCAACGTCATATGGGAGAAGGATCATTCGGCCAGGTCTTTGAGGTAAGGCCGAGACATCCATGCATGCTTAAGACGCGCGCCCGCTTGCTTCCGTGGCGCTGACAAGAGAGGCCGGCCTACAGGGATCTCTGAACACTCCTGCTGGCACTCAGCGTGTGGTATTAAAGCGCGTCAAAACTAGAGTCCAGGTAAGCTCCGTTGACGGGGTCAACCGCGCGCTTCAGCGCGAAATAAGCCATCCAATCAGGCCTTTTGCAGGACGAGCTATAGCGTGTGATAAACGAAGTAAGGACTAATTCTGTTTCTCCTAACGACCATACATCGAGGCGCACTTGCTCGACTCAAGACGTCTCGTCGCCGCCCCTTCAACCCGCCTTTTCGTATGCCTCTTGCCTTTCCCAACCGTCCCCCCTCCGCCCTCTCTCCCTGCCGCATCTGCCCTCCTCTCCGGTTGCCGCGCTTCTCTCCATCTACCGCCCCCTGCTCCAACAACCCCCGAACAACAACTCTCACCCTCCCACCCGCCGCTCCTATCCTCCTCCTCCACCGCCTCCTCTTCGCTGCCTTACCGCCTCGCATTCCCTTACTTCCGCTCCCCTCCCCGATTCCCGCTCCCTCCCCTGTCCTGCCGCCTCATTCCCCCATCATTCTGCCATGAATCGCGGTTCCCTATGCTTTGCTCTAATTTGACCCCCATTTCCGGCCCCCCCTCTCCCTCCAGGGCGCGGAGGCCATGAGCCAGATGGAGCACCTGCTCAACGTGTACGCCAGCCGGGTGGCTCGCGGCCACTGCGCCGACTTCCTGGGCTACTGCGAGGTGGCGGACAGCGAGGCGACTGTGCGACTCACACCGGGGCTGTGGCTGGTGGGTAGGTGGGTGGGTGGGTGGGGGCGGGGGCGAGGACTGGGCACCGAGCCGCAGAACGGACACTGGCCAGGGACCGGTGGGTGGGTGGGTCATGCCTCATGCAGCTGGGGTGGTAAAAATAAGGAAGGGGCAGAAAGGGAGGGGGGCGGTGTGGGCGTTGCGGTGTGTCGGGTTGGGGTTGGTGGTGCCGGGCGGTGACGTGGTGAAGATGCGGGTGGAGCGGGTGGAGCAGCGGAGCAGCATGCGGTGCGGGCTGGGAGGACGGCATATGGGATTTTCGTGAATGTCAGGCCTGGTCCTGTGGCGACCAGTAAGGACAGCCGGGCATGTAGGTGCAGCGTGTACTGCGTTCTTCGCCGAGTCCCTATTCGATAAAAACAGCTTCTTGCCGTACATGCTTCATCATTGCAGATCTGGAAGTACGAGGGCAGCAAGACGCTGTCGTACTACCTGGGCCGGCGGGACACGCTGCGTGCACTAGCCGCAGACATGGAGGTCGGTTGGGTGGTTGGACCGTTGCAGGGGCGGTTGCAAGCAGTCGTAGAGCAGCACAAGCTTCCGCTTGCTTCGTCTGGAGTATGCATCGTCCTGCTTGCTGCGGGGAATTGCCGGTGCTCACCCACCTGCCTTGACGGTTCCATGGATACCGCTGGTGTTTTGTTGTTCTTCCGCATCGTTAAGAACAGATTTCCCTTTGGGCAAACTTCGAACGGTAGCCTCCCCTACCTCCTGATAACAGGTGCCCGAGGCGGCGGTGGTGCCAGCAGTCATGAAGCAGATCTTCGAAGGACTTGCGGTGAGGCGGGCTGGGAAGGGAGGGGTGGAGATACCGGTGCCGGGAGCTGAAGCCGCGCTACCTTACATGCTCGGGCGCCCCGTCACTCTCATGTGAAGGCATCCCTGTTAATGAAGGCAACGAAGGTTCCCATGCCCCATGCTCCCCTGTGGCTTCCACACCATGTTGCCCCCCTGACCTGCTGCGTCCCCCCCCACATGCCTTCCCATACCATGTTATCCTCCTGCCCCAGGCCTTCCACGCTGCGGGTCTGGTGCACCGAGACATCAAGCCACTCAACATCATCTTTGCGGAGGACGTACGGCGCTTCAAGGTGGGGCGGAGAACGCTGGACTGTGCTGGCATGATGGTTCTGGTTAGAGTGCTTGGGTGGAAAGGCTGTGGCCCCAGACAAAAGTGCGGCCACTGCGGACAGGAGTGCAGCGTACAGCTCGCAGCCCATACCCGCAGTTACAACTCATCCACGATCCATAAGGCCCATAGGGTTATGCGTCGCACTTGAGTCGTTCTGACTTCCCTGTGATAATCGCATTTCCACGTGCACCGCCTCTCTGCTTGCTTTCCTGTCGCATACTTCCTCACAATACCCCTTCCGTTGCCATGCTCCGTGACGCCATCCTACGGTGCTCCTCTCGCTCCCCTGCAGCTGATCGACTTGGGTGCATGCGCCGACCTGCGCACCGGCACCAACTACGTGCCCGAGGAGTCCATTCTGGACCTCAACTACTGCCCGCCGGAGCAGTACGTGATGCCCACCGACTCGCCGCACATCGCCAAGCAGGCGCGGCTGCTCAAGCTGGCCATCAGTCCGCTGCTGTGGGCCAAACACAAGCCCGACCGCTTCGATACCTGGTCCGCGGGTGCGTGGATTTGGCGGGGGGCGGGGGCCGGGTGCGTGGGTTTGGCGGTGGGCGGTGGGCCGGGTGCGAGAGCAACCGATGAGGATGGCAGATGGGGGTCTAAGAAGCACCAAACCACAAGTGGGGTCAAGACAAAGGGAATAGGATTCGCTTGGGTGCCATCAGTAACAAGGGAGGGTCAGATGGGGATACATGAAAAACGACGACATCATGCGCTTACCACTCACCTTTGCGACGCCGGCTGATGACGTGCGTGCGACTTCCTTCAAACCGTCCCCAAAATGCGTGGTGCGCGCGGTGCAGGTATCGTGATGCTGCAGCTGGCGGTTCCCGCCATGCGCACGGACAGGGCCCTGCGCGCCTTCAACTCCGTGTATGGCCCCAAGTTCAACTACGACCTGGCCACCTGGCGCCGGGCCACCTACCTACCCGCCCGGGACTGTGCGCTGCTGGACGCATTCGATGGAGCCGGTGGGGCGGGGGCGGGAGGGGCTGGGGCATGCGGAGGGAGGTAACAACGCGAGGGGCCCCTTGATTTCTCGGCGTGCTAGGCCGCCTTGTGCTGGCCACACATCCTCCTGCTGCCGCCGCCACCGCTGCTTCCACACTCTCCTGTTCTGGTGTGCGGCTGCACGGCATGCAAGACTCCCTTCATGCTGACCACCTTCGAAGCCACTTCGTGCTGCCGCCAGGTTGGGAGCTGCTGCAGTCCCTGCTGGCGCCCCGTCACATCCAAGTGGACGACAACGGTGGTGTCAGCTTTGTGAATGACTCGCCCTTCCCGCGCATTAGCGCCTATGAAGCCCTGAAGCACAAGTAAGCGAGCAAAGCAAGCGCCAGCCCTTCTCCCCACCTCATACCCTCATAATGGTTTGGTCTATTTTGACCCTCATGCGACGGCTACACCTTTATCCTCCCAAGTAAGCGAGCAAAGCAAGCTAGCGCCAGCCCCATTCCCCGTCTCACACCCTCACACGACGGCTACGCCTTAATCCTTCCTTTGCACATTCCCCCTTCCCTCCAACTCCTGTCTTACCCTTCCAGGTTTATCCGGTATGGCCTTGAAGCCGCTGCAATCTCGCCCCAGCCCGCAGCCGCTGCTGCCACGCCCTCACGCCCCGCTGCGCAGCCCGCCACCTCCCAGCCGCTTAGCGGCAGCGCCAGCGGCGGCCGTGACGCCAGCCCGGACCCTACCGCCGACGTCTCGTCACCTGGCTGGCGCCTAATCAGGCCTCCTAGCATCAGCTCCTCCGCTGCCGCAGCAGCAGCTGCGGGTTCAGGCAGCGGCGGTAGGCAGCAGCTCCAGCAGGTAGAGAACCCGGGCCCAGCTTCAGAAGGTGCAGCAGGTGCAGCACCTCCGGCTGCGTTGGCTTCGGCTCTGGGCCTGTGGCGGGACATGACGGGTCGGCTGTTTGACTTGGAGGTGGGGGTGTAGACATCCGCTAGCTGCTGGTTGCCGCTTCGCTTCCACCGGTAGCGGTCGTATGCTTTTGCAGCACTCCCTGGAACACCTCTCTGGAACACATAGTACACAGCAAGACAGCATAGTCCGTGTGTTTTGCACATCAGCCAACCATTCTGGGCATCCTGGTGCAATGACTCTATTATAAATAAAACGTGTCTAACTAGCCTTCCTGCCTTCTCCTTTATCCCCCCAGTCTAAGCTCATGCGGCAGGCGTCGGCCACGCAGCTGCAGACCACCACCGTGAAGAGGCTGCGGGAGCAGGTGGGTGGTGGGTACTTGCTGGGGAAAGGTGGGCCGGCGGGTGGAGAGCTGAACGATGAGATGCATGTGCTTGGTTAACCTCTTTATTGCTTCATTCTCGCTTGAAACGGTACATCATGAGCACTACGAGGTTGTTCTCTGGACTGCCAGTGTGTTACTGCGGGGCGCCCGTCGAGCCGAGAGATAAACGAAGTGTTAAGGGCGGTTAACAAGGTGGTCGTTCTCTAAGACTGCTAGTGCGATAAGGGTTAACATGGTGGCCAACTTGCCCCCTCGTCCGCCTCCGCCTCCTCCGCAGGTGGAGAGCGGGCAGGCGGATCCCGCCGTGCTGCAGAAGGAGGAGAAGGTGCTGAACAAGATGCAGGTAGGAGGAGACTGCACGCACACAGGGGCTACTCGCGGCCAGTTTTTTAACACAGGGGCTGCTGTCGTGGCGGCGCTACTCTACATTCGGAGGGTGAAAACAGACCCATGGGTCACTTATAACGTTTTAAGACAACGCCTAGGATGTCGTGACATTGCCCGCAGACCCGGCTAGCCAGCCTGCAGCAGGACTTCACCTCCATGGCCGACCAGGCTTCCGGCATGCTCAACTTCCTAGGAATGGGCCGCGGCAAGGCGCTGCCGACCCCGGCCGACCCTCAGCGGCAGCGGCCGCAACAGGGCAGCGGCGATGCAGGAGGCTCCGCGGATGGCCAGCAGCCTGCACCTGCAGGCAGGTAAGCAAGCGGTGCTGCATGGTAGGATTGGGGAACCCGGGGCTGCTGCATATGGTGGTGGTGGGCCCTGTTGCCTGTCCTGGCCTATCTGTGATTGAGTGATGGTCTCTGTCACAATGCCCCGCCATTCCCCGTGGTTTGCTCTTATACACGACATGCACACAAGATTCGCTGTACCTCTCCTCCTCAGTCCGCCAATCCTAATCCCGATCCCTCTGCTGGCTGCATCCTCGTCCATTTCCTCCTCCTTACCACCACCTCCATCTTACCACAGGAACAAGCCCAACCTGCAAGCCCTACGTGCCGCCTCCGCCGCCTCTGCATCCGCCTTCGCTGCTGCCTCCTCAGCCTCCAACAACCCCGACTCCTCCTCCTCCCCCTCCCCGCCATCCGCCGGCATGTTCAGCAGTCTGTGGGAGCGGCTGAGCAGCCAACTAGCCCAGCTGGAGTCCAAGATCTCCAACCAGGCATCCGCCACACAGCGGCAGTCGATGGTGGTGCGGGGGCTGCGGGCCAAGGTGGACTCGGGGGAGGCGGAGCCGGAGCTGCTGGAGCGGGTGCGTGTGGGTGCGTGGGTGTTGGCACCCACATGTGTAAGCTGAGAATAGCATGTGTGCGTATTTGTGTAGATGGCCGGTTTTCGGTTACCACATATCGCTGGCTAGAACGGGTACTCGATAAGAACAAGAGGAACGTCATAGGGGTTTACCTTACTGGCCAACTGTCGTTTAATTTGGGCGCCCCATGCGCCCGTCGTTTGCTGTGGGGCATCCCACATGCGTGCATGGGAAAAGGCGCAGTCAAGAACTTGCATCTTTCCGCTGCGCTGTACGACCCTGGTGCCTTTCTGGCCTTCTTAACTTCAGGCTGAGCGCATCTTGAAGCGTATGGAGGGGCGGCTGCTGGCCCTGGACCGGGACTTCCGCGTTGCCAAGGAGAGCGCCAGCGGAGCCCTGGCAGGTGCGTGGGTGTTGTGGATGTTATGGTAATTGGCCGCAAGTAGGAGGGTGTGTTAAGAAAACTGGCCGCGAGTAGGAACGTATTGTGATTGTCGGAAGATTAAGTCCGCACAGAACCGCCGCAGGAGCCGAGGAATATGGTAGCGTATGTAGATGTATAAATCCAGTACTGGTGCGGAGAGTAAGTAGGACGTGTTAAGTGGTTATTTAAGGAATGCGTAACAGTAGTTCTCTTTTTACCGAGCTGAGCTGAATTCCATGTGCCCTTATGTTTGGCCTTGCCATCGAACGGCGCCAAGGAGAAGTCCTGTTGTAGTAGAGCGGTACATTGTAGGGGCCGCTTGCCATTGCCATGTATGTTGGCCATGTATCAAAACGACAACTGCACCGTTACATGCATTTCAGGCAACGTGTCAGCGGACCTGGAGGCGCCTCGACGTAGCGGCGGCACGGGCAGTAGCCGCGAGCAGCCTGCGGGGCGGGGAGCTGGAGAGCAGGGCAACAACAGCGGTTCCTTCTGGCCGCGGCTACTGGGCGGACCTAGCAGTGGCAGTAGCAGTGGCGGCAGTAGCAGTGGCGGCAGCAGTAGTGAGGAGGTGCGCCCCTCAGCAGAAGCTCAGAGCTACCCCGCGCAGCAGTCGCAAGCCGCAAGCTTCATCCGCTCCCTTTCGCCGCTCCGCCCTCGCTCATCGTCATCGTCGCCCTTCCAAGGTTTCCTACAAACCAAGCCACCTCAAGACCAACAGCAGCAACAGCAGCAGCCGCAACACCAGCCACAACAGCAGCAGCAGGCTCTGGGGTATCGATCCATTTTTGGTTCCTTCAGTGCCAACAGAGGCAGCGGTAGCAGCGGCAGCGGTAGCAGCGGCAACAGCGGCAACAACAACAATGCGTCTGGCAGCAGCGGCAGGCGCAGCGGCAGCAGTAATGCAAGCAGGGCTCCGAGCGCCTCCACACCTGCAACAACCTCAACACCCCCGCCGTCCCCGCCCAGTTCATCTTCCAACAAAACCAAGAGCGACCCGCGGGTCAGCAACAACAGCAAGACCGGTAACGGTGGCCTCTTTAACGGCCTCTTCGGCCGGCCTCGTCAGGACACGGACCCACAGGGACGGCCGCAATCACCACCGCAACAACAACGACCCTCATCTGGTGACAGCGGTAATGCAGCCTCCGCTGGTGCTCCTAGAGGCGCGGCAGGTCTTGGCAGATCCCCTGCTGCTGTTGCTTCACCGCAGTCGTCTTCTTCCCCGGCTTCTTCTTTTGCTTCTGGTGCTGCTGCAGCAGCTGCACCGGTCCCCAGCGGGGATGTGTTGCTGGAGGGAGCTGGCCGTGTAATCCGCAGCAGTCTGGGCTTCACCGGGCTAGCTGCCAGGGTGGCGGGGGACATGGCAGTGGCACTGAAGGTAGGTGTGTGTTAAGAAAACTGGCCGCGAGTCGGAACGTACTGAGAATGCCTAAAGATGAAGTCCCACAGAAACACCACAGGAGCCGAGGAGTATGGTGGCGTATGTAGAATTATGAGTCGAACCCCTGTGGTACGCGCATGCATGCGTGTCTTCTTCATTCCTGCAGCTTCGGCTGTGGGCCGTCTTGTCTTTTGCCTTTTCTTGATGTACTGCGGGCGTCATCCGTCATGTGTGCGCTGTGCTATCCTTACTTTCGGTGTCTTCGGTTTTCTCGCCTCTTTCGTTCTGCTGGTACCGGTGCTCCCGCTGTTGCTGTTGTGCTGTACCTTCTCCCACTCCTGCACCCTCCTGGGACCCCAGGCTGAGGCGGACAGGTACTTCAAAGAGTTGGAGGCTCAGGAGGCCGCAAAGGTGAGTGGTGGAAGGCAGCATGTGTGTTAACCTGTTACGAATACTGGCCGTGGATCGGAACATACTGTGATTGCCGGAAGATGAAGATGTGTGTATGTGTCCATTGTTGGTGCAATCGGCATGCATGCCAAGTAACCCCTGCCCCTCCTACGCACGCGGTACCGGTACGCCCTCTCGGTACCCGTGCGTCTGCCGTACCGCCGTCTACCGCCCTTTCCCACCCCTTACCTGTTACCCCTAGGGCTTGTCAGCTAGTTTACCACTATCACACCACACATTGGATATCCTTCTTTTCCCCTCCGCACAGCGCCAGCAACCCTTACCCTGTTAACCCCTGCCCTCCTCACAGCGCCAGCAGCGCGCCTCGGACCTCGCCTTCCTGGCGCTGCTGCGGGAGGCGCACCCGCCCCTCACCGGCAGAACCTCCTACCAGCAGGCGGAGGCCAGGTTCGGCGGGGACGAGCGCTGGACGGCGCTAGCGGAGGAGCCCCGGCGGCGGCAGCTGTACGACAGCTTCCTGCAGGCCACGAGGCGGCTAGAGGAGCAGGCGAGGGCGGCTGCGGAAGCGAGCTTCAAGGTGGGAAGGGCAGGTGGAAGCAACATAAGGATGTACGGTAGTAACGAGGACGGCTCTCCTGCCTTCCTTTTTCGGCTCCTCCTTGCGTGTACATACCGGTGCCCTGCTGACCACACCCCTTAACACTACCGGTATCAGCGGGTGACCGGTTTCTCCTTTCCCGCTGCTCATGTTTGTGTTTGTGGGTGTACCGGGTTACGTTGTGTGCAGGCGGCTCTCCGACGCCTCAACGTCACTGCCAGCTCCAATTGGGCCGAGGTGCAGTCCTGCCTCCTGGAAACCGACCCTGCACTCTCCGAGGTACAGGTGAGGACAGAATAATCTGAAGCAGGAAGCGGTTTTTTTTTGCCTATTTCACTCCCTGAGCTCCATTCACCGGTGTCAGTAATTACGTAGGCGTAATGCCGGTATCACATAGATAGGAAGTGCCCTTGCAAGCTGCCATGCACCTGATACCCAACGCACGTTTTCCTTGCAAATTGTACGCATCACCCGGAGTGTGCTGTTGTACGACAACACAGTACGGCATGGGTTATGACACGGTCTCCCACCCCCCGTCATGGTCCCCACTCCCCTCACCACCCCCTCATCACTACCCGGATTTGCCCGTCCCATCCACTCACAGGACGAAGAGCGGCGGCAGCAGTTGTTCCTCGAGGTCGTTTCGGAGCTGCAGCTGCAGGCGGCCCTGCAGGAGGCGGCGCGCAAGGCGGAAGCGGAGTTTACGGCAATGCTTGAAGGTAAGCAGCGGACTAGCTTGGCGCGCTGATCTGCCCAAGGCTTGCATAACTTATGTATGGTCGCCCCAATCTGAATCGTTTAGTAGGTACAAAAATTTACGAACATTCCGTGTTGAGAAATTTTGTCAGTCTGTGTTGTACGGGCAGACCGTCATGTGGACGGGTTACACTTCATACGATGAAACTATATACCTGTTCACGGGCGTATCCGTTGTACTACAGAGCTCAGTGACCCGCGGGTCACCTCCACCAGCACCTGGTCGCTGGTGCGCCGGGCGGTGGCGAGCGACCCACGGTTCCAAGCATTGCCGGAGCACCGCCGCAGGTTAGTGGTGGGACGGGGTACAATGAAGGATCTGTTGAGGTCGTGCTGCCTCAGCAACATCTGTATAGCTTTCGACCCAAGCATGCCGACCCAGCAGGAAAGCTAGGTGTGCCCCGCAACTGGGGATAAATACCCCTCCTGGAATACCGTTATGGCACGTACTGCGTAGTCACCAACCGAGTTCTCCTCATGCCTTGGTCTTGAAAGGTCTGTTAGCAATGCACTCCTGCCTTGTCTGGTGTACGGTCTTGGCAACCTTGCAGGGAGCTGTTTGAGGCATACACGGCGAGACTCTTCGAAGCAACTGCTTGCGGAGTTGAGGGTGAGGACGCGGCAGCGGGGCTGCTGTCGGCTGAGGCGGCCGAGGACAGCACTGAAGCACGGCACGCGAACGACACCCTACCCGCTGCACCACCCTCCACACTAGCAGCCGCTGTCATCCCGGCGGAGGCAGGCATTGCCTCCTCCTCCTCCGCGGTCCCTGTAGCGTACCCCTTGGGGCTGGACCAACTTACCGGCAACGGCAACGGTGATAACGGTAACGGTAACGGTGGACCCAGCCAGTTGGCTGACGACGCTGCACTGTATCAGGAACGGCTGACCAGCACAGCAGCAGCAGCGGCAGCTGAGGACGCTGCTGGGACCAGGCTGGAGGGGGGATCTCCGCCTGCAGCGGGTAATGGCACTGTCAGGCGCCGAAGGGGTGTCTTCGAGGGCGGACGTCTTGAGGAGCTCCGACGCGAGCAGGTGGGCGTGGACTGGGGTCCTGGCATACGGGTAATCTGCATGGATACAGGATGCACATGCGGGGTTTGGGGAATCACGAGCTCGGTGGCCGCTACCGTTCCTACCTGGCAGTAACTGGGAACGGGCTTGTTGGCTTGTGATTGCTGCTTTACCCGTTGTAACCATCCTGAGCCCCTGCCTCTCGGTTGGCCGCTTGGCCGCATGCACCGCCTCCTTATACGGTGCATGCTTTTGTTTACGCCGCTTTTGTTCGACGCCGCCTTGTGCTACCAGGCTCGTCTGCGTGCCGAGTACGACGCCATGGCGCAGCGGCTTCGTGAGATGGAGGAGCGGCTCAGCAGCCAGGCGCAGCTGGTGTCCGCGGTGGCGGCGCTGGAGGCGGCGCAGACCACACCGGCACCGGCACCCGCCGAGTCAGCAGGAGCTGCAGCACACGCAGCAGCCACGTCAGCATCAGCAGCACCAGCAGCAGGGGGGGCAGCAGCAGCAGTGCCTGCTCCGGTGGAGATGGATGTGTTGAACTGACTCCTGCAGGGGCTTCTGTGGGAGTGGGGCTTGGGGAGTTGCTGCGGCGCAGGAGAGTATCCTCGTTGCGTTGGGCAGCAGGCCGCGCATGCATGCGGGGGAGGACAGGCATGCAGGCGGGAAGGGCATGCATGCAGGCGGGAAGGGCATGCAGGCGGGAAGGGCATGCATGCAAGGGAGGATGTGCAGGCGGGAAGGGCACGCACGCGGGGACGACATGCATATACGGTGAATGGCATCGCTACAGTTGCAGAGCCGTTGACCTGATGTGGCTGGTGGCAGCTGTGGCTTGGTGCATGCGCCTTGCGTAGATGCAGGGGTGCAAGGGTGCAGGGGTATGGTGCGGGTGGGGTAAAAAGGGTCCGTTTGCTTATCGCGTTGCTTATAAAGGTTCTTATCTTGTGGCATCGTCCGAGATGCTATGCTACGCGCACGCATGCCGGCGTGCTGAGATACAGCACAGGCCTCCTAATGGCCTGGCCCCGCTGGGCCTTCTGGTAGCCATCTACTGGCACCGGCATACACGCAAGCCGTTAACAGGTGTTGGGCGTTAGCACTTAGGACAGATAGTACGGACGGCTAGGGTGTTGGCATGTGTATTGTCTGGGAAGAAGTCAGCAAAGGAGAAGAAAAACGAACATTTAGGCATGCCTGGTATAGGCCATGGCATGCGGATGCAAGACATGTGACGTCACGGCAATGCGTGGCCGTGTTCTGTGTGGCCGCTCAGAATGGAATTGACACTTTTGGCTTACGGTATTTCGTTAGCAGGTGTTGAAGATAGATGAGTTCGGGGTCAAGCTTCACTTCACTTACTGTCCTCCCATGTTGTTCTGGTGAATACGAGGCAGTGGGACTGCTGCCCTTCTGTTCCTTGTCCTTGTGAGTAGCTTGGTTGGCGGCTCTTGTTGGGAGGGTTGGCACCCTTGGCAGTGGCCGCCTGGGCGCTCGCGGTCCGCTAGGGGTGCTATGGGAGCTGACGGGTCGTACCTCGGTACCTGATGCAGTCACCTCACCGCGGCACCGCTACCGTGATATGTCTGCCCTGTAGGTATGCTGCCCTGATGAATAAGCCGACCTAGAATAAGTCGAGTAATGTCTCCTGCTCATTGACAGAAGCACCATGAGCGAGCAAGTATCAGTGTGTAACCGCGGATTGCGACGCGTGTGAATAACTGGAACTCTCTTCAAGTACAAGTGCTTGCAGTGTGTAATCGTTATGTGTGTGCTTTGCCTGACCCATGGGTCGCTGCAGCCAAGACAGCGATTGAGATCACGGCGGATGGCGTAACAAGATCAATCCGCAGGGGTTAAACTCTCCTTGCTCCAACCCGTCATATTTCATCCGCTGGAACCGCCAGACTAGGCAGCGCTCCAGCTGCCGATACACTCCTTCAAATACCCGTTAGTCGTTACCTTCCTTCGTCATATTCGCCAAAATAACAAACCCGACAACAAACAGCCCTTACAACTGGCACAGCCAGCCAGCAACACAACACAACACGACACCTGTTGAGACCTCACCCCTAGAAGCGATGCTAGGATAACCGTTCATAATGCAAATCCGTGATATAGCAGAATTAAAAGTTGGCAATGCAACTGAATCATAAACAGCAGCAGCAAATGCACGTGCGGGGGACGGAATGGTGGATACGGCAGTGCAGGTGAGGAGGGGGGCCCTCCGTCACATGCCCCACCGAAACCCTGCACACAACCATCCATGAATACGGCCGTAATGCGCTGCGATAGGGCTGCGGTTAGGCACTGCGTGCGCACCATTCCGGCGGCGTTCGTAAGTGTTAGTTTGTTAGTTTTCCCCACAAGTGAATATGTGTCAGAACACTACCAATAGCAGAGCTGGATAAGGGCTTTCTACGCAGCAGCAATCCGCGACACAAATAGGGATGGGCAGCGTTTAGCCGTGTGTGCTATGCGCGCCATAAACTATACATCACACAACATTAATGTCTTGGTCTCGGCGCACGCAATGAAAAGGAGCTATGCTATCTAGCTAGCTATGCAAGCAAAATGTTCCAAAGCTTCTGTCCATGCAACCAGCAGCAGCAGCAGACGATACAGTGAATTCGGCCCCTAACCGCACGAGCAGTGGGCTAAACACGGAAGCGCAAGGCAGGATGACATATGACTTGCGATAATGAAGCCCCTACATGCCACATCAGAGCCGCGTTTTCCGAACAGATGCCACGGTTAAGTACAACGCCACGCAGCCCGCCCATGGCAGCACATCTCTCCTCGGAAAAACATCTACGGCCAGTAACGTTACGCACGGCTCTGTGCTTCAACATACTGGCGCACATACCTCCCCCAAGGCGGCGACAGGCAGGGAGCAGTACAACACCATATGCGGTGGCAGCAGGGGGGCAGAGGGCTACACGTGGGGTGGCTTCCATCCCTTGTGCCGGTCTTGTATGAATATGTCTCTCAACGTATCACCCGAGGACAGGGAAACCTCTGCGAAACAGCGAACCGGGGAGAGCGGGGGAGAGCTGTGGTGATCGAAATGTAGGTAAACTGCTGGCTTGCTGGCTTACTGACTTCACATGACGAGGCGTGGCAATGACAATCCACCGTAACATGAGCCCCTTCAGGCAAAAGCAGCATCCGCATCTTCCCCCTAAGAAGGCAGCTGATCACCTCTTCCGCCGCATACAGTAGAGCTACTGCTTGTCCTCTCCCATCACCCTCCTCCTGCTCCCCACATCACCTCATCCTCACGCTCACCTCTGTCTCCCCGCCCCCCAGCCCAAGATGAAGCCTCGTCAAACAGCTCGCCAGTTTCCTCTTTTCACCCCGCCCTGCTCACCCCTTCCCCGCCCTGCCCCGCTCTCTCCCCTTGCTCACCTCTTGCCCGCCCTGCCCCCCCGCCCTGCTCACCTCTTCCCCGCATGCTGCGCGCCTTGAGCATCATGCGGTACTGCGGGTCGCGCATCTGGTCGTAGTCGATATGCGGCAGCCGCGACACCTGGCTCGCCATGGAGGCAAGCGCCGCCTCGCTGCCGCCGCGCCCCGACTGCAGCTCCGTGGCCCAGGAGGGAAGGCTCTGCAGGCCGCTGCTGCCGGGGCCGTTTCCAGCGGTGTTGGAAGCCGGCGCGGCTGGAAGCGGGCAGGCAGGAAGGCAGGCAGGCGGGGACGGGTTAACCAGGGAGGGTTGGAAGGAGGTCGGGTTGGAACTTGGAAGGAGAGGCGCATGGAGGAGCTTCAGCACGTCTGGAAAGCAGCCGCAGCAGCAGCCGCAGCAGCAGCATGCAAGTAGGTAAAGGAAGGGCGTTTGCAGCCGTAGGCGTGCACCAAGGAACGCAGGCAGCACGGGCGACAGGCATGGGCTCATGGCTATCGCACCAAAGGACGTTGTAGCGTACAAGTGAAACGCAACCAACCCACTCCGCACCCACCCACAACCCACCAGCCGCCGTGCCTCCCCTGGCCAGCATCCGGCTGCGCAGGTACGCTATCCGCTTCAACGTCCGCCGTTGCTCCATCGTCGCCTCCACCACCGCCGGATCCAGCAGCGTGCTGGCAGCCCACTGCTCCAACTCCGCCAGCTCAGTTGCCTCGGAGTCCGCCTCCGAAACCGCGCCACCGCCGTTACCCGCCCCCGCAGTTGCCACCCTACCGACCTCGACCTCGCCGCCGCCAGCGGCACCATGCCCTGCTCCTGGCCCCGGCCCCGGCCCGGGTCCTGAGTGTTGATAGGGAGCGGCGTCCGTGCCACCACCCAGGTAGCGGGGATGGGAGTGGTGAGCGGAACAATGCGGACTGCGAAGGGCGACCGTGATGAGTCCGTCGCCCTGCAGTGGTGAATGCATGGGCAGGGAGGGAAGCATGGGGGCGGATTCACGACCGCCGGCGGCGGACGTGTTTGATCCGGCGGGCTGCTGCTTGTGGCTGGTTGCTGCTGCTGGTGTTGTTGCTGTTGCTGATGCCGTCTCTGCGCCCGGGCTTTTCGGGGGACCGCCCCATTCGCCTTCACAAGGCCGCTGCTGCGGGGATGGCGGTCCTGTCCGACTCGCACGTCGATTGGCACCACAGCTGCCGATGTTACTGCTGTTACTACTCCCGGCGGCGCCGCCAACGCTCACCCAGGCTCGCGCGTCCATACCGCCCACATTCACCCTCACGGTCCGTTGGCGGTCGCCCTCGGCTCGTTCATGCGCCTCCTGCGCCGCCGCCTGCGCCTCCATCGCCCGCATGCGCGCCAGCCGCTCCCCGGCACTCGAAGAGCGGCCCCTGCCTCCGCCGTACGCTGCGGCGGACCCTGCTGCCGCCGCCGCCGCCGCCGCAGCTGTCCCTGGGGGCTCAGGCACCGCGGCTACGCCGGAAAAGCGTCTCCCAGGCGACGCCCCTGCAAGGTAGAAGCCGGAACTCGGTCCCACAGATGCCGCTGCTGCTGCTGCTGCTGCACCTCCGGTTCCAGACGTATGGTGTTGCTGCTGTTGCGGCTGCTGCTGCTGCTCACCTAGAGACGTAGCCGTTCTGGAAGGCGAGGCGGCGGTAGGTGTCGTCACGCCTCCGTAGCTGCCTCCGTAAGTCGGGTACGAGCCCGTTGCCATGTAGTGTGGCGGGCTGGAGCTGGCGCCGCCAACCATTGCACCCCCCGCACTGCCGTGCTGTGGACTGCAACCCGCAGCGGCTGGCCTGCGCTTCTGAGTGGCTGGCATGGTGGGCAGCAGCGCCTGCGAGTGGTAGGTTGTACGGCGCGCCAGGGGCGGACTGCCGATGCTGGTGGTGCTGTTGCTGCTGACGATGCCCCCGCCGGGTGTGTGCGGGGACGTGCTGGAGCAGCCCAGTAGCAGCAGGGCGGCGGAAGGGGAGGTGTTGGGCTGAGGCGAGCCGCGGCCGGTAGGCCAGGTGCGCATGCCGCCGTCCATGCGGCGCCGTACGGGACGTGCGGCGGCGGCAGCGAGGGCCTCCGCAAAGGGCCCGATGGTAACGCCACGTGCGGAGGGGACCAGCGGCCGAGGAACGATGTGCAGCGTGGGGCTGTTGGGGGGCTGCAGCGCACCACCCCGGGTTTTGAGGTATGTGGGAGGGTGGGTGCAGAACAATGGGTAGGTAGGAATGTCAGGAGGATGCGGGTTGCGGGTGTATGGTTTGGTTTATGCGGTGTAATTGGAAAATTGGCTGCCCGCGAGGGGTGCATGTCGCGCTAAGGGTGGCAAGGAGGAGGTCAGGCAAGGGTTACTGCTGCCGCTGCAAGGTATGAGGAACATGTCGGCAGGTAGCTAAGGATGCACCGCTTTGGGGAGTCACCTTGCACCCCCGCGTTGGGGAGCCCCCTTGCACACCCGCATATCATAGTTCGTAATCCTTGTCAAACAGCTTACATCTAGCGCATTACTGCCGCCCAGGTCCAGCAGCCCCGCGAAATGGCCATCATCTCCCGCCAGGGCAACAGCGCTGTAGGCGCGGTTGGCACGGCCTTGTGCTCGCTGCAGTATCTGAGATTGCGCGCCGTGAGGCGGCACCTGCTGCTGCTGCTGTTGTTGTTGCTGCTGCTGAGGGACCGTGGACACTGGAGGCTGACTGTTGCGCTGGCGCGGTGGCGAAGGCGACCGCTGCTGTGGGCGACAGTTTTCATGGGCAGGTTCGGCGCTGTTTGTCGTTCCGGCAGGCGCAAGGGCTGGCGACGATGGTTCGGAGGCGTTGGCCGATGATGTAGGACCTACACCCGGCGCACGATACCTCATAATCTTGTAGGCGAGGTTGATATCCATTCCTTAGGATGCTTTGTAAGTTTGTTTGGCGAAAATGCCTGTGAAACGCCCTTGCAGTTTGAGAACCAAATCCCTGCGGCCTCCTGGACTTCAACAGCTCAGCAACTATGGCCAGGGAACGCATAGCCTCATATCTAAGTAAACGGAACCCAACTTTTTATAAGTCAATGACTGCTTGCGACTACTAACTAGGTAGAACAAGAGGAAAATTGCAAGGCGTAGATCAGGCGGAAATCATTAATGCAGGGAGTTACTGATGAGTAGGTGTATAGTTTTGCTGTATGGATGGCCGACGAGCGCCGATTTTGGACGATCTTTGCGACTTCCGTACTCTATTTAGGTGCGGACGATTGTGTAGAGGCCGCATTATGCCCGATAAGCAAGGGACACAAGCACTACGTACCCAATTTTATCATGTCTACTTGGTTTCCCGTCATTCCGTTGCGTGGGGTACCAAGATGCTCCACTCCATCCCGTTGCCATCTCCACCTGGCCTCCCTCGCATCCACCTAATGAAAATGCCGAGCCCCATATAACGGTCAACTCTTCTCTTGTATAACTTAGGCAACGCCCTCGTTTTTTTCCTTGAAGCAGGCGTCGATGCGATTGCCGGTACGTTCCATCTTCCCCCGTCCAAGTACATGGCCGGCCTTTGGGAAGGTCAATGAGCTTGCTTACAGGTGTGACACATATGCATATGTATAGGTAGTGACTCATTTGCATGTATAATTGTGACTCAGAGGCAATGTGACGCACGGGTACATGCGCGTATTACGCAGTCAGGGGCAGGACAGGGGCGGCAGGAACGCACAGCGGTCAACTGCCCACTGCACAGCCGTACCCAGGGTTCAGCCAGGTTACCGGTCAACGGGCTTTTGACTGCACCACCACTTCAAAACACATGCGGTGTTAAGTTCCTTCAGTGCTACCGGTAGCTGAAGGAATAGCTGCATGGCTTGAACGTTTGCATAGCAACCAGCATGGCACTGTGGGCATGTGGATGTATGGCGGCTTGCTTGCTTGCGGACGTGTCCAAGCGCCTTGTAACACAGCGCGCCATGCAACGGGGATGTGTTACAGAAACCAATTCATACCTATTTCTGGCCGACGCCGTTGCATAGGATATCACCCTGCAAGTCACCCGCCAGCAACACTGCCTCCGGACCTCTGCCCACATTTTCACCTTGCGCTAATATGGACACTGAGCAACACATCACTGAGCATCGTTTTTACAGAATGCCCACCGATATACCCTCGGAAGTATGCTCCATAAGGTAATCCAGGAGTATTTCCGCAGCCGAGTCGGGCTGCGTCAAACGTACTCATATGTACGGCACCAGGGCATGACAACGTAGCGCCCTGCCGTACCGTGTGGCTGCATGCACAAAGGCACACTGTCAACTACTGCTGCAATCCGCTGCCTTGGGAGGTGGATATCAAGGCCAAGTCAAACCTCTCTTCCTTCCCTCGCACGCTTGTCACTTGCTTTCCGCACCCTCGCCCTCCTGCGACCAGTGCTCCCGTCCCCAGGCAAATGCGGATTCCCAACCTCTGCTAAATCCCAGTGCATCGGCGTCTCGCCCCTCATCCCGCTGCTGCTGCTGCTGGCTACACTACCTTCCCTCCTGCATGCCTGCTGCTGCTGCTGGAACAGCACGCCCCTCCCATTAACCGCTCGCTCCTGCGGCTACCAGCTACCAGCTACTAGCCCTCGTCGCCTTCCTACAATCCCTCTACCCCTCGCCACCCACCGCCCACCTCGCCCGCGTTCCCCTATCCCCTCCCTCCCTCCCAACATCCCTCCTCATACTCCTGCCACTACGTAACACCGCGCCCGCTCCCACCTCCTTCCTTCCTCCCTACCTACCACGCCGCCCCCATCTCCGCCCCCGTCCCCGTCCCCGTCCCCACCCCCGCCTCTGCCCCCGACTCTGCCACCTCCGCCCCCGGCGCCATCAGCGCGCGGCACTGCTGCGCACGAGCCACACTGCAGAACTGCGCCAGCCGGGGCAGTAGCCAGGTGAGTGCGGACCAGAGCTCGGGCAGGTGCTGTACGGCAGCCACCGCCATACCCAGGTGGCCGCCGGTGAGGGGGCGGACCAGCCAGGAGCTGCGGAGGGGGGAGGTTGGAAGGAGTAGGAGGGGGGGGTGGGAGGGAAAAAACATGTGACAAGTGAAGCAAGGGAGTCCCAAGGGAGGAGGGGAGGGCTGGAAGGAAGGGAGGGGGCGGTGGGAGAGGGGGGATGCAGTGTGATGTGATGTGATGTGATGTGATATGATGTGATGTGATGTGATGCGGAGTAGGTGCTCACCCGTCCGTGCCGCATGTGGCCTGCAGCAGCGCCACTTGGTAGTCCCAGTACTTGGAGCTGAGGGAGGTCTGGGGGGGGAGGGAGGGAAAGAAGAAGTCCATGTGTGGTGTGGGAGGGGAGAGGAGGGAGGGGTTAGATGGAGTGAGGTCCTTGAGAAAACACGGGTCCGTGAGAGTGCAGTGGTTATGGGAGTGGGGTTGTGTGGCGTGAGGAGGAAGGACAGGGGGGTCGCCCTTGTTAAGCCACTCTGGAATTCAGGACGTCTGGGGGTGTTGAGAGTAGAGGGAGCTCCCACCTCTCCCCGCCCAGACCCTGACACCCCCACCCTGCACGCATGCATGCATGCATGCACGCGACCACTAGCACCCCACCTTCCCTCCTCCTATATATTTTACCCCCCCCCTCCTCACACAGCCGCCCCATGCAGGCCGCCCACCTGCCAGTTGCTGGGGTGCGGCCACAGCAGGGGCGCCCTGCCCTCCTCCTCCTGCTGGTGAGCAGCTGGCTGCACCGCCCCTGCCGCCCCTGCCGCTGCTGCTGCCGCTGCCGGGTCGTCTGGCTGACCGGAGGACGCCTGCTGCTGCGGGTGCTGCTGCGGTGACGCCAGCGGCTGCTGCTGCGGCGGGGGGCTGAGGTCCAGCGGACGCAGCATCTCCGAAACCAGGCGGGTGTCAAGCAGGGGGCTGATGCAGCAGCCGACAGCGTGCTCCAGGGAGGGCACCAACTGCAGTGGGTATGAGCGTATAAGGTGCGACATGAGGTAGGGCTTACCCTTAGCATGGTACGTACGAATGGGCACATGCAAACACACACGTAGTACGAGCAACCATAAGTCCAGCTACCCACTCCCTTGGAATGTGAACACTGCCAGATGTATGCCAAATGTATGCCGTACAATGCCAATCTACTGCCGTACAATGCCTACTATTTCCTGCCGTACAACCCCCCCTCCTCTTCCGCACCTGCTCGCAGCCATGCACCACCTTGGCTACCCCCGGCTCCTCCAACAACACCCTCAAGCTGCTCAGCAGTACGACACCCTCCATCGGACCCGCAGCCGCCGCATCCAACACATACACCGTCGCAGGCAGGACACCGCCCGGCGCCAGCGGCGGCACGCCGCCAGCCGCCGCCGCCGCCGCCACCGCCGCCACCGGCTTGAGCGACTCCACCGCCGGCGCGTACAACAGCACCAGCGCAGGCATGCCTCCGACGCTCTTCGCCGCCAGCCCAATTTGCGGGCAGGACAGGCAGTGCGCGAGCGCCGTCACGTGGGGGGTGCTGTACGGCAGGGTGATGATGTGGGTGTGCGGATCGGGCAGGAGGTCGGGGGGGATGGTGGGTGAAAGCGCCGCAGCCAGCGCGCGTGCCGGCTGCGTGGCGAGAACCTCCGCCACCTCCGCTGCGCTGACGCCGCCGTCGCCGCCGCCAGCGACGGCGGCGGCGGCCGTCCCGTCGTCATAGACTGCGGCGGCGGCGGCATCAGCCTCCGCCTGGTCCCCTTCTTCTTTTTCGTATTCCTCAGCGTATGGCTCCTCCTCGACGCCCTGGGTAGCAGTTCTGTGTGTCAGGGTGGGCAGGGCGGCCGGTGGCGTGGGGTTGAGCCCAGCGGATAGCTCCAGGCTGTTGAGGTTGAGGCGAATGGCCCAGTCGCGCGCGTTGCCTGCGGACTTGTCGACCTGGAACACGAGCGGCATCTGCGGGAGGGGGGTGGAAACGTGGAATGACAAGTGAGAGGTGAAGCAACGGAGTCCAATCCAGGAGGGGGGAGGCAGCAGCGATGTTGCCAGGAGGAGGAGGAGGCGGAGGAGGAGGCGGAGGAGGAGGCGGAGGAGGAGGCGGAGGAGGAGGCGGAGGAGGAGGAGGAGGAGGAGGAGGAGGAGGAGGAGGGCTGACAGGCTGCATGGGAGGTTGGGTGCACCGGCTGGGCCTGGTTTGGCTTGACCCGTCACCCGCACTTTGCAAGCACACCAGTTGCGGCCAGGTTTCTTAACACACGCTCGCGGCCCTTTGCCTAACCTACCAAAGCACACCCCAGTGTGTTTTCCCAACTCGCACGCACCTGCTGAGCCATGACCACCACATTGATTGGGAACACACCCGGAGGCCGCCGGTTGGAGTAGGCCTGCGAGCCAAACGGAGGAGGAGGAGGAGGAGGGAGCAGCAGCCCTTAGACCAGCCACCACCTCTCAAGTAGCTAGGTAGGTAAAAGGAAAGGGAGGCACACGGGTGCCAACCCATCAGGCTCCTTTTCTCATTGTAACCTCTGACTTCAAAGGCGGAGTACCGGTAATTGTAATTGCCGGCATCAGACAGCGACATGCGAGTCAACCCTGCAACACACCCACCCACAACCCCGCACACCCACCCTCAACCCCCCCTCAACCCACCTCGGGCACCACTCGCTTCAGCAGCGCCGCCACCTCCTTCAGCGACATGCTGTAGGGCCGGTAGGGCTGACCCGTGGGTCCGACCCAGGCGCCCTGCGGGCCGGAGGGCGTGCGGTGCAACAGCGCATGCGCCACGGCACGCCTCGCACGCGTGATGAACTCCGCGCCGCTGCTGTTGTCCAGCCGGTCGTTGAGAGCCCGTTCGAGGCGGGTATAGTAGTCGGCGGGCTGGCCGGGGGGTGCCTCGGTGGGGGGGAAGGCGGAGGCGGAGGAGGTAGCAGCGGCGGCAGAGGAGGAGGAAGGGGCGCGGTGGGGCGGAGGTGCGTGGGCAGCGGGTGAGGGGGAGGAGGGGTGTGGGGCGGCGATGGCGGCACTGGCGGCGGCACTGGCGGCGGCGGCGACGGTGGCGCTGTCGTCGCTGGGAGCCCTGCGGCGCACGGGGGAAGGGGGGGATGTTCGGTGGGCTGCATGGGGCGCTGCATGGAGAATTGCGTGGAGGGGTGTGGAGGGGTGTGGACTCGCCTCTCGCTGGCCCTGGTTAGTGCCCCATACATGTGTTGACTTCATGATGACGTCACGATGAGCTAGTGCAGCACGCACTGACACAACGGTAACATACCGGGGCAGCACACACACCCACACCGGGGCAATCACAGTACGTTCCGACTCGTGGCCAGTTCTCTTACCACCCAGCCAGTTCTCTTAGCACGCAGCCAGTTCTCTTACCACCCAGCCAGTTCTCTTAGCACGCAGCCAGTTCTCTTACCACCCAGCCAGTTCTCTTAGCACGCAGCCAGTTCTCTTACCACCCAGCCAGTTCTCTTAGCACGCAGCCAGTTCTCTTACCACCCAGCCAGTTCTCTTACCACCCAGCCAGTTCTCTTACCACCCAGCCAGTTCTCTTACCACCCAGCCAGTTCTCTTACCACCCAGCCAGTTCTCTTACCACCCAGCCAGTTCTCTTACCACCCAGCCAGTTCTCTTACCACCCAGCCAGTTCTCTTACCACCCAGCCAGTTCTCTTAGCACGCAGCCAGTTCTCTTACCACCCAGCCAGTTCTCTTACCACCCAGCCAGTTCTCTTACCACCCAGCCAGTTCTCTTACCACCCAGCCAGTTCTCTTACCACCCAGCCAGTTCTCTTACCACCCAGCCAGTTCTCTTACCACCCAGCCAGTTCTCTTACCACCCAGCCAGTTCTCTTACCACCCAGCCAGTTCTCTTAGCACGCAGCCAGTTCTCTTACCACCCAGCCAGTTCTCTTACCACCCAGCCAGTTCTCTTACCACCCAGCCAGTTCTCTTACCACCCAGCCAGTTCTCTTACCACCCAGCCAGTTCTCTTACCACCCAGCCAGTTCTCTTACCACCCAGCCAGTTCTCTTACCACCCAGCCAGTTCTCTTACCACCCAGCCAGTTCTCTTACCACCCAGCCAGTTCTCTTACCACCCAGCCAGTTCTCTTACCACCCAGCCAGTTCTCTTACCACCCAGCCAGTTCTCTTACCACCCAGCCAGTTCTCTTACCACCCAGCCAGTTCTCTTACCACCCAGCCAGTTCTCTTACCACCCAGCCAGTTCTCTTACCACCCAGCCAGTTCTCTTACCACCCAGCCAGTTCTCTTACCACCCAGCCAGTTCTCTTACCACCCAGCCAGTTCTCTTACCACCCAGCCAGTTCTCTTACCACCCAGCCAGTTCTCTTACCACCCAGCCAGTTCTCTTACCACCCAGCCAGTTCTCTTACCACCCAGCCAGTTCTCTTACCACCCAGCCAGTTCTCTTACCACCCAGCCAGTTCTCTTACCACCCAGCCAGTTCTCTTACCACCCAGCCAGTTCTCTTACCACCCAGCCAGTTCTCTTACCACCCAGCCAGTTCTCTTACCACCCAGCCAGTTCTCTTACCACCCAGCCAGTTCTCTTACCACCCAGCCAGTTCTCTTACCACCCAGCCAGTTCTCTTACCACCCAGCCAGTTCTCTTACCACCCAGCCAGTTCTCTTACCACCCAGCCAGTTCTCTTACCACCCAGCCAGTTCTCTTACCACCCAGCCAGTTCTCTTACCACCCAGCCAGTTCTCTTACCACCCAGCCAGTTCTCTTACCACCCAGCCAGTTCTCTTAGCACGCGGCCAGTTCTCTTAGCACGCGGCCAGTTCTCTTAGCACGCGGCCAGTTCTCTTAGCACGCGGCCAGTTTTCGTTTTCTTAACACACCCACTGACCTCAGCCTCAGCCCCGCGTAGCTCTTCCCCTTCAGTAGCAGCGCCGCCCCCGCCGCCACCTGCCGCCGGGCCGGGGGGCAGCACCCAACCACACGTGAGGGCGGGACAAGCACGTGGGGGCGGGACGGACGGGATAGGCGGGTGCCACAAGGGCGGCAGGGGGGCACAAGAGCGGCAGGGTGCCACAAGACACACGGGCAAAAAGAAAAATACCCAATGTGGTGAATGAGGGAGAGTCGAAGACCATAACAGACCATATGAAACCTCCGGCGGGTTAGGCCAAAAAGCAAAATAGGGATAGCAAACCACAAGACACGGAGGTTCAAGTACCGCCGGCGGCCCACCTGTTCCGGGTGCTCCCTGGCCAGCTGCACTAGCCCCGGGTGCACCAGCGTGATGCGGTAGTTGGGACTGGGGCGTTCGGCCTGGGGGGGGGGGTGGAGGGGGTTGGGGGGGGTTGGGGGGTGGGATGAAGGTAAGGAGGGTGGATGGAGGGAGGTATTAGATGGGCTGAGCCGCATGAAACCTGACTGTGATCGTAGGATAGCAGGAGCCCCCGTACCGGTAGGGTGTTACTTAACGGTGCTGTGCCCTAATAACCTGTGTCTCCTATGGTTTGGTATGGTCTTTGACCCCCCCTCCGTACAAGGCCCACCTGGAACACCTCCGGCTCCTCCTCGAACAGCGCCCGCATGGCGCCCTGCGCGCAAGGCAGGGCAGCAGGCAGCAGGCAGCAGGCAGCAGGCAGCAGGCAGGGCAAGGCAAGGCCGCATGCAGGAGGTCAGGGGGTTGGATGAGGTCGGGTAGTGGTGGCTGGTGGCTAGAGCACCAAGAGCACCAATAGCAGCAGCACCCACTCCCCCCCCACCACCACCGGCTCCCCAGCACCTGTCTTCCTACGGAGTAGTCATACAACCATCAGTGCGCATTTCGCGGCCCACCCATGTACCGGGTTGTTAACCACCACCACCACCACCACCCACCCCCTGCCCCCCCCCCCGAGTTGCTTCGTCAGTGTCTCATTATATGTTTTACCCCCCCCCCCCCACCTTGGGCGGCTTCAGCCCCAGCTCCGCCAGCAGGATGCCGCAGGGGGAGGAGCGCAGGGTGAGCGGCGGGTCGCCCGACCCATGGGTCGCCCCCAGGGAGGCGGCGGCCACCAGTGCCAGGGCGCGCTTGGCGAGGGCTTCCGGGCGGCCCTCGGGGATGGCGGAGCGGAGGGCCTCCTGGGGGGAGGCAGGGAGGGGAGGGAGGGAGGGAGGGAGGGAGGGAGGGAGGGAGGGAGGGAGGGAGGGAGGGAGGGAGGAGAAGACAATGTGATTAATTTCATACGAAGCAACGAAAAGGGTTCCAAACACAGGCAGGAAGGGTTGAAAGGACGGATGAAGAGGATGGTTCCTCTTCCTTCCCGGCTCGCTTCCTTCCCACCCACGCACCCACAACAAACGCACCTTGACTCGCGGCGGAATGCCGGCTCCGGAGCCTGAAGCTGCGGGGGCGGGGGCAGGGGCGGAGGCGGCTGCAGCTGCTGCAGGGGAGGGTGCGGGCGAGGGCGAGGGTGCGGCTGGCATGAGTGCGGGACCTGCGATGGCGCCGCCGCGCGGGGGCACTGGCTGCACGCGTGTGAGGTCGCCCAGCCGGCCGGCTGCAGCGTCCTGCGGGTAGGGGGGGGTCAAAGACCATAACAAACCATAGGGGGGGGTAACAACAGGAATTCCAATGTGTGGTGTGATAATGATAGCAGTTGCTGACAATCCCTGGTGAAATCCATGCGTGTAGGGGGGGGGACGGGGAGGAGGGTTCGGAGGAGTGTTCGCTGGTGTGGGTTCTCTAGTGGCGTAGGTTAGCGGGTGTGCGTGTGCGGTTAGCATGACTCAAGAGTTGCACCCCAAAGCCCAATGCTGCCGGCACCTTCACGTCTACTTCTATTCCCCACACTGTCACAGCTGGTTCGATCGAAACCAATTCTCTTCCCAAGAGGTCGGGCTCGGTTTTGCAGCCAATTGATGCAACACACGTTTGGTGCGGACAGCATCTTCCGACAATCCAGTACGTTCCTACTGGCGGCCAGTTTTCTTAACACACACACACGCGCACCTGCAAAAGTCGATCTGCA
Organism: Astrephomene gubernaculifera; assembly: GCA_021605115.1. Lineage (NCBI taxonomy): Eukaryota > Viridiplantae > Chlorophyta > Chlorophyceae > Chlamydomonadales > Astrephomenaceae > Astrephomene > Astrephomene gubernaculifera. Next base: position 118,437 of record BMAR01000057.1, on the reverse strand, counting down.
TCCAGTCGCGCGAATCGAGCCGAGCCGCTAATCAGGGGGCTTAGGCTGATGTAACCACCGCCGCCGCCACTGGATCCGGTACCGTTGGATCCCGACCGTTGTCTGCCGTACGGCGGTTGCTGCTGTTGTTGTTGCAGGTTGTTAATGTTGTTAGGCTGGTCATCAGGCGAAGGTGAAGGTGATTTGGTCAACCGCTCTGTGAGTACGGCAGCCAAGGAGAATGTCGTACCGCGGGCTGCCGCGAGGCGGCTGCGAGGTCCGTTGGCGGTCTGTGAGGAGGAGGATGAGGAGGAGGAAGAGGAGGAAGAGGCCGGGATGAAGAGCGGGATGGGTGGAGTCGGGGAAGTAGAAAACGATCCGATGGCAGGATCCAAGATCCTACACACCCACACCACCACCTTCCAACCGCTTCCACACAACACCTGCTTCTAACCCCCCACCTCCCACCTGCACCACCACCGAGCCCAGTGCCGGCATGTTCATGGAGTGTCGCACACCCCCCGGCCCCTCCGCCTCGATCAACGCCGCCGCCGCCGCCCGCCGCACGACGCTGACGTCATCCTCCCCGGGGTAGGCCGCCGCCACCGCGCGCCGTAGAGCCGCCTTGCGGAGGGCGGGGGTGTCCAGATGGAGCACCCACTGGCACCTGAAGAGGTGGGAGGGGGTGCGAGTTAGGGGTGGGTTGGGGTGGGTTGGGGTGGGTTGGGTTGGGTTGGGTTGGGGTGGGGTGGGGACCTTGCGACTGGGGCTGTTGCCAAGTGTCAGCCCTCTTTCAAGGGAAGAGGGAAGGGAGGTCCAAGTCGAGGACTTCCCTTCCATGTGACTTTCGGACGAACGTACGGCATATCAAAGAGACAAGCAACCCAAGCCCTTGAGTCAATCCTGGCCCTATCTCCCTGATGTCGTACACATACATACGTATATAGCTACATACATCCTTGTTAGCGTACAACTACACACCAGGTTCTGTGAGGACTTCATCTTCCGACAATCGCAGTACGTTCCTACTCGCGGCCAGTTTTCTTAACACACCAGTTTTCGTTGTACGACAGTTTGAGTGCCTCCGGAACCAGCGCCACAGTCGCCTCCGCGAACTCCTTGAGCTTGGGCAGCTGGGAGGCGGGGTCGCGCCAGGCGGCTCCCAGCTCGCGGTGCTTGGCCAGGCGGAGGCCGGCCTGCCACAACACAACACACACACACACGCAGCCGGAAAGGGCTTTTCAGGTATCCCGAACCAGCCCGAACAGGAACAGAATTAAAGCAAAGCTACACGCCCCACAGGTAGGAAAAGTGAGGAAAAGTGAGAAGGCACATCTTGGAGGAAGCCATTTCAAACAAAGCCCAGGTGCCAGGCCCCTCCTGCACCTTCCGGGACCTCCCTGACACGCAAACGGCGGCTCTCCTTTCCCACCCCCCACCCACCTCCGCAAAGGTCATCATGCGGTTGGGTCGCGCCCGCAGGCCCCCCACCAGCGCCCGCCGCAGCCCCGACACCAGGTCCTCCCCCGGCAACACAACCGCCAGACACAACTCCAAATCGTCACCCGCACCCGCACCCCCACCCGCAGCAGCCTCAGCAGCAGCTACTGCTGCAGGAGTGGCAGCAGCACCCGCAGCAGCAGCAGCAGGCGAGGAGGCAGCAGGAGCACCGCCGCCCCCACTTGAAGAGGCGGCAGGGGCGGCGGCTCCCCCGCCTGAGCGCTGCCTAGGCGGTACATAGAGCGCGACGCTGGGAGCAGCAGTGGGTCGGGATGCGGCGGCAACAGTCGTACCGGCACCCGCCGCGGAGGAGGCGGAGGCGAAGGCGGAGGCGGAGGAGATATCCGCAGGTTCCTGACTGCCCCCGGATGCGGACTCGCCCGGGACATGCTCGTCGTCACCGCCGCCGCCCGCCACTGGATGGACCCATGGGTCGGCCTCAGCAATGTCGGTCCGGTCGCCTGCCGCCGCAATCACATCGGTGTGCACCTCCGCGTCTGCCAAGAGTGCCGTACCATGGTCATCGGCGTCGGTTCGTTCGCTGGCGGCGGCGGCGACTGCGGCCGTGGCGCCTCCGTCACTCACATCACCGCCGCCTCCACTGGCAGCCGACTCGCTTCGGCTGACGCTGCGCTCGACCGCCTCAGTGACGCTTTCCTGGCGCGGCAGCGCGCCTTCCTGGCGGCTCGCCGTCGTAATGCCGCCGCCCGACGACTCGTCAGTGTCGGCGCCGCCGAGGGAACGTACGACAGGCCCGGCTGCGTCCGACGCCGGCGACGGCGTGTCGGGTTGTAGGCGCTGCTCTAGCAGCAAGTGCGCGGCATTGGCATGTAGCCCACCATTGCTGACGCCGCTATCTAGCCTTGGAGACACGGCTGTGGTGGCCTCCCCAGGAAAGTCACCGTTCGGATCAACCGATGAGACTTTGGCGGGAGCATTGGGGTCAAGGCCAATCTCCGGTAGGTTCGGGTGAAGAACGATGGCCAAGCCATCGGCTGAGGTCGAGAACTTGCCCTGAGCAGAGATCCAATCCGTTAGTTGCTCGAAGGGCAATGGGAAAGATGTTCCTGAATCCTGCTGCAGCTGCTGCCAGGCGGATTTGAGGTGAGACTCTGCGTAAAGCGCGGGATGTTGTGCAGGCATGGGTAAGGGAAAGTGGCACAGCAGACGACAACCGTTTGTTGACAACCCTTTTTTATTTGCCATCGTGATTATTGCCAAGGTTGCGACTTCGACATGGCATAGAGCCAGAGCTGTCATGCAGATGGCGGGTTTGTCAATAGGGCCGCATTAGCTTTTTAATTCATTCTTTAGGTACGGTGCACTCGCTATTGCCTAGGTATGGCGTAGACTCGTTAATTGGCTTCGCGTTATTAGCAATGCTTTACCTGCCGACGTCAACTCCGCCGCAAGCGCGTGTGGATTTCCATCACTCGATACTGAAGACCCCTGACTCATTATAAAATTAACTAAATTCTGGCTGATCCAATCGTCGGCGTCGTCCATTTTTAGCCGCAGCCTCTCGATCTTTCTGCTTTCGCTGCTTAAGAGTGCTATCACTCACTCCATCATAGCCTTGTTACATGGATTGGTATATAACTGCAACCGGGGAATCCTTAATGAGACTTAATCATGAGGAAGAAAAGGCATAAAACACAAGGCTGCTTACCAAGTGGCCAATAGGCATGCTGTTTCCGTCGATCAAGATGTGCATACACTTCGATGAAGGTCGGCTGTTAGCCGCATTCGTGTCCTATACGGTTCCGTTGCTCCTATTGTGGGTGCGGCGGTTATGGCACCGTACGCGATTGCATCGGTTGTCGTACAGTTATGCAGGGCATGCGATCACGGCATACCTGCCCTTTACCCTTAAGGGCTTACTTGCTACACTCTTGAAATGCGCTTAATGAGCTGTTCAGGCCTACGCATGGGTATGTATGGCTATGTGTAGTAGTTGCTACCGTATTACGGCTGTGTTCAGGCATACATGGTTAAGGCATCCCTCTAAGCAGGAGGGTGCTGCCTCCTGGAGAGTGCCCGCAAAGTCCTGGCCCCTTAGCACTACTCCATTGGCAGCCGGTTGAAACACCCAGGCCTTACCAAACAAACGGGACCTAGGAGGCCAAGGATGGCCAGTCCCGGCGCTGGTTCCTGTCGCAGCTTTCCCCTCTCATGCACTGCATGCATGCGCAGAGAAGTAGCCAACAAGATTGCCGAGATTGCAATATACCTTGGACATGAGTGGTGCAGCTACCGGGCCCTGTCCCGGTGTCTGCAAGGCAAGCAAGGGTTGTCAACAAATACCATTGGCTTGCATAGGCGCTGATCCGAAGGGCCTCTTGAAATCTGAAGGTGTGATGGCATGTCGCGCACATCGGTGCAGATAGAGCGAACAGGCGCATGACAGCAGAGGACAGAGAACCACGAACTATATGTTTGCGTGTGGCAGGCGGTGGTTCATACAGCTGGCCAACAATTGGAATTAATATAAACCTGCAGTATCTGCAAACTGCGATACGTAAAGGCGTCGCAGCCCGGTGCGTTGGCGTTACCCGTTTGTGATTCACGTGGACCACTGATGCAAGCGCAAGTCCTCCGCATAAACGTTGCTGGTACTGTAGTAGTATAATTCCTCTGCTGTCTGGGACACATATAGAAACTTCATCGGTTCATGGCGAGTGCGCGGGTTCGTAAGCATCTGACGCAGCCTACGGAAGCGCTGCCAGGTCAGCTTTCTTACCCAACAATTGTATCTACTATCGCGGCACAGAGTTATGCAGGCCGCAATTAGTATATGTACCTATCGCGAATTCGCTATAGGGGAGTGTACCGGGATGGGTGCCGAACCCCGGAACCCGAACTCCAAGGAATACGGAGCCTGACTAAATAGTTCCAGCCAAGGAAAGGACAGCCAGGTCCTTAGTATTAAGTATTGTTCTCCTATATACGTGTTGCCCGCGCCTCGGTAGGAATCTTTAGGTGAGGCTGCTCTTTTTCTCGCAGAAAGGTTCTCCGCCAGCGGGCTCCTTTTCCCCTGCAGACTTTTAATACGACCGCACCATAAGCGTTACGTTAAATCACTGAGTGTGGGCTTATTGTGGAAACACACTGCATAGGACAGGAGGTTTGGCGCTGCGTCAATTTTCCATGCCTCGGAACGCGGACCCAGCCTCTGGCTTCTTAGGCCTACGGAAGCTGAAGTCAATCTTTTCTAAATTAAGTAAAGCCAACCTAAGTTCCGACAGTAGGCCGAGTGGCGTTGAACTGTCTCAGGACTCGGATGGCTGCAAGCAGACGCCGTCCTTTAACTCCGGTTGTTCACCAGGATTCGGCCGCGCATCCTTACCTGTCGCACCATGGAGGTTAGTACTCGACTTGTATGTATGTCGGTCTTTTCCTTGGGGGCTCGACCTTCTTAGGTTTCGGGGAATTGCGCCCTTAGAAAAACTCACCGCGCATGAACTCATACTTCTTCCTCTCCAACCCTGTACTTTCTACGCTCCTTCCCACAGGCGAACCGATTCCCGGCTCAGGTCACTCCTAGTAGCGGCTGTCGACGGCGGTCGCAGCACGCCTCCTTCACCCATCCCAGGCGCTGAGCCTTCCGAACCGCCATGCAGCGCACCCCAACCTCAGGCCGGTGCGGAAGCAGCATCTGGCATGTTGTCCCTTCCAGAGGAACGGGCCCTCTGTGCCAACGCCCTTTCCGCACCCCTCACAGCCAACGAACCCAAAGCAGCCCAAAAGCGCGGCCTCAACCTCTCAGCCGCGCGCGCCCTGCAATTGCGCTCCCCCAAGATGCCGCCGGAAGGTGCACGGCCGGGGGACGACGCTGCTACAACCGACAACAACTACAACAGTGCTACAGCCAGGCAGCAGCCGGTGGCTGGGATGCAGGGTGTAGCGGCGCGTTCGCTGGGCGCGGCACCTTCATGGTACGGAGAAGCCGTACCGTCGAAGTTCCGGAAGGAGATCCCTACCAACCTTGCAGCCGCAGCCGCTGCTGCTGCTACATCTGCAAAGGCCGGGAAATCCGCCGCAGCAGGAGCCACTGCCGCCGCAGCTGCAGCCGCAGCAGCAGCGCAGGCGCCAGCCCCGGTTGCGTGTTCTGCAGAAGGGCCTCTAACCCCGGTGACGTCAGAGGCCACTCGGAGAGTGGCAGCTCCCGTGGAGGCAGCGGCGGAGCCGACAGCAGCAGCGCCGGCAGCAGGAACAGTGGCAACAGAGGTAGTGCAGGCAGCGGAGGCGGAGGTGGCTGCAGATGCGGCGGCGCTCGCTCTGGAGCCGCTACCTGAACCTCAACCGGAGGAGGCCCTCCGGGAGGCGGCTGCAGAGCGGGCAGTTGCATCCACGGCAGCATCCTTCGCTTCAACCTCAGCAACAGCTGCACCCGCGAATTCTTCTGGGCAGACGCCAGCAGCAGCAGCTCCCCAAGCATCCTCAGCAGCGGCTATTGGAAGCTGTAAGGACGCGGCAGGAGTGGCAGCAGTAGCAAAGCTGCAGGCAGTAGCAGCACCCACACCCACGCCCCCAGCAACAGCACCCGCAGCACCCCCAGCAGCCGCACCCCCAGCCCCCGCCCGGGCCCAGGCAGCCTCCGTTCCCTCTGGCCTGCCCGCCACCATCCTCCTGGCGGTTAGCCCGGGCACACCCCCGGCCATGATGCGCCCCTCCTGGTCCCTGGGTGACTACTTTGTGGAGCGGCGGCTCTACAAGTCCAGCACGTCCTCGGTGTACGCCGTGAGTTGCCGTATCTGATGATGCCGGGGGCTATATACCGATAGCTGCCCGAATGCCCTGCATCTCTCTGTCGGTTTTTTTGTGGTGCCCATTTCTTGTTGCTGTTGTGCTGTCCTGGCGTGCACTTCACCCTTGTGAAGTGCCACCCCCGGCCTCCATGCAACCCCAATGAGCCCCACCCCCGCCACTCTCCCATGCTGTCCTGTGGTTGTGGTCTCTCTTTGACTCCCATGCTGTCTGTCTTCCTGCTCCCCCTTCTCCCCCGTGTTGTTGCACTTATTTATAATTTTCACTCCCACCCCCGCCAGGCGGTGTGCCTGCGCTCCGGTCACCCCGTGGCGCTCAAGGTGTACAACCTGAACCGGGTACCCGCCAACGTGGCGCACATGCTGATGTGGGTGGCAGGGGGGACGCCGGGAGGAGGAGGGGAAGAGCCGGGGGCGGAGAGGGGGTGCAAGCGGGGAAGAGCATGGGGCGGGGAGGGAGTAGAAGCTGGGAAGAGGCAATGGACATGTGCTTGCGCAGGTTCACATTCTGTGCCATCCACTGGCCGTGTTTGAGATAACGCCGGGAATCGCTGTTCACCACTGTATGTAACCTCTGCTTTGCAACGCCTGCGCGCTTTTCCTTGCCCACAGGCGTGAAATTGAGATCCAATCGTCGGTTGTCCATGAGAACATCACATTGCTGTACGCCGCTTTCCAGGTAACGGAAGCACACCACCGCGTCTAACAGCGGTCACGGACTGCTTTACTCTGTCCGCCCGATGTTTTGCCGCCCTTGGTTGTTTTCCTTCACATCTTTGTGCTCTGCTGTATTGTGAAGCTGGGTACCTTGTTGCTAACAGCTGCGGTGCATTTCGGTGCTTGGTGTGGTGCAGGACGTTGCGGCCGCCCGGCTGGTGCTGGTGCAGGAGTTCGCATCGCAGGGAGACCTCCACGATGTGCACAGGTGGGGCCGGGCGAAGTAAAATTCAAATAACCAAATATTGTTTAACAAGCTGTAACGGTGTTTGCGTCGTTCTTTGGTTTTCAATTTTCGGGTGATCTTACTTAAACCTTGTTAGTTTACATCTTTGCTGCTCTTTTCTGTACTATATCTTTCCTTCGCACTGTCTTCGCTGCGGCCAGGGCCCTGGGTTGTCGGATGAGCGAGGACCAGGCGCGAGTGCTGGTGCTGCGGCCGCTGCTGAACGCGGTCGCACATTTGCACGCGGAGCAAATCATCCACCGCGACATCAAGGTAAGAGTTTGAAAAGTTTAGTCGACCAAGTTCTTAGGAAGGCCAAATTGGCTCTAGGTTCTATTAGTTTTGGCGGTGGTTGCTGCCTGGTGGTATTCGTAAGCATTAGTAATATGATTGCGAATGGCCTCAGGCGGTTACGATGATAATCGCAACATATTGCTACTTTTTTGCCGTGCATGCAGCCCGAAAACATCTTGTTCCGCAACGACTGGCGGCTCATGCTCGCGGACTTTGGCGTCGCAATCAACATCGGCGCGGAGCGAGCCGTAACACGAGCGGGTACCGGTAAGTCGCAACCAACTCCTACAACTAATCGCGAATTCATCTCCTCGTTTGTGCTCAGCTCGTTTTCACCCCTTTAAACTTCCTTTCCGGACCTCCCCCTCCCCTTCCTGCCGCCCGGCGCAGTGGGCTACATGGCCCCGGAGGTGGAGCGCTGCCCCATCAAGGACCGCCCCGAGGACAACAAACACGACATGGGTCTGTCGTACACTACTGCTGCGGTAAGGAGGAGGTCTGAGGGAAGGCGACCTTGAACACAGTTGATGCAACAGCGAGACTGCAAGTTTGCTGGTTCAGTCCATGCCAAGCAGGAAAGCCTTCATCAAAGCTATTTAGCAAGGAAACTATAGGAAAGCCGGGGGAAGTATATGGAAGGATAAGTTTTACTCGCCGACCGATAAAGATGTATCAGAACACAGGAACCGTCGCCCTAACCACCATAATGTAGCACCCTTTCCCGCCTCCTCCCCTCTCTAACGCCGCCCACTTTTCCCCCCTTCACAGGACATTTGGGCAATCGGCTGCCTGGCCTACACGCTCCTGCTCGGGTTCTCGCCGTACATTGCGGGCAGCCACGCCTCTCACGGCTGTAGCATGGTGTTCAGCTTCCCAAGTACGACATCCCCGCAAGCACGTGACTTCATCACCAGTGCTCTCGCAGAGCGGCCCGAGGACCGTCCTACAGCCATGCAGCTCCGAAAGCATGCCTGGATTTGCTCTTGAGCTCCTTTTTATTAAAAGGAAAACACTAGCCTGGATTTGCTGTTGAGCTGTTGGGGCCATGTTCTCCCTAAAATCCTAACATCCCCATTAGCAGCAGTCCGGTCTTGACGTGATCGTCATGAAGAAGGGAGCTTGGCAAGCGTGCGGCCGCCGTGGCGATCACAGCACGTACTGCTACCGAAGATTCGTGTACCTGTTTTTGATGTTGCAATTTATTGTGGTCCGTGCTTGTTGGTCCTGAGACTGGTGTAAGGTTCCTTGATTTGAAGATCAACTTTTGAAGGTCTTGGAAGATCGCGGAACGGTGTGGGAGTGATGAGCCCTTCATTGTACACGCCCCATCTTGTTTGCTGCATCCGAATTTTCCATGTGTTTGGTGAACACGTTATTGAGTATGACACGTCACTGACCACGGCACTTGTTAACTGCGTAGCTAGTAGTCCCTTACATACACTGCTCCTTGTGTATGCGACCGCGTTTTTTCTGCTTGTACGGCCGTGATTTGCAGCAGTGTTACTCTTGCAAAGCGGCTGTGATGATTGAAGGTTCACCTCACCGGTGACCTAGGTGCCAATTGTGCACACGATCTGTGATTTGGAGATTAGGGTTGCGACAAGTGTGTTGGAGGCGGGTATGGCAAATGTGGTTTGCGCGTGTGTGTATTGACGGTGTGTCAACGGTCAACGGAGTCCCGCCTCTCCCCGCCGCAGCCCTGATCCCTGCAGTGCTCGAAGCATTCTAATTGGTAGTCTGCTTACCTTTCCGGGCATGTGCCCGGCAAATCGGTTTGCCTTGGTATGATGGTATGTCGACTGGTACTTGGTTATTTGACTGGGTGTGGTTTTTGTTGCCACTCACATAGCCCCTTTTCCTGTGTCATTGCCTTTCAAGTGCAATTTAGTACAGATATTTAACGCGTGCCCACGTTTGGAGGTCTTTTATGCGTGCACAAACCTGTGTGCGAAAACGCATGTTTTGTTTGGTGTGACACGCTTCTTGTTCACTGATTTGTTATTATTAGCAGGTTGTGATGTAATCCCAGGGCGGAAGAGGTCTCATGGGGTTTCTGGACTGGGTTCCTCGCTAGAAACGCGGATGTGTGTGCCTCACGTCTGCGCTGCTGCCGAGCCCGCCGAAGACTTGGAGAACAGATGGGTACGACAAAGGTGACAGTACGGCAGGCTTACGGGCTACATTCGTCCGTACACCCGCCCCCGTACGTGACGCGGGCACGGCGTTTTATGTTTGCGAGTACTAATGTCGTAGTTTGTGGGGGTCCACATGTGTGGATGTTTTGTACGTATGTCCTATGTGCGTTGGGTATGTGTGTTGGACTTTCTACTACCTTTTTAAGTAGGAAGGGTCGCAGCAGGTTGGCAGGTGACGGAGAAGTTGAGGAAGGGCCGAAGGGAGATTTATGTAAAATAGTGTGACTGACGGAATGAGCGGAACGAGCCAAGCTAGGCCCCAACGTTACTCTGTCCAACCTTCCGGTACCCTAAAGGCCCCATGCATGCAGAATGCTTGAGCACCGTGGCGTCGAAGCAGCAGCCAGTGCTACAACCGCCGACCCGCTGTTGGGATCTAGCTCGCCAGTTTCCCACCACTCGAGGATGCTGTTGCAGTTACATGTTGTTGCATGTAGTCCCGGATATATGAATAAAGGTACAGCCGTATGGCAGCATGAAACGGACTGTGAACCCAAGCCAGCACCACGCCACGGACGAGAAAGACACCCCAACGAGGCTGGTAATGGCCATCACAACTAGCAACAACTATATTTAGCAAAAAAAGATCGGATTTCCGTGCCGTGTGCCATGTATGGTCAACATTCCTCCTTCCCACCAGCCGGAACATACCCTAATGACACAGTTATGCCGCACACCTCACCCGCTCAGGTGTCGCACTTTGGTATGTTCCCTGCATATCACAGGGAACCCGTAACTCATTTTTTCTATACTGCTTCTCAGCTGCTGTTCCAGACCCTCATGAGTCACACATACATGTACACACCAGCACATGGCCCCCACAACCACACCCGAATGGAACAAGGTCCTGTATGAAACGCAAAATGTCGAAGTCGCATTAGGACGCTCGTTAGCTCGCCATGATTAAGAGCCGAGCCCGGCGCGCTTGCGACCTGCCGCATACCCGTAGAAATAAGTGCGCAGAAACCATGCTGCAGTTGCCAGTGTTATGGAGCTCTGGCGCTGGCCGCCATAGAATAGATGTCCAGTGCCAAGCGTGTGATGTTGTATACCCTTCCCGCCTTCAAAATCTTCTCAATGTCTCGTGCTGCTATGGTTTCCCTCTCAAATGTATCTAGTCCAGACAAGATGCGACAGCAACACAGGATAGGTAATGTTTCATGGAAAAAACGCCGCCAAAAATTTTATTTCGAGCGCGACAGGCTCCCAAAACGAGTTGGGGGGCCCTCTGTTCGTGTGTCTCCCCCACCATTGAAGATAATAAATAACCAACCAGCCAAGGACCGGACAAAACGCTGCACATGAAAAAGGTCTGACATGGTGTGAAGGGTGATGATGTGAAGACCGCGAATGCTAATGACACATTGTCATCCCCGCATGTGTGCTCAATTGTAACGGACGTGAAAATGCCTCTCAAAACGTGATCGTCTATGTGAGTGTGTGCTTTACGGCACTGAAAGCGGGACGCATGCAGAAGCTGTGCCCTCTTGTGGCCTTGCATATTAGACAGGCGTCACACACACGCCTGGGATTACCTGCTTAGCATTGCAGCTGTAGCAGGCTTACGGCCCAACCCACACGTGCATCGTCCGTGACAGACCTCCTCCCAGGAAAACAGCATTCCTCATCATGCTCTCATCAGCCGTCATCAAACCCTAGTTCCCCTTTGCACCATCCCTTTGCATACCATCCCTCCATCCCCAAGCGCCCCCCGCCGTCCTGCTGTGACATCTTAAAACCCCTCTCTCCCCATCTGTCCTTCTCACCTTCCCACTACACTTCCTCACCGACCCATGGGACTGCCGCCACTCCACATCCAGCCTCCAAACCTCCAATCCCACCTTCCATCTGCGCCCCATGCAGGCCTCCTTCTAAGCTCCAGCCCATCACTGCCCCGAACCAGAACCCCGGCTGCTAAACAATCTCTTGAACAGCCGCGCCAGACCTCGCACGTTACCACGCGGCGGCGGCTCTGTAACCGCTTCTGGACCCATCACCACCGCTCCCCCGTCAAACTCCTCCCCCTCCTCCTCTTCCACCACCGCTCCACGCGTGCTGGGTACTGCAGCATCCCTGTCCTCATCATGTGGCTCCAACTGCGGCTGCGGCTGTAGCTGCTGGTGCACCCGCAGGCCCTCTTCCTGCACCGGCTCTGGTTGCGGACCGTAAGCGCCGCCAGCCGTCGTCTCCCCCGCCATTGCTGCAACCGCGGTATTGTCATCAAGCTGCACCTGCTGCTGTTGCACCTGCTGCTGCTCCTGTTGGCCACTGTCAGCCCGGTCGCACCCACCATCACCTCCCGCTGCTGCTGCTGCTGCTGCATCTCCCACCTCCCGCAACTTGAGCAGCGAGCCGCTGCTGGTAGCGTCGTCAGGAGCCGAGCAGCTACTGCTGCTACCGGGAAGCGGCCGAGAGAGGTGCAATAGGGGCTGCAGCTGCAGCGGCAGCGGCTTTGCGCTTAATGCTGCGGTCTGCTGCTGCTGCCGAGCTGTAGCTTGCATGTCGTACAAAGACGAGGTCAGTGAGGAGCCGCCGCCGTACATGGCTGTTGATGTCCTGCCGGTTGCAGTTGTCGTACAACTGCCAAAGAAGGTGGGCATGGAGCCAGAAGCGCACATGGTGGTTGTTGTCGTTGTGGCCGTTGTGGTCGTTGCGTTCGTTCTGTATTTATCCGTGGCGGTTGCGAGGGCGGTTGTAAGGCTGGTTCCGGCGGGGATCCAGGAACCCCGGTCCACGTCGGCTGCTGAGCCGCTGACGTGTCTCGGCGAGCCGTCAGAGGCACGCATGCCAGCGGCGGCGGTGAGGGAGGCAGATGAGGATGTGGGGGCAGCCGCCGGCTGTAGCGCCTGGGGTGCTACAGCTATCCGCATGCGTCGTGGAGGGCCCTGCTCCAGGTCTTGCGCGTGGAAGTTCTGCCGGTCCTTGTTGGCCTTGTCGCAATGTAGGCGAAGGCGGCGTTCTTCTAGCTGAGGAGGGCTGGGGTGAACTGAGGTCGCTGCCCTCGGCAGCAGTAGAGGTGGTGTGCCTACAGCCATACCTTCGCTGCCACCGCCGTCCATCGCGGCGTGCGCAGCCGGCAAGGCCTCCTTTGAAGGCGAGGATGTGGTAGCTGGTGCCGCAGCAACCACGTTACGACCGTAGCTGCTGCCGCCGATGGGTACGGTACCCAATCGCACGGCGCTGGACGAGAGATCCGAGGACGGCAGATCCACGTAATCCAGCGGGGAGGTGAGGCTGTGTGTACGAATGTACGAGGAAACCAGCTGCATCATACAGCGGTAGTCCAACCAATCTACCATCGCCACCGCCTCCGCAGCGGCAGCAGCCGCAGCCTCGGCTTCCGCCGGCAGCCTAGACGCGGTGCAGGTAACAGAGGGTACGGCATTCGTCACGCGGCTCGGACCTGCTACTCCCGGGCCCTGATCAGCAACTGCCGTCGCCGCTGTTGCTGCTGTCGTGGCTGTTGCGGAGATCCGAAAGAGTGCAGCGGGTGCATCCCAGCCAGAGGCTGCAGCAGCTGACTCGGCAAACCAAGAGGCAGCGAAGGCGTCTGCGTCTGTCTCTGCGTCTGCCGGCTGGCTGCGGCTGCATGCGCGCGCCAGGCCCCACAGGATGCGGAGCGCGGTGGAGGCTGCGGGCGGCGGCAACGCAGCTGCCAGGTGCAACAAGGTGGGGGCGGTCGCGCCGGAGGAGGGGCGCACTCCGGCCACTGCGATTGTGAAGGGTGGAGGGAAGGTAAGAGGTGCACAGTGCCCAAGCGTAAAAAAGGGTAGGAAGCGTGAAAGGGTAGGAATTGGGGAAAGGTAGGAGGCAGGGTAGAGGTAGACGACACGCTGTAAGCAATCGAGTGACGGTACGCATGCGAGCCAACAATGCTGTAGGAAGCCTACCGGCTTATCCACATATTAGCTGACCCGCGGGTCGGCTTGGCGTGTACTCGGCATGTACATCAACGCGGCACAGCACCGTCGCGCGTGCTCAGCGTTTGCATGTGACATGCGGTAAAGTCGCAACCTCCCGCCCGTTGTTTCACTTATTTAATTTTTTCCCACCACCACACCCACTCTCTCCCTTCTCACCAGGCGACCGCCAGTTCACACTGCTGCCCCCTGCTCGTGCCACCCACTCCGCCACTATGTGGACCACACGGCGGCATCCCGACAGTACCGCACACGTCAGCAGCTCCCAGGGTCCGCAGCGGGCGGCGGGCAGGCGGGCCAGCGGCTCCCCGAGGTCCACCATGTGGGAGCCCAGGAAGGCGAGCAGCCTCGGACAGCCCCTGCGTGCAGCGGTAGGCGGGTAGCGGGCCAATGCGTGCAGAAGAGGGAGCGTTACATGCGCGCATGGAGCGGAAGTAGGCATACGGCAGGGAAGCCTGCAGGAAAGTTTGCATGGGACGTGCGGGTGCATGCGGGCGGCGGGAAGTGTGTGGGTCCATCATGCATGACAAAGGGCAGGTGGTAGTGTATCAGCGAAGTAACGCCGGCGATTTTAACGCACAGCGGCTTCCACGCATGCACAGCGATGAATGCGCGGGAAGGACACGTGAGTTTGCATGCGTGACGAGGAATGCCTCTGATGCTGGGATACCCCTCAATGGGTTGCCCCACCAGCCCCAACAGATAGGCTGCCGTTGCACCACCAAGGCTACCAACCTAGACGTGAAACAGCAGCCCCAAGCCCCCGTCTCCTGAACCACACATACAGCGCCGGACAGCATGAGCCGGATAGCATGCAAGAGCCGGGAATGTAGCACTGGTACGCCCACACCCACACCACACCCACCACAGCGCGCTCAACGCCAGCAAGCTGCGACCCAACCGCAGCACACGGTCATGCGCGCCGCCGCCGCGGCTGGAGCTGCTGTTGCTACTGCTGCCAGCTGATGCCTGAGCCCGCTCGCCCCTGCATCCTGCATGACTTGCCTCCTCCGTACCCGCACTCGCACTCGCATCCGTACCCGCAGATGCCCTCGGATATGCACCCGTTGCTGCTGCTGCTGTCGCTGCTGCTAAACAACGCTCTGCATGGTCTACAAACAGACCTAGACCCTCCACCAGGCGCCTCGCATGCTCAGGCTGCATTCCCCGTGACAAGCAGGACTCCACCTCCGCCAACAGAGCAGCATCCTCCAGTACCAGCACCGACAGCCAAGGACCCAGCATGCTGCCAACCCGGGGCTCAAGGATCAGCAGGCCCTGTACGGGAGCATCGTACGGCAGATCTATCTCTACGTCGTACTCCATTCCTACGCCATCGTCGTTGTTGTCATGGGTCCGTGCCGCTTCATCGTCACTTGGAACAGGGTTGGTGCTTCGTGGCTCCCCCGCTTCCTCGCCGCTTGCCGTCTTATTAAACTCACGACGATCCCGTGGCGATGCATGGGACGAGGGCCAAGGTGGTGTTGGGTGAGGAGGCGATGGGGATTGCGACAGCGTAGATGTCTCACGAGCGTCGCCAACGATAATACTCCCGGTGGTGTTTGTGCTGCCGGTGATGCTAGTAGTGCTGACCGCTGCCGGCGTCGGCGCAGACTTCTCATGAATAGCTTCGGAGGTAGTGGTGGTTGCAGTGGTGGTTGTAGAGCTGTCAGTGTGGGAATCGTTGTTGTTGAGCGTGCAGCAACCAGCGCCGTTGCCGTTTACGGGTGTGATAGCTCGTACGGAGAGCGCCCGGCCGCCTAATCGTGCCAGCAGAGTGACCCCTGGGTCGGTCAGGTGCCGGCCGGAGACACGCAGTCGTATGCAGCCCTCTTCTTCTGCATACCGCGGGGGTCGAGAACATCAGGAAGAACCAGAAGCCAGGTTGTGCGTGCGTGTAATAGCTCTAGAATGACTACGGGTATCCATGTAGTAGGTACCTTAATCCATTGAACAAACTATAACTGGTTTAACGATGTCATTCGCAGTTTCATAGTATTAGCAGTATAATCTAAGACATGCATGGCTAAAGCAGTCACCATGAAGCGCTTCTTTCCTCTTTCTTCCTCCTACGCATCCGGCCCACCCACCTGCGTCCTCACTGCAAACCACCGGACCGCTCCCGCCGCCCGCCCGCAGGAGCTCAGGACGCCGAACAGTCCTCCTCAACCCGCCGCCGCTACCACCGCCCCGTCGCTCGCACGTCTCCTCCCAGCTGACCAGCAGCGGAGCCGCACCCGGCTGTACCAACAGCGCCTGATCTGCTACCTGAAGACACACGGCCTTGCTCCGCAGACTGTACGGCAGCGCTTCCAGCAAAGCGGCGGCAGCGGCGGTGGCGTTATCCACAGCGCTTGCATCATCGTCTTCGTCGTCATGGTGCTTAGAGCAGCTGTTTCTGGAGCCGGATCGTTGAAGGATTTGCATAAGCAACGGCTGCTGCAGGTGCTGCTGACCCGTGGGTCCTTCCTGACCCGTGAGGAGCGCATCTAGGACTAGTTCGGTGCAGCCTGCATGGAGAGCGGCAGGAGGACAAGAGGGCTGCATCAACACTGCAGTTTGAAAGCACAATCCGCATGAGATAGAAGGATTACGGTAAGGCAGAAATCCAGGTGAACCGCTCTTATGACTCGCTCACTCACACATTCCAGGTTTCCAGCCCATTGGTGCATGTGAAGCAACGCGGGATTAAACATTGAAGCAAAGCGGGATTAAACACGGGACATGTATTCCCGTCACACCTCCAACAACTTTCCTACCGTACTTACCCGGCCTCAGGCACCCCTGCATGATCTCCACAGGTGCCTCCCGGACGAGCGTTTGTAACCGTGTCCGAATATCGTACGGCAGTTCTTCTGGTCTGCACTGCGCAATCTTCAAGGAAATGCGCGTCAAAAGCATGTCAGGCGGCATCATCATCATCGTCGTGTTGCCGCAGGCTCCCGCCGCTGCAAAGGCACTGTTAGCGCCGCCGGCACCACAGCCGCCGGCGCCGTACGGAAGCTCCGTACCAACGGTTGCTGTTGTGCTGCTGCTGCTGTTACTGCTTCTGAAAAAGTCGGCAGCAGCTGGATAAGGAGGAACAACAATGCCAATACCAACACGGGACAAGGCCAGATTCCTCGCTTCCGAAAGGGACTGAAGTTGGGTTGCTGGAGAGGGGTGATGAGCTGCAGACTCGGGTGGGAACAGCATTCCTCCGCCGGGTGCCACCACGCCCGGTAGCGCCGATGCCGAGTTAACACCACACGACTCATAATAACCATTGGAATGGAAGCCCCGCATGGAGGCCACCTGGTTGCAGCTACCACCCATGGCGAAGACACCGTCTTGTGCAACGCAGGAAACCAGGCCTCCTGCTGCATGTGGAAGACCGGCAGCAGCAGAAGCAGCAGCAGCAGCAACACCAGCTCCGGAGCCCGAGTAGCAGTAACCTGTAGCACTTGACCAACCCGCTGTGAAGTGCCCTCTGCTGCCTGCAGGGTCAACAGTTGCGCCCAAGACATCACCGCCGACGCCGTTGTTGTTGTTGTTGTTGAAGAAGCTACCAAGCCCAGTTGACACACCGGGTGCCCAGCAGTGTGATGGAAGCGGCGTGTTTGCTGCTGCTGCGTGGGGAAGGGCGGCGCACCCGCCAGCTGTTGTTGCCATGGCGTCGGTTGTGGCCGCCAGGGGAACCCCGGGGGTTGCTGCCCAGGTACCGGCGCAGGGGGCTGCAAGAGTGGACAGGAGCTGTCGTCGCAGCATCTGTTGCTCGGCAGGGGGTCCCTGGCGGGAGGAGCGCCAAGATAAGAGTGGGCGGAGTTAGGGGCATAGTTTTCCTTACATTTGGGATGCACGCGGAGGAGACAAGTGCTGCTGCCATGGCAACGGCCTAGCAACACGAATCGCTGCCAAACTAGCTCGCAAACACCGGAAAGCTAGGAAACGATGTCTTACCTGGTCATCCGTAGCCCCCGGATGCATGTTGTTTGAGTTGGGGTCCAGCAGACGTGCCAACAGCCGTCCTGCAACTTGCACTGCCGGCCGCATGGGGGGCCGCGACCAGCAGGCTTGCGTCTGCTGCTGCGACTGCTGCAAACATGGCTGCTGCAAACATGGCTGCTGCTGCTGTAGTGGCCGGTACGGTTGTGCCTGCTGCGTCAGACCAAGCGAGTGCCATTGCCGCTGCTGCTCCTGTTGATGCTGCTGCTGCTGCTGATGCGATAGCGGTGATAGCTGTGGAAACAAAAGCTGCGAGTTTCCACCACACGCAGATGATACAAAGGCATGCGCCGGGTAAAGCACGTCGCGGTGCAACAACGGCAGCTGCTGGTGCTGCTGCTGGTGTTGCTGCTGCATGATGCCCCCAGCGGACAACCGAGCAGCAGCCTCCTTCTGCTGCACACCTAGCCCCTGCGCTACCACCGGCACCAACGTGGCGTCGAACCCGGCAGTAGCAGCAACCCCACCAGTCACGCTAACACCAGCACCCATCGGCAGCCCCAAATCACCTTCCACTGGTAGTGCAGGCAGCGGCAGACTTGCAGGGTGCGCCGTAGCAAGCCCGGCCATGCAAGAACCCGCACGCGAAAGCGCGTCCTGCTGGCCTGCTCCCTCCCAGCAGTTCTGCGGACCAGCCATGCCAGTTCCTGCTGCTGCTGCAGAATGGGTGATAATGTTGCTGCTATTGTTGACATCACGGGCTGCACCACAGCCCAGCCATGAGGGCTGTTGTGGGTTGGCCGTAGCAGCAGTAGCAGCAGTAGCAGCAGTAGCAGCAGTAGCAGCAGTAGCAGCAGTAGCAGCAGTAGCAGCGGTAGCAGCAGTAGCAGCAGTAGCAGCGGTAGCAGCAGTAGCGGTAGTGTCATCGGGAGCAACCGAGAGTTCGGCTCCCTGCGCGTGTAGCAGATCCCACAGGGTGTCAAGCAAGGAGCCCCCAAGGTCTGCAGCATGCTGGGGGTCGATGTCGTTGTCTTGCAGGGATACCAGGGGAGCAGCTGGGTGGCCCTGGGAGTTGTGTGCCGTCGTGGCGGGTGCGGTGGCGGTTAGGGCGGGAGTGTTACATGTAATGTCCGGACGGCTCGTGGGGTGTAGCGGAGGGGCGCCAAGGGTTGCGGTGCCCGCATCGCCGTGGGGTGCTCCCAGCGTTGCACTGCCCGCATCGCCATGATTACCGGCTGCCGCCCGGGTATCGGGTACTGGGGTCGCCAGCCTGGCAGCAGCAGGTGAACAGGAGTGCGTGAATGCGGGAACAAAGGTTGCAGAAGCAGGGCGGAAAAAGGAACCCGTAGCATCCCCGGCTACAGCCGGTATTGCAGCAGCAGCAGCAGCAGCAGTGGCGGGACTTGCGCCTTCCGCGTTAGAAGTGACTGAGGCGGAAGCAGACAGCAGCCCACCGGCGGTCGGTGGCGGCGGAGGAAGGCTAAGCATTTGATGAGGGGTGTTTGCCCCGCTCCTGCTGTCCTGCGAGGAATGCCTAGCAGGCAGGACATCGCCGAATGACGGTGTCACACTCAACTTGGCTGGCTGTTTGCTGCAGTCAGCATCTGCTAAAGGTCCTGCCTGGGGGTGCTGGAGTTGCAAGCCAGTTTGTTCCTCCTGCTGCCGCTTCTGCTGCTGCTCCTGCTGTTGGGACGTGGGCGCCGGATGCGATATGGGATATTGTCCTGAGCCGGGAACAAGCACGTCCTCATGTCGTTGCAATCGGGATTGGTTTTGCGTTGTGAGGGACAAGGTCGCAACATCCGACAGGCAGCCGCTCGGGAAGCTTTGCTCCAACGCGCTGCCCCGCGCGGCCACATCCGAAGCAGGAAGGCTATGCCAGGTCTGTGCCTGCTGCTGCAGCTGTTGCAGCTGCTGCGGGTGCTGTTGCAAGAAGCCTTGTTGCTGCTGCTGGCGCATATCCGCTTCAACCTGCTGCTGCTGCCTGAGCTGCTCCTGTTGCCACTGCCTGAGCAGCGAATCGCTTTGAAGCTGACTTTGCAACAGCGGGTGAAGCCGGTTGTTGCTTGGCTGGAACGTACTAGCATCCCTGGCGATGCCGCCAGGCTCGGGTTGCTGGTTTGCGGGAGCAGTTGGCAGGGTCGCCTGGCCAGCCCGCTCCCCAACCGCACCGCCGTTGCGCAGTGTTGCGCTCGAGCCCGAGATGAAGACAGCGCTCGAATGGAAGGGAGACGACAGCCCGTTATGCTCACAAGAAGAAGCCCGGTGGGTGCAGTCCAGGTAAGCAGCCGGCACGAACGGCGCTGCATCCCCGGCAACATTGGTGAAAGCGGGTGAACTGCCTAGCATGCTGTGAGGCTGCGAGGAGTTGTTTAACAACACGTCGAGGGCAGTGCTGGTAAGATTCGCCGGCCTAACTGCAACTGCCGGCGCAAGAGCAGCAGCAGTTATATCGGCAACGGTATTCTGCTGTTGCAGCATTGGCAGCAATGCAGAAGCTGCGCCTAACTCCTGCAGCCCGACGGTTGGTGCGATCCACGCCGCTGCAGTGCCCTTGGCGGGATCAACACCAACGCCGTGACCAACGCCGGGCCCACATGCGTTGCCGCCGCCTCCACAATCCGCGCCGCCGACACCCGCAGATCTGTTTCCCTGCAAGCCCTGCCGCTGCTGCGGCTCCTGCTGTGTTAATGGCAGCGGCGGCAACGGATCCGTGTGGCTGCTGCTGCTGACGTGACGAGCCTTGCGTCCCTCCGTACATGAGCCCTCCCCACTGCCGGTGCTCTCAGCGGGCCGCTTAGCTGGGCGCCCCGGCGGCGCCAACAGCAGCGGCTCCTCCTGCTCCGCTGCGTCTGCTGCTGCTGCATCCATGTTGCTGCACCCGGTGTCCACTCCGCCTCCGCCACGACCACCGCGTTGGGGATCATGGGCGTCGCTTATCACCGCCAGGACTGCCACCGCAGCGGTGTTGAGTTTGCGGTCGCGGCGGAGGCGCTTGTTGACCCGGATGCGGTCGAGCTGCATGCGGCAGGTCCTGCGGAGGGATCCGTGGCGCAGCGGAGGGGCAGGAGCAGAAGCAGCGGAGCCACTGTCAGCTGGGTGCGAGTTGTTCATGAAACGTTGCTTGGTTCAGCCTTGTTTCTTAAGCCAAGGCACCGGCAGCTCGGCAATGCAGTTGATAAACACTTGCTCGGTGCCATCTACAGCGGTTAGGTCGAGTGCACAATCTTTTCCTGAGGACCTCCTTCCTCGCGACCAGCCTTATCCCCTTTCGCCCTTTCCTTTCCGCCGCATGGCACGGCAGAGCCGTTCCATGCCATCCACAGCCGCGCACCTCTTGATCCCCTCAAACTCAGATGTGGGGTGGAATTTGGAGCACTGTTGGCACAGCCGCGACGGCACGCCGCTCACAAGCAGCACGGGAACCTTGCTGTGCTCCTCGCACACTCGGTGCCGCAGGAAGTAGCCCTTCATGCCCTCCAGCTGGGCGCCGCAGCCATCGACCTACGAAGGAGGCGCGGAGCGAAGGCTTTGCTCGTAGTTTTCTTAACACACGTGCAGCAAGCCGTACAAAGCGTGCAGGGGCATACAAGGCAGAAGCTGAAAGGACGTGCTGGACGTGTGGCTTGCAGGGAACGGATGAGCGGCAGTGTGAAGTATGTCGTGGCTGCCAAAACGTCCATGTACGATGACCTTCAGGTGTCGTACGATTGTTGCGACGGTCACCAAGGGTATAGGTCGTACGCCCTACCTGGCAGATCAGCTTTTTGCATCCCGCCCGCTGTGGCAGGTATACGGGAATCCCGGTGGGGTGCAAGAGACCCGCATGGGCCTCTTCTGGCTGCTCGTACGCTTCAGTTCGAGGCTCAGCGTCCGTAGTGGAGCCTCCGCTGTCGTGGCCGCTGCTGCAGCCACGCGCTTGGGTCGTCTCGTTGCCTGCAAAGCACGTGCGCGGAGCACGGTCCTAGGAAACTCAAGGAGAGAGAATCGCATAAAGCTGGTGTGGATCAAGGAGCAGCTGAAATCTGATCGGCGCAGAGCGGTACACTTTGGTCGTTCCACACGCGCGTCGCCTCATGGATGTACCCCTAACATGCGCACCTTGCTTCCGTGAGACCACAAGGCCCACTGGATCCCAGCTATAAGCCGCCAAATTCCAAGATGGTGCCTGCCCTATGCCTATATCCCACGGACCTAAACTGGCGTTGTTGGCCATAGGACCGCGACTTTGTAATTTAAAAGGACATGGAAGCTTTCGCTCCCTACAGAGGCGCCCGATAATTGATATGATAAATGGCACCGCACAGCGCGCCCTGAAACACTATGGTGGCATTGAGCAGAGGCTTGCGGCAGCAATGGCTGGGAATAATAAACGAAGCGCGACACCAGCTCCGTAATAAGAGTTAATGGTAAGTTGCCTCATCCACGCAGCATGAGTGGTTAAAGCGAATGGATTACACCCTAACTTACTTCAGCACCGAAGGTCGCATAGTTCCCGTTTACTTCTATGGGGTGGAATTAAGCAGCCATCTACTGTTTTACATACACGTCCTGTAGAAAGTGCACCATTACACACACGTGGGCTATAACATTGGCGCACGTGGGCTACGATTAGCTAGGGTTCACGCAGTGGCCCATACAGGCGCCGGGCAAGTGCGACCGAGAGCAGTGAATGGCAAAGGCCAATTCCATTCATTTTGCGATCTGATATAAATGACGTGAGTGCCGGTATGTTATGGTGCGAGCCCATGTTCTATTGATTATGCCATAAGTGCCTTGTATGACAAAACATTGATAGGTTGCTACAATTGTGTGCGTGTTGGGTCAAGCTCCCCTTACAAGGCCGCCATAATTACATTTACGGCCATTGTTTGTTATTTTTGCCGTACCCTGCAACCCTGCACCGACCTATGCACGCTTTCATCGAGGTCCTCCCCTCGTTCTCTCCCCACCAACTTCGCGCACAAGCCCCAAGCAGGATCCTCGATTCTAGTTATCCAGAAATCCCAAAATTGCCACAACACCATCAACCCTCCTTTGGGTACCCGTCACGCCCATACACCGGCTTGGTAATCCAGCGTCACAGCTGGTCCCTCGGGCTAGCTGGCGACTCCTCGAGAAGGTCGCAACAAGTGGTTAAAAATGACCGAGCACTGTCTTTTACAGTATCTGCGAGCTGTGCGCAGCGCCCGAGCCCGAGCGCCGGCCGCTCCGCTGCCTAACAGGGAAGACTACAGTACGGCACATGTGCGATACAAATGCACTCACATCTTCTAGGTAACAGCAACGCCCAGAACGTGTGCGTTGCTGTTACCCCACCTAGAACAGGTGATAGCACAACACCTCACGATATGCACAGAGCCACTTGTTCTCCCCACGGTAAGCATTCACCTCAGCCACAACGAGACTGAACCACGGGTCTTACACCACGGCCGCACCCAAGCCTGCCGGCAGAATGCACGTACCGGTAACGGGGCGCGACACCCTGCCATGTGCGGGGCTTGCATAGAGGCATTCCCACGGCGTGCACACCCAACCGGCGTATCAACATGTTCCAAACGCATAGCGAACATACGTACGGTGTCGCAGCGTTGTTCGTTATATGTCCGCGGCCGCACATCTGAACCCAGATAACACACGGCACCTCTTCTTCACTTCAGATACCGACACCACTTCTTCATTATTAATTTCCGTTGCAACACCCTTGGATCCGGGAATCACGTGGACAATCAACCCGTTAGCGAGAGCGCTGGCAGGCGGTTCCAAGACGTCTCAACTATCACAACCTGGAAGCCATGGGCGACATAAGCATCGAGTTCGGAAAACCAGGTGGCCCATGCGTCATGAGCCCGCACCTGCTATCTCCACCCTACACCAGGCGCAGTCTTACCAACTCATTTCCGTAAGCAGCCCTGTAAGAGCCAACCGAGTGACAATGCAGCTTTGCATGACCAGTCTGCGTGTGCCACCCGCCTAAGCAAACGGACTTGAGGACATGTCCCTGGAAAAGTAACAGGAGGACCGATGGACCACTTGCATGGGCCAACTGCAACTGAGGAGCAATGGACACTGAGACAGGCTGCAGCCAGCCAAACCTCCCGCTCCCACACCGCTACCGCGCCGTGCGGAGGCAAGCACCCAGTGGACAGCGCAGCGCAAGCATGCTGCCGGGGCCAACCGCTGCTGCCGGGGACGAACGAGGCGCAAGGGGTGCGGTCCTGCTGCGGCGCGGCAGCAGCTGGGCGTGGCCCCCGTGACGCCATCGTGCCGCGGCCCGTCGTCTACCTCTTCAAGGTAGAGGACCAGGGCGGGGCTGCCAGTACCGCAGCTCGCCAGCAGCTTGTTGTGCCTTGCTGCATGCGGGCCGCGGCCAAGACGAACGCAGTACGAGCTGCTTGCAGTCTGTCTGGCAACAACCCGTGCGAGTCCACTTCTTCGTCTCCTAGATTCCTCCGCTACGCACACAAGCGCACCGGGGCGCTGGCCGCTGGATATAGCCAAGCAAAGCAGCAGTGTGCACCCGGCGGCTGTGTACCCTCTGCCCTGCGCAGCCATCATGCTGCCCCCTCTTCACTCATACGGGTCATGGTAGCCACCGCCGGTGCCCGGGCCGCCGCCGCCGCCGCCCTCTCCGAAGCCGTCCTCGTCGCGAATGATGACGTGCTCGCGCGCGTACTTGCCGATGCGCTCCTCCAGCGGCTCCTCGTCGTAGTTGTACCGGGGCACCCTGAAGTCGGGCGGCACCTCCTGCATCTGCACCCCGGGCGCCTGCTGCAGGTGGCGCAGGTACTCGAACACCTCCCGCCGGATGCGCTCGATGTCGGCCTTGGTGTTGCTGTCGTCCATCACCTTGTGGGTGGACACGTTGAGAGAGAAGTCGGGCGCAAAGTACTCGTGGTAGTCGGAGCGAGGCAGCTGCTCCGGAACCTGCGGCAGCGGCACATGGCAGAGCGGCGGCAGCACATGGCAGCAGTGAGATCACGACAGGATTAACAATCACGGGTCGTGTGCTCATGTTCGCGCAATGTTGCCACCCCATCCACATGACCAGTGTAAGGCGTCGTGAGTGATGGCCCCTCCATGAGCCATGACGTCCGCCTTCCCTCGCCCTGGCCTCATCCCGCCCAAGCACCAGCACCGGGCCCCCCTCTCCCACCCTCCGACCCCGCGTTTCACTAACATCCCCCCGCACTCCGCCTTACCTGCGTGTCCGTCAGGATGGCCGTCTCGTACGTCCAGCAGCGCGCCACGTTGTGCTTGGTGTAGCCCCCGCCGCCCGTGATGAGCAGCGGCACGCCAAACTCCTTCATGAAGCGGATGGCCTCGCCGTGCCCACGCACCGACATGTTGAAGCAGCCCAGACGGTCGTGAGCCAGCGAGTCGGCGCCTGCGAGCGTGCGTGTGGGAGTCGGGAAATAGTAGGCACATGGGAGGTGCGAAGACAGGGTAATAGGAGACAGGGGACATGGCGAGGCACAGGGGAGCCGTGGCAAGCCGTGACGGCTCAAGTCTCACTTCAGCCACTTCTGCCGGCTGCCAACGCTGCCAACCTACCCCCCCCCCCACCGCTCCCCCACGTACCGCACTGCATGACGATGGCCCCCGGCTGGAACACCTCCATAACGCGCCGCATGATGGGCTTGAAGAGCGCGTGGAAGGTGTCGTCGTTGGTACCGTCCTGGGGGCGCAGGGGGGGGAGGGAGGGAGGGAAAGGAATGGCTGATTGCAACGAGTGCTAATTGCAGCTGCTGAGCACGTGCTTAGTAGCGGCTTTTGGACGGCCATTGCGACAGCTCTAAACAGTTGTTGGTGTCCGTTGTTTTGGATTACTAAGTGGCGCAACTGCTGTACTGTCGTACCTTGAGGGGCACGTTGAGGCTGTAGTACTTGCCGTTGAGCTCCCCCGTGTCGGTGAGGTCGCCGGTGCCCGGGAAGAAGTAGTCGCCGTATTTGTGGAAGGAAACCGTCATGACCCTGAGCGGACAGCCAGCAACAACACGAAGGAGCATGCACACGCACAGAACAGGAGGAAGTTTCGGGGGGCAAAGGCCAAGGGAGCGCCAACTATTCCAACTCAACCATTCCAACCCAACAACTACGCAGACCACAGCCGGCCACCCTGCAGGTCCCCATGGTCAGCCCTACATCGACATGGGCGACACACCTGTCCGTTAGGTAGAAGGCCTCCTCCACGCCATCGCCGTGGTGGATGTCGATGTCAATGTAGAGCACTCGGGCGTGGTACTTCAGCAGCTCCAAGATGGCCAGCACCAAGTCGTTGACGTAGCAAAAGCCCGATGCTTCGCCCTTCTTGGCGTGGTGAAGCCCCCCGGACCAGTTAATGGCGATATCGGAGAGCCCGTGGTTGAGCTTGACGGCTGCCTCTATGGACGCACCAGCGTACAATTGGCAAAACCTGCGGGTCACAAGGGCTCAAATCTTGGCCCACAACAGCGTGATAAGGGGAATGAAACATAGAGCCTGGTCTGCCCTTACTTGAACATGTTGTCGAAAATGGGGCAGTCGTCATTAATGTTGTACTGACGCAGCTGCCCAGTGAACTTGGCGACGCTGTCCGGCGTCACCTTGGACAGAAACTCCACATAATCCTCGCTGTGAAACTGTGCAAGCTCCGCAGGATGTGCCTTCCTTGGCCGCTGTGGAACAGTGGGCCAAGGTAACCGCCATATTAAGTTGAGTCAGTCGCTGTAATCGCCCACAGAACACAATTACTCACGAATATCTCCATCTTCTTGTGGAGACCATAGCCCAAGACCAGGTGGTGCGTCATTGCTAGCCGATGTGGCTTCATCGGGTGGTTCTGCCCAAAGTAGAATTCCTGGAACTCGCCTGCATGTGTAAGACCGTAATGCAAATGTCAGAACCTGATAAACGTGTCTTCAAGCGTGAAGTGCTGCCTGCTTACTGTCATAGAAGTAGGAAACCTTATTCTTGCGAGACATCTTGTGTGGTCTATATACCAAGTTATAAAGACTGTTCAAGGGTGGTCTGTGCGTCCGTTATGGTGCTTAAGGGGCTCTGCCCGCCTTAAGCGTTAGGTATGTACGATCTGCATACCAGTACCCGCAATCCGGCGGTTGAACAATAAAGGTACCATGGTTGCGTTCATTACCCAGAACTCATGACCGGGATTGGCGATGTATAGATGTTGCAGCATTTATGTGCCTCAGACACGGAGAGTCTGACGCCCAGGCTGTCAGCCGTCGACACCAGCCCCACCCTCGGAGGCTTCCACACTCGCGGCATTGCCACATACCCTCTTACACAACGCCATTATCATTCAGCCGCCCGCTTGACCATTTTGCGTGATATCAGCAGCAGAGCTGTGCGCTCAGCTGAGCGTCTACAGTGTGAACGCATGTGAGCTTGTCGAAGGGCCCTGGACATTTCCAGGATGGCACCTCAGCTTGGAACGTTTGAAGGGAAGCGGCATCCGGCTCCAAACTACCCATGTTCCGCGCGCAAAGCTAGCCTAGTATCCAACCAGCAAGACAGCCAACGGCTTCCAAGGTTCATGTACTGATTTAGGACGGCGCTCGCGTACAGCCCTAAGAAACCAGGAAGTACAACACGTTTTTGGTTACGCTATAGAGAGCGTCTATACATGTGGCATGCCGCCAGCAGACGTACGGTACTTGTTTTTGGGACGTACAGCAACCCCCAAACCCGTACCCCATCCTGTCCAAAAGCGCCACATTACAGGCATGCCTCCTGCAATTAGTACAAAAGGTCAACTACGCTACATGCGCCCGCCATTCACATGTGCAATGCCTCCACGCAAGCCTGCAGCAGAGGAAACTGCTGTCCAGACCGCAAGACAACCATGCACGTCCTCAGTCCTCATCCATCTTGTCTTGGCGGCCGCGTCCCACCGGCGAAGCGTCCGGCCCCGGCCCCTTAGAATCCTCGCTCGGCGACGACTCCCGTCCTCTTTTCCGATCCCCCTCATCCTCCCCAGCTGCTCCGCCGCCGGCGGCTTCCCGACTGGGTGACCCCATCGCCACATCCGCCTCGCTCTCACGCTCCTTACCCGCCTTGTCGTCGTTCCCTCGCTCCGTGGCCTCTCCCCGCTCATCGCCAACATCGGCAGCCGGCTCCTCCTCATCCTCCGCGTCTTCAGCCTCACGCCGCTCGCGCTTGCGGTCCCGCTCCTTCCGCTCCTTCTTCTCCTTCTTGTGCTTCGACTTCTTTTCCTTATCCCTGCCCTCGCCACCGCGCCCATCTGACCTGCGGCTGCCGCCGGCTCCGTTGTCCCTGTCACGGGCCCACCTGTCGCGGCTCCGGCTGCGGTCCCTGCTGCGGCTGCGACTGCGGTCCTGGAGGGCGGGCTTGCGGTCCCGGCTCCGATCGCGCCCACGGCTGCGGCTGCGGCTGTCACGGCGGCTGCGGTCCGCATCCCTAGGCCGGCGGTCGCGGCTTCGGGACCTGCAGCATCAGCGGGAAGGTAAGAAGCGGACAACACCGCGGTTCATACTTAATGCAGCAAAGCCATTGAAGGCAACCCATGCAGCAGGTTCTCGGAGTACTGGTGTACGCGAATGCATTCAAAACGAAAGGGCACGCATTGACAACAAGATGCCGCATATGCCGCATTATGGAGCATGGAGCACGCCAAGGCAACTGCTAAGTGGTGTCCCATGGTTCATTGGTGCACAAGCATGGCCACTTTCACGTCCCGCTAGCCCACCTGCTGCGGCTGCGGGCTGTACGGCGGCGCTCGCGGCTGTCCGCCCTCCGGCGCTCCCGCTCCCTCTCCCGCTCGCGCATTTCCCGGTCGCGTCTTTGCCGCTGCGGGTTTCAAGGGAAAGGCGAGCATACGTTACCGAGTTAGGCAAACCAACCCCGGGGGATCATAGAAATGCAGAGGAGGCTTGTATAGTTAGTTAGGGCCAACGGCTGATGACTAGCCAATACCACCCTTATGCAGCAAGCTCACCTCCCGCTCGCGCTCCCTCTCCCGTTCACGCTCCCGCTGGCGTTGCCGCTCCCGGCTGCGTTCCCGGCTCCGAGAGCTGCGCCGCCTGCGGTCCCTAGACCGGGAGCGGTCGTCTCTGCAGAGGCAGGAGAGGACAGCGGCCAGGTGGGTCAGAACGAAGCTACGAACATGTGAGGAGGGCGTCACCGGCATCTGAACCTTTACGTCAATCGCTTGCCTGCTGACACAATGCCTGCTGACACAATCATCAACCAATACGCCGTAGCCCAGACCGATGAGGAACCCCTTCCCGCCACATGCCACGCACCCCATGCTACTCTTGATGCCAGTATGACCCTAGCCCGTAGGTCCATACAACCCAGAACGCACCTCCGTCGATCCCGGGAGCGCGACCGTGACCGGGAGCGAGGCCGCCGCCCACGTGACCTGCTGCGGCTGCGACCACCCAGGCGCCGCGCCAGCCGCGCCGCCGCCTCCTCCGCCTCCTTCGAGGGGTCCAAGGAGTTCACTCCAAACTTTGCCATAGCCCGCAGCTGGGCCACCTGAGCAGCGGGACCAAAAGGACATGCATGGCAGCATCAGGGCCTATCCCAAATCCTCCTCCATACCAACACGGAAGCCCTTGGCCAGAGCAGTTGGAAGCTCGTAGCCAACAGTTGCCTAACAAATGCAAAACACCATGCCCAGGCCAGCCATGACCCAGGATGCCGCTATAGGATACCACTCAGAGCCCGCAACATCAACACGCCGACTCACCTGCGCTGCCAGCGCCGCCCCGCTCTTCATGGTCTGCTGCATCTGCTGGATCTGCTGCAGCTTCAGCGCCATGAGCGGGTTGGATGCCATGGCCTCCTGCGCCACCGCCAGGTACTGCACGCTGAGCGCCTTGTCGCCCAGCACGTGGTTGTGGAGGGCCAGCGCAGCCTGTGCATAGGTCAGGGAGGAGGAGGAGGAAGGGGAAAAGGAATGTGGAGTTTTGGATGAAAAGCGGTGGTTACGCTAGCAAGACGTGTTTGTAAGATTCCAAGAGTGGGGCGATGATGGACTGGAACTCCTGTCTAAAGGCGATATGCCGTGTGCCAGGCTTCACGAGGGCATATGAGTGATGCATGCGTGGCCAGGAGGTGCCTGTATACTCGCGGCATATGCAAACACGTCCCTTCGTCCCTTCTATGGAGGTAATTTACCCATGATGCCCGTTCCTGCAACCTCCTGGACCGACCTGCGCGTCTTGCAGGGTGGCCATCTCAATCATAGCCATGTCCGTGCCCAGCATCTGCAGGTGCTGCACCGTCCCCAGCACCCCAAACAGGTTCTTCAGCTGCTCGGGGGTCACCGCAGTTGTGATGTTGGACACCAGCAGGGTGCGGGCCTGCGGGTCCACCACGGGCGCGACGGACGCCAGCTGTGGAAAGGCTGCTGCCATGAGCGGGTTGGTGGCGCTCAGGCCGCCGACACCTGCGCCGCCGCCGGACAGAAGCCCCGCAAGTGTAGCCTGCTGTGACAGCGACGCTGCGACGGCGGCAGCTGTGGCGGGGTTGATGCCGCCAGGCTGGGCGTTAGGCAGCGTCGGCAGGCCGGAGAGTCCGGTCGCAAGGCCCGGTAGCGCGCCGGACAGTCCGGCTAGCGCTCCGGCGCCCGGAAAGGTGGGCATGCCGGCCGTGGCGGGGAGGGTTGGGAGCGCCCCGAGAGCAGCCGTCCCAGCCGCTATGGCTGAGGACATCGCGGATGCGCCGGTTCCAGCAGTGCTGGCGCCGGCCGCTGGAGCTGCTGCAGGCGCCGGGTCTGCGGGTGGGCCGAAGAAGACAGGAAACGGAGAGCCCTCCAGAGGCCGGCCGTTGACCTCCACGGTCACGTTGTAGGTGCCCTTAGCTGGCGCTGTGTATGTCGCTACATACATGCCGTTCTCCTTGTCCTCGATCTGCACGTCGACGTAGGTCGCTGCGGGACCGCTGGCACCGCCTGCGGGGACCACTTTGACCACGACGTCATCGCCGCCCTCCTTACAGCGTTTTCCATCTTCATCTTTGCATATAATGAAAAGGTTAACTGGTGTGCCCGACGCGCCGCCAGCAAAGCCCGGCCCAGAAACCATGCAGGTCCGAGGATCCGGCGGCCCGGGCGACTCTGAACGATCACTCTCCGCATCACTGTCGTCGGCTTGAGCTGCTTCCTTCCTTTGCTGGTTGCCCCTGTGCTCCTCTTGCCGCTTCTTCTTGGCTTCCCTGTCCTTCTCAATCTCCGCTAGCAGCGCGGTCACGAGAGAACCTGCACTGGGAGGGATAGTCGACGCCATATGTATGAGGTTGCTGCTACACAAGGCAGCAGTTGCTAGGCCCAAGGGCCCTGCTGAAAAGCCGCCCTTGCCCTGCCAAAATTTCCTGCAACCAGCGGACAAACAAAGTGAGAGTGATATTTATGAAGCAAACATACAAAACAGCAGATATGTAAAGGTAGTTTGCTTAAAAAAGGAAACCTCTCCTCAAGCCCTCAGGCAGATCGAAGCCCCAAAGCCCACCGTTGTCGCGCTTGGCTTTTCCAGAGACGCTCAGGCGTACATGTCCTTGCCACAAGAGCTCAAGCCTTCTGCAGCGGGGATGAGGGTGGCGCAGGAAGATATATTGGGCTCCCCACAAGCTTCTTAAGATGTGCACATGACAGCTATATGCAGCCGTGCATAATCTTTCCCAAAAATCACAAGAACTATAGCTGTCGCAGTAGGCTTAATGCTGGCGTTGTCGTAGATGCTGGTGTTGTCGTACTATATACAGAACCAAGGCGTGCCGTGTACTCGTGTCCAGTTCGGGCCTGTCGCCTTCACGTACGGCTCCAGAGAGCCTTTAAACGCAGCCAGCAGACCTTTGTCATCGGATGGTCCTGAACATGCAAGCCAAGAAATGCAAGGTTATGCACATATGGGGACCCGTGGTTCAAGGATCTGTGGGCTGGTTGCTAGACATCACTGCAACACGTTGATGGTAAGGGTGGCCTTCGGTAACACCTTGACAGGGCAAAGCCCATCCTTGCTACTGCGCAGGGCCGTCAGTCTTACACCACGTCAGGAGGAAGCTAGGCCCTCAGCAACTAGTAGAAAAGTAGAGGTATGAAGCGTATCACGCTATCAACCGGTGAAACAGTGCACGGCGCATAAACTCTAGTCCCCATCGTCCATGCACTGAAGCAGCGTGTTTGCTACTCTTTCGAGACCCGTAGTTGCCGTACTGGTCGTCACAGGCGCACCACGCGTACAGGGTTGCCAATCCACCCGTTACAATGGCTTTGCCTGGAAAGACCCGTCATCAGTTCCATGTTTGCATTGTCCAGTACTCCGCCCCCAAACCATGTCGACCAGGCGGCATTACGTGTGGCCAAGCAGGGCCACAACAACACACGCGTAATAGCAGTTATGAAACCTAGTCAATAAGTTGTCGCCGGTACGTAGCATTATCATGACACACGCGTGTAATGTAGTCACAAGCCGCTGGGGTATCACAGACGCCATGCTATGTACGGTAGGGTTGGTAATACATGCGAAGGGAACGCCAACCGTCGAAATCGATAGACATAGCCACTCAGACAAAGGGCTACAGGAAAGAACAATGTTTAACATTCCTCATCAGTTCAAAGGAAGCAATTCTCGTTCGTTTCCCACACATTCATTCCCAATCATTGTCGCTTTACGCACGTCAATCCTCACGCGCATGCAAGCTCACATCTTGCCCCTCACAAGCAGTTCAGTATCCGGCGTCGGCGTGTCATGTACTCAACACATAAAAACCCATCACCATCCTCAAACACTTTCAAAACTTTCAAACAAACGGGTAGGGCGCAGTGTTTCCATGCGCCGCCGCCCCGCTGGCCCGGATGCTGACGAGGCAGCAGCCCCCCCCGATGTCGTCCCTCCCAGCAGGCCCTCCAGCTCCGAAAGCACCGCTGCCGTATCCTCCACCAGCCCGTCCCAGATGAGCTCCGCCACCTCACGCTGCACCTCCGCCTCCTCCGCGGCTAGGTCGCACCACGCGCGCTCGTCCTCCTGCGCGTCCGCAGCGAGTACCTGCGGGCATGTGTAGGCATTCCCAGCAAACAGCAGCGCTACTTAGCACCCAAGGACAACAGACAAACCCATCAGCTGCGTGTGTTACTCTGCGTGTGTGACCCGCGTTTCTCAGCCGGTTCCGGAGGTGAGCTGCCGCTGCCCTACCTTGTCGGTCTCCGTCGCGTCCCGCATGCGCATGGCCGACCAGTCCCGCAGCTGCTTCTGGACTAGCGCCGCCATGTCCTCCGGGCTGGGCAGCGGCTTCACGATGTGGCTGGTGCTGAGCCAGGGCGGGCTCTGCGGTGGCGCGAGCGGTTGCAAAACAAAGCCGCACGTTAGGTCACATGTGCAGCAACGTTAAACTACAGATGCCAAAGACTCACTACTTCCTCGCCATCGGAAAAAGACCATGTGAGCCCCGGCCCTGGCCCTCGTCCCGCCCAGTCCACCACAACCAACCAGGCGAAACAACACACACACACACACCTCCGGCAATCGCCGTACGTTCCGCCTCGCGGCCAGTTTTCTTAACAAACCCCTACCTGCACCCGGTTAGCTGAGCGGTAGATGGCCAGCAGCGCCTCATTGATTGCGTCGTACACCATCTTGTTGTGGATGTGCTGCGCCTCACTGGCGTCCGCCAGCCGGCGCTCCTGGTCCAGGAAGCCCTCCAGCCGCAGCGGCTCAGCACCCGCCACCAGGAACTGCGTTGCAAGGCAGGGCAAGGCAAGCATGCCAGGCAAGGCAAGCAAGGTAAAGGTTTTGAGGAAAACACGCCACAGGGTTCCTTCTAAGAGTCGCGGAGTTGCTCTACAGTGTGGGTCCTAGGCGGTACACTCGAGCCGGACAACAAGGTAGGCTTGCATGAGGGAGGCTACAGCGCAAGGCAGGGCTACACCGCACCTCGGGCCGGTTCTGCATGAACTCCTGTAGCACGTGTTCCGCATACTCCGCCACTGCCTCGGTGGTGGTGGCGACAGCCGGCGCGTTCTCGCGCTCAATGACACGTCGGTCAAGCTGGGTGGGTCGGGGAGGTGTCGTGGAGGTGTCAGGTGTCAGCATGCAAAGGGTGGAGGAGAGTCCGTACGTGTGGGACTTCGAGGAAACGATACACGAACCGTGCTGCCCTGTCAGCGAGGTACTACCGGTATTGTGCTACAGCAACGCACACCAGCCGAATGGAGCAGAGCTGGATTGTTTCTGATTGCTGGTAGTACGGACTCACCTCTGGTGAGATGTAGCCGTCCAAGTCAGGCTTCCAGTCAGGGTCCTCCACATCATAGTCACCTCCCCACCTGTGGAAGGGTCGTTGTACACAGCACACAGTGCGCACAACGCACGTGAAGCGCAGGCTCTAGCACAATCCAGCTCAAGCAATCAACCCAGCTTTTGGGTTATTATTGCTATTACCATGCCAGAAAGTTTTCAGGTTATTACTGCTATTACCATGCCAGACAGTTTTCAGGTTATTACTGCAATTACCACGCCATACCATGACGCCTGGCTTGGCCAGGCATATCACACACAGGCATCGTACCGTACCTCTTCACCTCCATACCTCAAAACACCCTCCCCATGCAATGTGCACCCCACATGGCTTGCCACAATCACACCACTGCATGGTGTTTGTCATTCCTTTTTCCCCAGGCACCCCACCCCACCCCTCTGTGCTTTGTGTGCTGCTGCTAACCCAACAAGTTTGACTATAAGCAAACCTAAAATCCAGCCTAATGCGGAATATGTATCCCTGTCAACCCCCACCCCTT
Source organism: Astrephomene gubernaculifera (assembly GCA_021605115.1). Lineage (NCBI taxonomy): Eukaryota > Viridiplantae > Chlorophyta > Chlorophyceae > Chlamydomonadales > Astrephomenaceae > Astrephomene > Astrephomene gubernaculifera. The sequence continues at coordinate 84,157 of BMAR01000057.1, read as the reverse complement.
ACGCACCCGTCATCTTCCTCGCTGGTGAGGCCAGCGCCCCCACTCGCCGAGGCGTCCGTGTCATTGGCGTTATTAAGTGCCATGTCCGACTGCTCGGGCGCCAGTTCCGGAGCAGCACTGTGGTGGTGGTGGTGGGTGCCCGTGGATGGGGATGACAGGTTGGATGGGCCCGGCGGCTCGTAGGCGGGTCGCGAGGGCGATCCCAGGGAGCCACTGTCGCTTTGGAGCGGGCTGGGCAGGTCGAGGACCTCCTCCTCGTCCTCTGTGTGCGTGTGTGTTGGAGGGGAGTTGAAGGTAGGGAGTTGGGGGTTTGCGTCAGGATGGGGGCAAGGCGGGAAAGAATGGGATGTCAGCCCTGTTTCAAGCCTTTCAATACTACCGGTAGACGGTAGACATCAGGCTGTAGCACCCTAGGACTTGGTAAACTAGCGCGGCGAACCCACCTTGCTCAATGTCAAGCTCAATGTCACCCTCCAGGTCGTCCATGCTCATGCTGATGGACGCCTCGCCGCCTGCGGAGATGCGGCGGTCTTGCAGGGGCGGGCTTGGTGAGGGCGACAGCGAAGCAATGGCGGCAACAGTCGTTGCGGTGAGGAAGGCGGAGTCGGCAGGCTGGGTGCTGAAGGCTGCAGGAGCGGCGGCGCGGAGCTCGGCAAGGCTCACCATAGTCTCCACGGCATCGGTCAGAAGCTCCTGCGAAACATATCAGTTGTTGGTGCGTCAAGTCGACTACAAACAAAGGCAGTTCATTACCAATACCCAGTGGCGAACGAGCAGTGCACGCAACTAGTTACCGGTACTAAAGCGCCGGGTACTACCTCAGGTAGTTACGGCACACGATGATTCCTGTGCGGTCAAACCTTGGTCAAACCAAATTGCTCTCGCAATTATGCCGTACCTTGGCAGTCAACTCGGTGATCTGGTCCACCAGATCGTCCTTGCTGTCTGACGCCGGCTCAGGTGTTCCAGCCATGGAGGGCCGTGCCGAGAGGGAGAAGGGCGTCGTGGCCTCGGGCGTTTGCGCTCCTGGCTCGCCACCCAGGTCCCGCGACTGGTAGGGTGAGACAAGGCGAGATTTGGAGTGTGACGCAGCCAGCATCTCCGCAATCTCGGACTCAAAGTCACCCTGCGTGGTGATGAAAAGGGCATGGCATGTGTGTACCGTATTAGGTCTTTCACTGCCCCTAGCGGCTGGGCGTATAAATTCCCTCCAGTGTCATCCGCTCATCCATCCTCCATAGTTATAGCCCTAGCAGGTATCCCCAACACCACGCATGCATGTACTGGGCTGCTTGGGCTACTGGCACATTATCCCTGGATACCGTACACACCAACAGCACCGCACGTACCAACAGCACCTCCCAGCTCTCACCTTGGGGACGTCTGGTTCGGCATCCGGCTGGTTGAGCAGGGCCTGCACGGCGGGCGCGAGGGTGGCGGCTGAGAGCCCCCTACTCGCCAGATGCCCGCTCCCAAACTCCTCTAGCTCGTCCTCATCCGATCCGGCAAAAGCCCGCAGCTCCTCCAAGTAATTGCTCTTTGGTTCGGCGCCCTCTCGCGCCTCGACGGCCCCAGAGTCAACCTCATGGCGAGGTGAAGCGGATGGGGTTTCGGCGGCGGAATCCTCGGCAGCAGAAGGAGGCACGGTCGCCTGGGTCTTCTGCTCAGGCTGGTAGACTGCACGGTACTCCAGGCCCCCCTACGGCAACAGGTAGCAAGGAAGGTTATGAGCTTATGACCAAAGGGTGGGGCTTGCGTCCCCCAGCGACGACGAGCACACCACTGCTTTACGCATGATACCGTACCAGGAAAGCTTATATCCGCACGGACCCATCCTTCTCTTCACTTGCAACAGGCGTACCTGGGCATCCTCGTCCTCTTCTCCCGCCACCAGACCTGACCGCGGCAGCGGCCCAAGGCTGGTTTCCTCTGGCAAGCCGCCACGGCTGCTCTGGCGCGACGCAGGGGAGGACACGGTGGGTGAGGACGGCTCGTCGCCGGCGCTCACCTTCACTTCTGGCGGACCTGCGGTATCGGGCTGCTGCGGTGCTGCCGCGCTTGCCCCAAACGGGGCCTCCTCGCGCTTCATGGCAGCAGGTGGCAGGTGCGGGTGCGAGGGTGTACCGACGCTGGTTGAAGGCATGAGGACTGGGAAGCGGTCGCTGCTCTCGTCCACGGAGAACGGGCCGTTGCCGGGGAGCTCGGACACCTCATCGGCGACCTGCGCAGCAGTGATGAACCCAACAAACATGGCAATTCTCAGGTATGGAAGGAAGCCGGTCTTGATGCAAGCAACGGTAGCGACACTGTGTCTGTGTAAGCAGCAGCCAAACGCGGGTGCCAAGGCTGGATACATGGAAAGGATGCCCCAATCCGCTCCAATGCCCGTTGCCAAGTGACGCACCTCGAGGTCTTCATCCACCACCTCCGTCGCCCCGACTGATGGCGTTGGCTCGAGCTCCGGCTGCGGCTGCTGGGAGGCCGCGGTGGCGACATCAGCCGCTGACGGCACGGGCGCTTGGCCTTCTTCAGTCTCCTCCTCCGAATCCGGTTGCACGGGGACCTACGAGCGGGAGCCGCAAAAGGATATCGTAAGCACGGAAGCGCGTGCTGCCACCCGTTCTGCTGGCAGCGAGCAGGGCAGCATGTTGCGGTCCAACCGCAGATGTGGGAGACACACACAGCAGTGGCGTTTTCGGTGGGAGGACTCCATCTTTCGGCAATCACAGTACGTTTCGCCTCGCGGCCAGTTATTTTAACACAGCAGTCTAGAACGCTCCTCCTCGCGGCCAGTACACAAACACAAGGGGCCAGCTTTCTCAACACAGCAGCTACAAGCCACAGCGGCAGGCGTACCGTGTACTGCCCGAGGTCTTCAGAAAGCCCGGAGGCCAGGCCACCGGACACGTCAGCCGGGGCGTCCTCGTCGCCTTCGACACCGATGGCTGCAAGGAGGGCGGAAGAAGCAGGCGTCAGGCTTGACAACAACAACAACAGCCATCGGCCAAGGTGGATCCTGCTCGCATACGAAACTAAGCAAAGCTCTACCTATACCTACCACATCGTCAACCCAGGGGCGGGGCACTGCCAAAGACTATTCAACCACCGGCAGCACGGCCATGTGCGGTTGCTGGTTGGGCAACCTTGCACCAGCAACCCAATGCGGTAGTAACCCACCCACCTTGCGACGCGAAAGCAGCCGCATACTGCGCCAAGTCATCCGAGTCATCGGCAGCCAGGGCGGCGCTCGTGTACACGTCGTACTCCTCCACCGACTGCCGCCCGCCGCTGTCCTCGCTGGCGGGGGCTTCGAAGCCCTCACTGGACTGCAAGCCCGACTCTCCGCCGCTCGCTGCACCCTCAGCGCCGGCCCCAGGCGCCTGCCCAACTGCCGCTGCTGCTACCGCTGCTCCCGTCTCAGGAGAGGACTCCAGGGGCACCGCTGCCCGCTCCCCTGGCTTGGACACCTCCACGGGAGGTTGCCGCTTGAAGGGGTACTCCTCCGCATCATCAGCATCGCCGTCGAAACTGCCTTCTGGAACAACATCAGCTACATCCTCAACCACGTCATCGGCCTCCAAGGACCGCTGGCCGCCTTCCTCCTCGTCGCCGCGGCCGCCAGACACAGCTTCAGCCTTATCCTTGCCCCCTAGGGTCTCGGCTTCGGGCTCGGGAGGTGGAGCTCTGGTCCCGCTGGTGACCTCGGGCTCCTCGCCCTCGTATGCCTGGCTTTCCCGCAACGTGGCAAGGCGGAAGGAGGCGGTGGGTCGCAGCTGAGCCGCCAGGGAAGCCGAGGAGGTGCCGCTCGTGAGCTCGCCGACTGCTCGGCTGCGGAGGCTGGTGCTGGGTGTGAGGATCTCCCCCGACGCAGCTGCTCAGACGGGAGGAGGAAAGCGTGAGGGAGGAGGGGCAGACGGAAAACGTCAAGCAGGGTATTATGCGTACCGGTATAATACCGATAATGTATACCGGCTTTGACAGCACAGGCATGGCCCAGGCAATGGACTGTTTGGAATGGGAAAACCTCGCACCTTCAATCAGGTCAGCCCCGAGCATCTCCAGCAAGCCGCTGCCTTCTCCCGTAACCATGCTCATGTCAACCAGGTCCAACTCGCCTGCGGATGCGGGCCAGGGTCGGGCGAACGTTAAACGAGGTGCACGACGAGTACGCAGCGCCTTTGTTAAAGCACAAAATCCCCCATTCCTGGCACTCCCGTTACTGCCTTCTTAGGGCGTTGATACCTACCCTCGGCCCCTTCCTCCTCCGCAAGCAACGATTCCTGGGTGCGCCACGCTCGGGACTCAATCTTGCGCGTCTGCCGAATGCCACGGCCGCGTGGAACCGAAATCATGCCGCTCTCCTCTTCGCTGATCCCGCTGGTCGACCCCTCGGCAGCCACGGCAGAGGCCGACGGACGCCGTGCTACCTCGGGTGTTGTGAGCGCAGCCACTGAGGGCTCCCCAGTGAAGGATGTCTGACCGCCCAAGCCCGAACCCGACACATCCAGGTCTTCCTCCACATCCTCAGCCAAGTCGTCTTCACCCAATCCAGACGCCGCTGCGTTCTCTTGTGCCTCCTTCCGTTGCTGACTGGCGGAGTCTGCTGTATCCAGCAGCATCGCAGGAGCGGAGGTTCGGTTGGCAGCATCCGTCTCGAGGTCACCGCTTAGACCCGTAAAGTCGCGCGAGTAGTCGTCGCCATAGGCGTCCATGCTTTCCGAGGGCCTGCCACTAATGGCTGGTACACTGCGGTCCACAGCTGCCGCGGGGCCCGCCGCCGGCTCCGAGATGTCCGGTTGCGCCACGGCTGCCATGGGTGGCATCCCCGAGGATTGCTCAGAGGACAGCGCTGCCGACGAGATGGCCTCCTCGTCCACTGAGAACACAGACCCTGACTCCGTCGCGCTGCGGCCCGCGGCTTCCGCAGCAGCGGACTTGCCTGAATCGAGCACTGGTGCCGCTGGCGCTGCTGACTCGTTGTCAACACCAGCCGTCTGCCGACCAACACCGCTGTCAGCTGCTTCGTCAGGAGCACGTGCAGACAAGATAGAGGACTTGGCAGGCATCTCACTCGACACCTCGCCGTAGCTATCAGCTGCCTCCGCATCCGCCTCCTCACCCTGCTCCGCAGTCTCCGGAAAGTCGGCACTGTAGGCCGCGGAGGTGCTGTTGGAGGCGGGGCCGTAGCGCTGGCTGACCTCCATGCCCACAGTGGACGCCTGCAGCACCGGACCCATGGGTGCTCCGCTGGCTGACTCGAACTTGTCGGTGCCGTACGTCTCTTCCTCCTCCTCCGCATCGTCCTCGCCCTCGTCTCCCTCGGCGTAGTCAACCTCGACGTCGTCCAGAACATCCTCAGCGGCGCTTTCCACGGAAGATGCCAGCGGGCTTTGGGTGGCGGGGGCGGCGGAAGTCGGGGCAGTGGCGGCAGCAGCAGCCGGGGCGGCTGATACCCCGGATGCGGCGGCGGGCAGGAGGGTGCTTGCCGAGGCGAAATCCTCCGAGTACAGCCGTGAGCCTGCGAGGAGAAATGGGGAGGTGGGGAGTTTCAGCAAGCGTTGGGGGTGCGGTACTAAGACTCCGAAGGTTTGGCGAAGTTTCCAAGCAGCGTTAGGGCTCTTAGCAACACACGCGGTAGCGTCAGCCAACTAAGCAGCCATATGACTCCTTGTGCCTCCGGGCCCCATCCGTACCTGTTGGCTCCTGCGGGAGCTCCGTCTCGCCCTCCTCCTGCACGACGCTGAGGGTCGTCCGCTCCATCACGGTTGGGCCTGCAGTGGTGGTGAGTTGTGCATGGGTGGGATAAACGCTTGCGCCACACACCAACCAGGCGTTTGGGGGCGGAACCACAAATCCAAACTTGCCCGGGATGTACATAGGAGCCTAGAGCGACAACCGAAGTTAGAACACCGGCAATGCAGTACTTGAGGGAGGCGCCTAGCCCTTTTTACCTAAATTATCAAGCACCCAAACACCCGGGAAACCAACCAAGCAGAGCCCTAGCGCCCTACCTGTCAGCTGGACCTCGGACGGTTCGCCCTCCTCGAAATCCTCCTCATACGTCGCGTTCGACACGGTAGAGGCCTGCTGCTGTGGAGAGAGGGAGCCAGCCTTGATGGAGGTGGCGGCTGTCTCCGCCAGGTCTCCGTCACCTGAACGCTGGTTCGCGCCGAGAGAGGACCCCGAGCTCACATCGTGCAGGGAGGACTGCACCACCAGCGTGGAGCCGTCCTGGCGGTTATCGGTGTCGCCCTCCTCATCAACGACGCTTAGGCTGGTCCGCTCCGCTGCTACAGCACCTGTGAAAGAGAAACTCATGCGCTTCAGTCACTCCCTGGTGGGGTCTAGACACCCTAGAACAACCGGAATACAGGATTGAGCCAGAAGGTCAATAGCTGCCCTTACTCATTACGCCCCCCAGCAGCTAGCAGGTCAGCAGGGACTTACCGGTGAGGTTTGCCTCCGACACCTCGCCCTCTTCAAAGTCCTCATCGTACGCTGTTGTGGAGACAACCGAAGCCTGCTGCTGCATGGACACGGAACCCGCCCTGATGGAGCCGGTGGTCGCAATATCGGCTGCGGAGGGCCTGCTGGCGCCCAGGGAGGAGTTGGAGGCGACCTCGCGTAGGGAGGATCGCACCGCGAGGCTTGCTGACGCATCCTGGCGCAGCTCGGTGTCGCCTTCCTCCTCAACGGCGCTCAGACCAGTGCGCTCGACTACAGCTTGGCCTTAAGGGGTAACGGGTAAGGACAGGGGAATATACTTAGCTCGATAAACGTCGCAATAGCTGAAGCGACGCGCAGGGCTATAAGTCTATAACCCACAGGCCACACACAGGAGTAGCGGCCAGCCGGAACAGGTAGTCGGTTAGGAGTAGCGAAGCCATCGTGACACCCTCACCTGAGAGTACTGCCTCCGACGGCTCGCTCGCTTCAAAGTCCTCATCGTAGGTCGCGACGGACAAGAGGGATGCCTGCTGCGGCAACTGCGCGGACCCAGCCTTGATGGACATGGTGGTGGCGATGTCCGCGGCAGACTGCCGGCTTCCACTCACAGAGGAGGAGGATTTAGAGGACACGTACTGCAGGGAGGACTGCACGACCTCCTCCGCCTCAATTGCGGAAGCCTGGAAGTCGAGCTCATAATCGTCGAGGTCCTGCAGATGATGACCGAGCAGTGGCTGTTAGCATGGCATTCGTACGATTTGCAATGTGCATCGCCCATTCGGCACCCACGTGGTTTCACTTGCATTACTAATGAAACACGGCAGCATGAAATGGTTCCCAACTTCATCCGTAACTCGTACCTCGACTTCTGGTGAGGCGCCCGTTGCTGCGCTAACAGCAGACTGCTGCACAGCCACATCGTCCACCACATCACCCGAGGCCGAGGATTGGTTGCCAGGCTGCATGCATTTAGTTAGGGGCAATAAGTTACCGGTATGCGGCAGGAGGGTTGCTGTTCCGACATCCTCCCTATGAAAGCTAACCCTGCATGCAAGGTTGAGGTCACTCACCATGCCTGCCAGATCGCTGACAACGTCCTGGCTGGCGCCCGCAACCGAGACGGCTTGCGTCGAAACCTCCTCATCCTCTTCCGCAACGCTGTACTCCACATCCAGCTCCTCCACCTCGGCGCCCTCAACCGTGACACCGGAACCACCATTGTCCTCAAGGCCCGTGTCCGCAACGTCTGCGCTGTAGACGTTGCTGTCGTCCGTGACACCCGCCGGAGCACCTGGGTGCTCCAAGGCACTCGACTCCTGCATGCTCTCGGAGCTGGAACCAAGGTCTGGCTGCTCAATCACGTAGGCCTCCTCCTCCTCTTCCTCCTCCACCTCATCGTTGTCATCATCACCACCAGAGGAAGAAGAGAGGCTGCGCTGCTCCAGGACAATAGGCTCGTCATCCTCCTCCTGCTCCCGTTTCTCCTCCTCCTCAGAGCTGGGTAGGCTTTCCTGCTCCCATGCATTAGACTCGTAGAGACTAGCGCCAAGGCTGGCTGCAGGCGGCTGAGCCGGTGGCGCCGCGACGAGGTCTGAGCTGTGGATGCTGGGAGCCACTGAGGCACCCAGGGCGTCAGCCGTGGTCATGAACTCCCGGACCGACAGCGATCCCTGCTGGCTGCCGTCGGCCGTCACCGCAGAACCGGACCGCCCGGCCAACTCCGCGCTATGGATGCTGGGCGCAACGGATGGGCTGTTGACTTCGGCGGTGGTGAAGAACTCCTGAACCGACGCCACGTTGTGCAGGCTGGACTCCTGCGAGACTGACGGCTCGGCGACAGAGACCTCCAAGCTCTGCGCGCTGGGCTCAGCAGACACGTCAGCTTGCAGGTCGTCACCAACGTCGTCCATGGCGTCCACCTGTGGGGAAAAGCGTTGCATGCGTTGCTTGAAGGTGGCAAGAGGCAGTCCTAGGAGTGGCTGAGAGGTGTGATACGAGGAGACGCGCCTTTAGTGTTGGAGTAGCAGGGGCGAGAATGGGGGACAGGGGTAACAGCTTGCCATGATGCTTGGCCCACATGAACATCTTAGCACCCACCTGGTCTTCCTCAATGTCACCGCTGTCAGTACCTTCATCGCTAGAGCCGCCGTCCGCAGACCGCCCGACAGTTGAAGGGCCATCCACTTCATCAGGCACCAATCCGCTGGCGCGGGAGGCCGCGAGGCGGCTTGACGAGCGGACAGAGGCGCTCTGGGGATCCTCCTCTTCACGGATGGGGTCCAAGGTCACACCGGCAGGGCTCTCGCTGCTTGTCTTGCCGCCAAAGCTGGCCTCCTCCTGGATCCCACTCGCGTGCGGGGATCCGCCATGCTGCAAACACAAAGACGGTTGTGAGGCACGGCGCTGTGTAGCTCACAGGCAAGACCATTAACAAGGGTGCAAATTAAAGCACGCTGTTGCTGAAACCACACCTTTTCCACCAACAGTAATGCCAGGCCGACTTACCGTGCTCGGAGCCTCAAAGCTGTCCTCGTACACATCTGCCGAACCCGACGTGCTGCCGTGCCCTGCAGACCTGATGCCCTGGCTGCTGCTGACAGCTCCACCGCTGGACCTTGAAACGCCGGAGGCGCCACGACTGGCCTCATCCTCCGGAATCGAGCTGCTGCGGCCACCCTGCCCATGCGCCGACTTCGGTGCACTTCCCGAGTCCGTGGCAAAGCTACGGCTGCTGTACTCCTCCGCCACAGACGCAGAGCGCGACCCAGAGCCTGCCGCTGTGCCGCGTTGCTTTGGAAGCTCGTCAAGCACCGAAGAGGTGGAATGGATGGCGGCGGCAGAACCAGAGCCACTGGCGTTGAAGTCTTCAGAGTAGACCGCGGAATCGCCTGATGCGCCGTAGGACGGTGCGGCCTTCCTGTTGGCAGGCTTCTGCGAGGTGTCCAGAGCGGCTGCGGCGGGTGCCTTTGGCGGCTTGGGCGGGGGCTTGGACTTCAGGGACTTCTCCTGTTCAGCGAGTTCAAGGAGGAGAAAGAGGATATTAACGTGTTTAGACAGAAACAAGGAAACAGAGGGGAGGGAGCGCGACACAGGTCACGTGCAACGCGTGTGAGATACCCTACTTCCACCAACCCCGTCAGCCAGGTCGGTATTGCAGGCGCTGCATGCAACCTTACCTGCTCCTCCAAGTCACGCAGGCGCCTCTGCAGCTCCTCCTCTTGTGCCTCCCGCTGCAGACGCCGCAACGCTTTCTCCTTGGCTGCTATGGCCTGCAAGGTTAAAAGGGTTCATGCAAACATAATGTCAGGACATGGACTAAGCGCACACAATGACCGCTTCATGGAAGTGTTTCCATGAAGGGTCCAAAGGTGCGGAACATGTCAAGGATCGCTTTCAGACGGGTTCAATTATCCTTACCTGCTGCAAGGCACGTAGACGATGTGCCGCACGATCCTCGGATGAGACGCCGGAGGTCGTCGCTGAACGCATTCGTAAAGGGCAAATGTTGTTACCAACGCCGCAGACATACAGAGCCCAGCTATAGAACCAAGCTGCGTGCCGCACTCACCGTCTGACTGCTGACGCTGACTTGCCGACTCAGAAACACTGGCGGAGGTCACGCTTTCGTTGTCGTCCGTGTATGCGACCGACTCGGTGACCTCCGTTTGGGGGCTGGAAGAGCGGTGCCGGCGGCTTCCGTCGCTGGATTGGTCACGGCGGCCCCGCATGCCGTCTTGGCTCGACTCTGAGGCGATTGAAAGCGGGCCCTCACTGGGTTCCTCCGGTAACGAACGAGGCGTGGTGGAGCCCGCGTCGTCTGCAAGGGTAGACAGGATAGAATCTGAGTAGGGTGGTAACACCTAAGCACCTAGCATTAGGAAGAGAGTCGATGCCACCCGTGTTAACTTGCTCCCTCTCACGTACCAGGAATCGACGCCTGCGACGTATGCTTGCTGCTTTGGTCCTTGGCAGGCCTTGCTGCGGCTGGCGACCCATGGGTCAACGGTCGGACGGCGGCGGTTGCTGCCGCCGTTCGCTCACGCTGCTCAAGTGCAGCGAGCTTCTTCTGAAGCTCCTCCACAGCCGCTTGCTTGGCAAGCAGCTTCGCCCTACAGGCAACAAGAATGCATTTGCGTTGTCTGGTTAGCCTTTACAGGGTTCACAGCGTGGGGCAATCATCTTCCAAAGAACCTCACCTGCGCTCTTGGTCCCGCATCTCCTTCTCCTTCCGTCGTAGCAGACGCTGCAGCTCCGCCTGCTTGCGCTCAAGGTCCGCAGACAGGGCTGACAGCTCACTAGCACCGCCGTCAAGATGGTCGCTAGGAGAGATGGTGGATGCTTGTCCTGCATGCACAACACGCGCATTTGCATTGCAGGGATACATTGCAGCAAAACCGCATGAAGCTCATAACATGTCAAGGCCAGAGCAAAGATCTTCCAGTAAGGACCCCTTCGTCCTGGGACACTTACTCTGCGAAGCGTCTGACCGCAGGGGCGCCGTCGCGACAGGGCCCGAGTCCGCAAAGTCCTCACTGTACTGGGGCTCCGTGACCGCCACAGAGCCGCTGCTGTGCTGCTGCTTGGCCCTGGACCTCACTTCCCCTGTTTCTGACGACTGGTCGGCGTCCTCTTCGCTGATAACCGACTGCGATTGACCACCGGAGGTCCCGGTGCGGCGCTGGGAGAGGCTCTCCTCGATTTCAGCCACGATGCTACCAGCTGCACGGTGAGGCATGCGTGTGTTAGGAAAGCATGCGTGTGTATGCAGTATTAGAGGATTGCATGGGCGTTTGGGTATTGCCCCCCAGCGCCGCCCAAGGACGCCATGGGTAGCTCACAATCGCTACTTTGCGGTAGGAGGGTTGAACGCAACGTCCTTGGCGAGTACACGCACATACCAACTTACTTTGCCGGTGGCTGGGCCGAGATTGCCGAGATTGCGAGGCGCTTGGTGGATCATAGTCATCGCTGTACTCAGAAGGAACCCCAGAAGCCGCCGAGCCGCTATGGCCTACAAACACACCAGGGAAGGGTAAGGGAAGGGTAAGGGGGTTACTCGCATGGAACAAGACCCTAACCTCTGCAACAGAGGCAGAACAGAGGCAGGGATTTAGGCAAGGAGAAGTTCCCGCATACCTTGTACGTTCTCCTCCAGGACGCTGCTTGACGCGGTTTGTCGCCGCTGCCCGGACCTGTCAGTGAGGATCGTGTCCGACGCCGAGGCCGGCTGCCGTACATCCTGCTCCTCCAAGACGCTGCCGGACAGTGACTCCTTAACGGGCTTCTCCTCCGATACGATGCTGCTGTATGTAGCAGAGGCATGCCGCTGCTGCGCTGCCGGCGACACCCCGGCCTGACGCACGTTAGCATGCGCGCCCTTGGGTGTGGCGCCGGCGCCCTTTGCAAGGGATGGGGAGGCAGCCGGGGCTCGAGAGGAGGCCTGGAGGCCGGCTGCCGCCTTGCCGGCTGCCGATGTGGTGTCGGGCTTCTTGAAGGCAGCAGCGGATGGGGCGATCACCTGGGCGAGCCTGAAGGCTTGCTCCAGGACAAGCTGCTGGCGTGCGTAATCTGCCTTGACGGCGCTGATCTGACGGTTGAGGTCGGCAGCATCGGCGTCATGTTGGACCTGTCAGGTGAGGCGCAACGACACGAACATTATTAGTACGGCAAATGGATTTGGACTACGGGTTGGATGCGGACCAGCCCAGTGCCATTTACCGGTAAACCCTAAAACCCCACAATTAACCCCAGCGAACACACCAGACCGACCCTGCGCGAAGCACACCCACACAAGCTTCATCTTCCGACATCCCAGTACGTTCCTACTCGCGGCCAGTTTTCTTAACACAAGCCAGCCCACTCAGGCCGAAAAACCAAATCACCTGCAGCAGGCGCTGCTCCCGCATGATGACATGCCGCCTCTGCGCATCCGACTCGTTGGTTAGGTCGGCCTCCAGCTCCGCCATCCTGGCCGCCGCGCTCGCGTTCAGCGTGTGCAGACGGCCCGTGAGGAACTCGAGCTCCTGCCGCATGCGCGCCTCGGCATCGCTCATGAACCACGCCATCATCGCGTCGTCCAGCTTAATGCCTCCTGTACATGCGTGGGGAGCAGCGAGACAGGCGACAAGGTTTAGTAGATATCGTACGATAGGAGTCACTACGGTGGCGTGTAGGCATGATGGTTATTGATGTGCGAAGGCGGTTAGGGTGCGTGAAAGGCAAGCGTTGTTAAGCACCCCCCCTCAGCATTGCCCAGGGCGGAATACGCACCGCTGATAAGCGTCTGGAGGTTGAGCTGGCCGGCTGCCGCCATCGCTGTGCCGCCCAAGACCCGTGGGTCAGTCACGGCACCCAAGGGCCCTGCGGGAGATGCGTGCTGCCCGCGAGAAGCCCCTTGCTGTTGCGGCTTCTGTGGAGGCCTCTGCTGCTGCTGCTGCAACGGAACGCTCTCCTCAGATGCAAGCCGCCCGCTAGTATCAGCTTCCTCGCTGTAGCTAGAAGGCTGCTCGGTCCGGACATCCTCCTCCTCCTCTACCACCGATCGGAAGGAGACCGTAGTCGCGGTGCGCCGGCCCTGTTGCTGCTGTTGGTGCCGCCCTGCGTTCGACGGTTCTGAAGGTTCCTCTTCCACCTCATCAACCGCACTGCTGCCATTACCAGCCCCCTTCATCGTGCTAACGCTGCCCTCCGCAATCTCCTCCGCAACGCCGTCGTCATCCTCCTCGTAGTCGTTGTCAAAGTCCGTGCTGTAGTTGGGCTCGCTGGTGCCTACCGTGTCAGCGGCGGTGCTACGGCGCCGCCTCGAGGAGGAGGATGGGATGTTGCCGAATGAGCCCGACGCCTGGGGCTGCGGCAGGCTCTCCTGCACCGAGCTTGAAGCCTTGCTGTCCTCACCGGCGATTGAGGAGTAGGGAACGCTTGTAGCGACAGTAAGGGTGCTGTGTCGCTCGCCAGCGGGAGCGGTGATGGCAACCCCACGTGTGGAGGTAGCCGCAGTGCGCTCAGACCGCACGCTCTCCGCAACGGACACGGTGCTTGCCTGACGCAGGGCGGAGCGTGTGTGGACCCGGCTGGGACGGTCCTCCTCATCGTACACGCTTTCAGGGACGGACAGCGAACTCGCCTGCAAGGTTCAAAAAGAATATCAAGCTTTGATGACATTGGACATCTTTTGCCATGCTGTTGTTGCCAGTAAGAACAATTAATTACCAAAGGCGACCCCCTGGGCATGCGCATGCAAGGTGCAGGAGTACCAGATACCGGTAGCACAATGGCAACCTGCGCAGCTGACGGGGTACTGGTACCCACCTGTTGCCGCAGCGGGCTCTGTGACAAGGTACGCTCCGAAGGCACGCTCTCAGGTATTGATCCCGTGCTCTTAAGTCGGATGGTGGCGCGGGAGGGCTTGCGGTCGCGTTGGTAGTGTGACACGCTCTCAGGGACAGAGATTGCGCTGCTGGCGTGGCGAGAACGGTGCGCCGCAGCGTCCTCCTCCTCAATCACGTCCTCCTCCTCTTCGTCCTCCTCATAGACGCTTTCCGGCACTGAGATACGGCTGGTCTGGCGGTAAGTGACGCGTGACGAAGTGCGACCTGTGGGACACGGGTACCGCATACGGTACTTAGCTCGCCTTCCAGCACAACGGGGGGTTGCATCTATCTTCATACAATTGCTTGACGACCGCTAACATTTAGGCGACCAACTCGTGCGCACTACCGGTCCCACCTAAGGCCGCGTTACTGTTTGACAAGCCGCCATCCTCCTCGAAATCTGCAGTGTAGTCAGACGCCGCGTTGCTTGTAGCCGTGGAGCGGCCGCCCAGCACCTCTTGGCCCAAGGAGAACGGCCTGACGTCCGGGCTAGCCCTCAAGGAGGTTTGCGGCAGCAGCAGCTGTGCTGGGGAGTCTGGCAAGCGCGACGCATGAGGTGATTGCGACAATGCGTTGGATCGCAGGGAAGGGCTCTGCTGCTGCGGTGCTGGTGAGCTGTTGCTGGGCTGTGTTGTGAGCGGGAGGCGTCCCACAGACGGCTCGACCTGACGGGCATGGACGTGCGAAAGAAGGTAAGGGGAAAAGGAGGCTTACCCAGTCTGCTTGGAATGGTGCTTACTATGCCAGCTTATCACTTGCACGCGTGCTAAACTATGGCTCCGACAAAAGGTATAAACAGCCTCTGAAGCTTCAAAGGGTTCTCAACCAAGCCTGTAACGGCGGTATCAAGGTACCCGCGGTCATTACCTGCACGCCGATTTCCGGCCTGGGAGCTGGCGGCGAGTCGGGGCGGGTCTGCACGGCTGCATGGACAACCTTGTTGCGGTTCAGCTGCTCCACGAACAAGGAGGTGACGTTGTGGAGCTGGCCAAGGCTCTCTTTGCGCACTTCACTACGGAGGCTTTCCTCCATCATTTGCAGCTTGGCATCCTGTCGGGAGACCGCCGATACGATGAATATAGATCAGGAAATCCCTCATAAGTCACGAACTCATGACCGAGAACACGCCGAACGCAGCTTCCCTAACTCCCATGGCATGCCGCATGCAAAACGAATCATAATTGGCATGTGTTTTAGAACCCCGCACCACATACCATGTTGGCTTGCACTTGCGCGACGAGATGGAGTTGGGTCTCCGCAGCGCTTGTTTGGTCCAAGCGCTGCGCAATGCGGTGAGCCTCGCGCTGCACAGCCGCAATCGCACGCGCGTTCTGGACTTGCTGCAGCTCGAGCTCCGCTGCATCCAGCTCCTCATACCTGCAAGAGGAAGGAAGGAACCGCACGGTGTCATCAGCTCCTCAGGAAGTTTAGGTATGAGCACATGCCTGCATGGCCAGACCGCAGGGCGCATACGCAATCTAGAGCATGACAAGGGGGCAATCATCGCATGGTAGCGCAGAGGACTTACGTCTTTAGCGTATCCTGCATCTGCCGGAACAGCTCGTTAGGCGCCAACCGCACCCTCTCCGGAGGGCCCTGAACCTCGTCCAGGAAAGTCACCATGCGCGGACGCATGGGAGGACTGGCCATCACCCCGGAAACACCGTTGCTGCCACAGCCGCCCTGGCCGTCAGACGCCTCGGTCCCCGCCGCAGCACCACCGGGACGCTGCATCCCAAGATACGCCCCTGGCTGAGCGGGTTCAGCGCCAGCCATGCCAGCCGGCTCTGCCTGGGGTGCTCCTGCTAGCACCTCTCCTACAAGCTGCTGCATCGATGGCTGTGGCTGCAATGGCAGCTGCTGCGGCGATTGGCCAGATTCACGCTCGCTGTTGGCGGGGGTTACTCTGGCTGTTGCATGCATGGTGGCGGGTAGCAAGACAAACGGCGGCAAGCTGTCCGTGAGCTGCTGAGCGGAGGAGTCCACGCGGTCGGATGCGCCGATGTGTCCCTCGCCTGCAAGGACAAGAGCTGGCTCTAAGTATGAGCAGTCTGTAGGCGCCTTTGCGCCCTTGGTCTTAAGCGCTATTACAGCACACGTAGTACCGTTGCATCATGTAGCAGCAAGCAACACTACTGCCATTCACGGGAACTCTAGATCGCAACGATGGGCACTTACCCACGCCAATCTCCCGGAGCTCCTTCGTGGGCGGGGCAGCCGTGGACGGCTGTGCCACCTGCGGTTGCACCAGCGCTCTGGAGAAAACAAGGTCCGTCCCATGCGGCCCCGGTATCAACAGCACTTTAGAGGCCGGCCGCGCCCCGGAGGCAAGCAGCAGTACGTCGTGGTCAGTCTGTACAGCTTGGCTCTCCTGCTCCGCAGCGCGCGGGCCCGACAGGGGCGGTTCTGAGAGCTGGATGACGGCTGGCCGTGCGGGAAGCCGTCCCTTGTGGGCAACCAGGTTAATGATGCTCATCGGGTCCCCTGTGGGAGTGGCAGGGGAGCGACGGGCGTCAGAGAATCCATAAGGCGTTGCTTATCTTGCTCACGACGACTCCAATGGAAGTCTGTACAACATGCGCGAGGTCATGGCATACCTCGAATGTGGGGGTGTACAACGACGCAAAGGGCTGCCGTACCTGGATTCGTGAAGGGCGCCATGGGCAGTTCCTCTTTGCCTTCTTCTTCCTCAGGCTCCCCATTTTCAAGGGCAAACTCTCGCTCCCGCTGCTCCTCAGCCTGCTTCGCCGCTTGCGCCTGGATCGCGAAGGACACATGGCAAATTTTGAAAATCGTGATGCTAAGGACCACTTAGCAAGCGGCCAAGAACGCGGGAAACCCAAACCCAGTAAACCCCCGCAGTACGGCACCTTGAGTAGCTCGGTCTTGACAGGTCGAATTTGAAGCGCGTTGTTCCCCATCTCATAGTCCTTCACAACAGCCTCGCACGCCCGCGCGGGTGAACCAGGTGCACTGCTGGCGGTACTGCGGGGAATAAGAGTTGAAGAGCGGAGCGAGGTATCGGTAACATGTTACAGCGGGTGAAGTGAAGAGGAAGGGATACAGGAAAAAGAGGGCTCAAAACATGCCGCCAGCGGGCATGCGCCCAAGCGGCGCAGTACAGGTACGCAAGCAGCCGGGCGCTTAGCAACCCTGCCAGCGTACCTGCTGTCGTCTGCGTCACAGTACGACATGCTGCTCGTCACGCGCCGCTGTACGGCAATCCCACTGCCCTCGCTGACCGCATTCCGCTGGCGAGGAGTCCGCTTAGCGATGCTGATCCGGGATGGGGAATCCGTCGCTGGGCGCTCCTCCCACCAAGTGCGCTCCCGCTCAAGCGACAGCCTCTGGGCCAGCAGCGGGTTCTCCTCAAGCACGCCATGTAGCTCGGCTATAGACAGCACGCGCTGACCGTACGCCCCCTCGCCGCCGCTGCTGTTGCCGTCATCGTCGGCGCTTTCAGCGCTGAAGGTGGCGTTGTCGTACGGAAGACCGACAACGGTTGGCAGACCGAGACTGGGCTCGACACCCACAGCGGCGGCTTGTGAGGTTGCCGCCGGCATGGGTATCTGGATAACGGGCGCCGCTGGCACGTGCTTGCGCAGTGGAAGGACATCCGCTTCTTGGTCCTGCTGAGGGGTAGGGGAGGAACATAATACACCGGACACGGATCAGCCGAGCCTGACGCACCGGAGCATAGTAGAGCTTGAACCCATGTATTGTTCCCGTGCATAGCTGTACGTAGGTCATGCTGACCCACCCACCTCATCCATGCGCCGCTTGCCGCTTCCGTGACTCCCTTGGCTTGCCGAGCGAGCGTTGCTGTGCCGGCCAGCTGCCACCTGTTCCTGACCCCCAGCGGCTCCCTGAGCACGGCCCCGAACCGAGGTCACATCGCTTGCAAGCAAGCTCCCGCCGGTCTGTATCGCAACATTAGCAGGCACGTGGTCCTCGGTTAAGGCGCTAACGCTACCCGCCATGCTAATATCCGCCCCGCTGAAGGCGCCACGTCCGTCCACGTCTGCCTGGTATTGACTGGCTAAGCTGTCGGTCCCATGCAAGGACACGGGACCGCCGGCAGCACCATCGACGTTGCTGCCAGCATAGCCGCTGCCATCGTTGGTGCGGAGCTTTTTGTGGGCTGCAGTGGGCCAAGACACCTCGCTGCGAAACTCGATGTTAGCCTCCACCCCCTCATCGAACACGTGGACGTGCGGCCTGCTCGGTGCCGCCTACAGACGAGGGCCGGGTCCCAATCAAGGATCATGGATATTGCGGCCTGCCCAAAGCGTCCTTGCCACACAGGAGCACAGCTTAGATATAAACTGACGCTATGAGTCTAGTGTAAACGCTATGTGCCGAAAGAACAGCAGTCCTTCGTCGGGGGTAACGCAAAAGACCGTACCTGGGCTAGACCGGCGTCCATGGGCGACAGGACCGGATCCGATGGCAACCCAGTTGGCACGACAGCTACTGGGTAAGGGTAACCAGGCTGGGCGCCCGCCGCGGACTCCAAATACAGGCGGTCAAGCTCTTGCTGCTGCTGCGCTGCCAGGAGCAAAAACTGATGCTGCTCCTCTGTCAGTTGCTGCCCCTCAGCCTCCGGCCAGGCCTGCATGGGACGCTGCTGGACCCTGTACCCGCCCTGCTCCATAGCTCCCAGCCGAGCACTAAGCTGCAGCGCCAAGTCCCACAAGCCGTCCAGCCTCCGAGGGTCCTGCACGTCTGACTGCGAGCGCGCCACTTGTCTGCCAGGAGTGCGCTGCTCATTGTTGCCGCTACCGCCGCTGGCAGCAGCGGCGACGGGAGCGTGGCCTGCCGTATTCGGCCGACGCCTCTGTGCCGAGCCGGCGCGCGAGCCCGATCTGGAACGCCGGGCCTGCTGCTTTGGCCGCTTGGATGGCGAGCGGGAAGGTGAGCGAAGCGAGGCTGAGTGGTGCTTGCGACCGGCTGTGGGACTCCGCAGACGACCGCGAGAGGTATCACGGCCGTACGTGTCACGACCACGGGAGCTGTCTCGGCGCTCCGCCTGGAGTGCAAGGGAGGTTCAACCTTAGCCCAGTGCTGGCGCTCATGGGCTCATACGAGGGGACTAAACACATCATACTACTCGAGACATCATAGGTACTTCACTCCCAGCCACGTGACGTACTTGACATGGGGGTTAGCCATAGGATTCGCCACTTACTGCTTGCATCTCCCGCACGCGCTCGTCATACTGTTTGCGGGCAGCTAGTCGAGCCCCCAGCTCCGCAGCCCGCAAGACCTCGGCGGGTGCCGGGGCAATCTTGGCAGGCTGTGCGCGGCGTCCAAGGCAATTCCAAAGGTGGGTTCAGGTAGGGGTAACAGCAACAACCTCGCACATTGGACCACTCGCACTCAGGACGACGAGAGCCACATTGCGTTCACTGGTAGACCCACCTGGCGCTTCACGGGTTGAGCGGAGAGCGACCTGCCCGCATTTGCAGGGCGCGTGCGGGGCGCTGTGCTGGCGCGACCAGCTCGGCTATCCTTTGCACCACCGTCCGCCTCCTGGGCACGCACCACCTGTTCGAGCAAGCCGGCGGTCGGGTTAGCACACGCGTGCATGCGCAGCCATGCGTGATTCCCACTGCAACAAGTCGCATGATGAAGCAAGGCAATTCCCTTGCGACAGATGTCCTGTGCACTTACTCTCAAACGCCAAACCGACCCACGGTTCTTACCGTGTGAAGCGCGTCCTCTCCTTGACGACGCTGCTGCGCCAGCCCAGCCATTACATCAGCAGACCGATTGAGCGGGACATGCTGAGCTGTTGCTGGTGCGGCATCTACAGCGATGTCGACCCATGCTGGCCGCGGCTCTTTGTACTCCGCCGGCCTCTCCTTGGCAGTCTCGGCGTACTTTTGCGCGCGCTGAAGGAAGAGGCAAACGACATCAGCGGTTGCGCCATGGTTGGGCAGCGGCAAGTTAGCAACGGCGTCGGCCTCGCACGCGCTGCACGGGACTGCGACTCACCTCACGGGCCTTCGCCATCTGCTCCTTCATAATCCGGAGGTGCGCTGTCCTCGCCTCCAACTGAGCCGTCTTCTCCTGCTTCAGCTTCTCAGCCATCTCCTTCGCCTTGCGAGCAGTAAACTCCTGCATGCAGCAGGCCCAACAATCCTTCAACTGGCAGTCCTGGAAGATGGCTGCTAATTGCTATAAGCATCCTAAGCATGGCTTTCCAGCTTCACAAAGACCGCCCTCCAGGACTTGACGAGGGAACTACCTTCGCCACCTCGAACCCAAATCCACATTGCACACCTTCAGTTGGGAGCGTGCCACAGGGTCCAGGGTCCGAGTCCGTACAGCTGCAGCACAGGGGCTAACATTGCGTGGCGGTGGCGGGTCCGTATTTGGCTTAGGCACAGCCTCTGGGGGAGCCACTGCCGGCGCCTCATGCGAAACCGACGACTTTTTTCGCATGCCTTGCCGCCATGGCCGCGGATCCGCCGCTTTCTTCTCCGCCAAGTCTTGCCCTGTAGCGGCCGCCTGCACCCAATACACAACGGACAAGCCCCCAAGTGTTACATGTTTTTGACGACCGGTGCGAAAGTAGCGAACCGCTTACCTGCAAACCGTGCAAGGCAGCAGCGCCACTAACCCTGGATGGCGACACTGACTTCTTTCGTTTGGGGGGTGCGGGTCTGTGATCCGGTGCTTGCGCCACCTCAGCGGGGTCTGACTTGGCAGCCTCCGCCGCTTCCGCCAGCTGTGCCGCCAAGGCGTCCTGCTCCGCCTAGTCCATGGAAGGGCAAATGGCAACGGCAGCAACATTGTGATCACTTTTACGCAATGCAGTTCGTTGTTTCTCTCCCAGCTTCCTAGTCGCAAAGGCGAAGCCCTAAACGTCATGCGATCAGCAGCAGTCTTCCTACGATAATAGGCCGCTCCTACCTTCAGCCGCCGCTCCTTTTCCGCGCGGAGCAGGTCCTGTTCCCGCTGAACGTTCTGCGCAAAAGCAGCCGCCGCCGCCTGCCGCTGCAGCAGTTGGGCTTGCTTCGCCGCCACTGGGTTGGGTAGCAACTGCAAGCACGATTCCGGGTAAGCAAGCCTACAATGCAATGCGTTAGCAAGAGAAACTTACGTTCTGGTCCCGTTTAACGGTTGCCCCCTTGGCTGGCGCAGCAGGCAGGTGAGATGGTCTGGACGGGGAGCGTGACTTGGGCCGGCTAGCCGCCGCAGATGTGGGTACGGCGGTGTTCGCTGCTGCAGGCCGCATGAGGAGCCTGGCGTGCCCCAAATCGGCTTGCAATGCTGCGGCCTCCTGGAGCGGCTCCGGCTCGTAGCTGTGCTGTACGGCAACATAGTCCTCTGTTTGGACGCCATCGCCCGCTGCCGCTGCACTGTCCGTACTTGATGCGTGTGCTTTCTTCAATCGAGCTTTCTGCCTGACGGCTGCGAGTTGCGCAAGCTCAAGGGGTGCATGGCTCGCCACCAGCTTCACAAGTTCTGCGTTTATTGGGTGGGGCTGGCGACGGGGCGGGGCTGCGTCAAATGAATCCTCGCTGGTCGGGGCTCCACTCGAAGCGCTGGTGGACCGGCGGCCCCTGCCGGCGGTTGACGGAGGCATAGCAGGCTGGCTGTTTGACAACGTTAGGCCTGCAAGCTCCTCGCTGGCTTTGATTGGCAACATGCGGCCTCCTTCCGCATTCCCTTCAGGGCGTTTGGGACAAAATTGGTGAGCCACTTCCAAGGACGCAGCGTAACACCCGTCAGGTCCGGCATACCTGTAGGAGACCCCTTTACGGTCCGTGTATTCGATATTACACGCCCTGACACATGGCCAGACTTGCCCCTGACGCCTGTAACACGCAAACCGGTCCTCCGTCAACATGAGAATGCCGTGGTCCAGGGTTCTTGCCTCGTACGCTATAAAACTGCTATTACAGCCAATATATTCAATAGAGCGTACCACTGTCCTCGCCGAGCCCCTGCGAAGCCGGTAAGGGCATCCTTGCAGGAGCTTATATCCACATCGCCGCTCCTATTGGAAACCGCCTATGACCGGCGCAGCTATATATTGGAAGCTGCGCTGTGATATAAGAATGGTAAGTTTTGCCTCGCGAAGTTAAGCGTATAGCGTAGAAACGGCCCGGGAAGGTACAGTCAAGTATTTGTAACGGACCCCTGAAGAACCACAAGACCAGCACCTTCTACTACTATTCGTCTCTATGGAGTTCGCGGTAGGCTCTTCGCTGACGAGACTCAGCATGGATCCCATTTCGAACAATGTCTCCGGGCTGTCGTGCAATGTGACATGGGCTGTCTCATCGCTATGAACGCACCCTACCGGCTTGTCGAAAAGCGTTAACGTATATCAGTCTAAGAGATTCTCACCGTGCCCTATCTTCTATCCAAGTCACTGCAATGAGTTTGCAACGCGGACGTGAAGATGTGAAGACGTATGCGTCCTTACAATACTACCTCGCCTCCTTAAACAATGGCTAGGGCAACAATGATGATTAAGCATAAGGGGCTCGCGGACATAAAACGTGATCTTCAATACGTCAAGGTGTAAGGGCTGAGGAATCAACAAGCGGGACCCAAAGGAAATACTACTGGCTTTGTCGGTTGCAAAACACTCCACCATGCTACAGTGATAGTCATTCAAGGCGATGCTCGCGGGGAACAACAGCACCGACACTGACGCAGGCTGACAGCTGGGAGGGGAAGCACCTGGGCACCCAAGCACGTAATGGGGACCACCAAGTTAAGCCCAGCCTGCTTTGCCCCTCCCGTCCCGTCGAAATTGGGTCGAGCCGTGCCGGACTAGTGTGTGGGTGTGTGTATATGTTGGGCGTATGCGAACAGAGACCTTGCTGCTGATGCTGCATGCAGCATGCTAACCCCCTATGCCTCTAGACCTTGCGATAGGGAACGGGCCGCTGCGAGCAATGTGTAGCACGGACCGCCGGTTCAGCAATGCGGGGAGGCTTGCGTGCATGAGCGCGGGCCATTCGGGCAGGGTAGGAAGGTCTGCGCTTATGGGCGCCGGCGTTTGGTCAGGCTGAGAGGGTGTGCATACATGGGCGCCGGCGCATTGGCGGGTTTGGGAGGCGTGTGCGTATCGGCAAACTATTACCAGGGACAAGCAAGGTGCAAGCAGGGCATGGGCCAACGTCCGTAAATCGCTTATGCGCTGGTTGGTAAGCAACAGCCCGACGGTCACAAAAGGGAGGATCTTTTCTTTAGTCCTGGTCCTGACGACGGTTCAGTTGGGCTCCCTATGTATGGCTGCAGAAGGCACAAAGAACCGGACCCAAACAGCCATTGACGTGGAGTTATTACATTTTGGCCATGCAAAGCACGCCCTTCCTGCAGCAAAAGGCCTGCGATACGTCCAATTACCAAACGCCAAGATCAAACCCCTTCGACGTTGCTCGAAATCCAGCGTGTCCCAAGACAGGATTCAAGATAGGCACGTGATGCAACCCGAATCCAACAACTTTGGGTCCAATTCACATTAAGCAGGCGTGTCATTCGGTCAGGAACAACCAAGACAACGCTGCAGAGTACTTGAGCTAAACCCAGCGAAAAGAATGCTGCATCGTAAAAATAACCCCTTGTAACATTTGCGTGTATGCCTAAGTAAGAGCAAACCGCCAATTGTACTACCAAAGCGGCAAGCTCGACAACACACACTTAGGGGCCGCCTGACAATCGTCCTCAACACCCTCCTTACGCCTCCGTTAGCATAAAATACTCTTCGCCATCCGCGCAAAACTTATTGCCTACACATGGAGACATGCGCCACTCCAAGATGCGTGCGTGGCCCCCAATCCCGCTCCAGCTCTCCTACGCTATCATCCAGACGTGCATTGCAGCCAGCGACTTCTACGACGATGGCGCCTGCTTGGCCTTCCACTCGTCCTTCAGCTTCTGAGACTCAGCCTTGTACTTTTCCTTCTCCGCCTCCGGGAGCTCCTTCCACGCTTTTCCTAGCAGAGCGGAGATCTCAATCATCGACTTGTCCGGGTTGGCAGCCTTAACTGCAGCGCGCTCCTTGTTTGAGAAGAGCATGTAGCCGGATAGCGGCCTGGCGTTGGCCTTCTTCGCGGCTTTAAACTCAGCCTGTGGGAGCGAGTGGTCGGTGCAACGGCGTGGAGATAGAGTGTATCCATCGGGCATTCCGCAAGTACGGCATGGCACAAGTTTGCCAGGGCGTAGGTGGGCTAAAGTTGACAAGCGCAAGCCCGCAAAATCGCATGCATCATTGTCCGCTGGGGGTGAGAGTGTTGTACTGCCATGACAGAAACCCAACTAGCTAGAGGGAAAGCCGGAGGTTCGCGGCAAACCCCACAAGATTTTAGTACTAACCGCAGCCCCGGTGGCGTCCCCCAATCGCTAAACACTTACCCGCTTGACAGCCACGGCGGCCTTCAGTTCGGCCGCCTCCCGCTGGAAGGGGACCTTGGCCTCCGGCGTCGCTGCAGACAAGTAAGCAACACGAATTAAGCCCGGCAAGGCGCCCATATTACAGCGTCTTACTACTTATGACGCGTTCCGGAGAACCTACCGGCTGCCCATGCCTCCCGGACCAGCGCAGCCCCGTCCACTAGGGACACATCCGGCTTGGCCTTCTTAATTTCCGGAAACTTGGCTTTGAAGAAGAGGTTATAGGCAGAAGGTGCCTTCTTTGGCCCCTTCTCCTCCTTCTTGGGAGCGGATCCTGGGCGACAATAGGTAGGCCCGATCAGGCAGACTCACTTTGCATAGAAGCGCAAACAGAAGAAAACACTACGCAGATTTCGGCAATGATTCATGATCGATCGCCAAACAAGGTTCGGTTGTCATCATTGGCCTTACCCTTGGCTTTGGCCTTGCTGGGCTCCTCCTTCTGCACTGCCTTTGCCCTCTTTCCACCCGGAGCGGGCGCCTTTGCCTCATTTAGCACGCGAACGCTCAAGGATCGGCGCGCGTTAGGAACGCACGCCCGGAACACGGGCCGACTTGCCAAGGCGAGCATTGTATTGCAGTAGTAAGGTATGGCCTAAAGGTGTAAAGTATACAGACTAAACGACAACGCGTCTTCTGCTTTCTTTATTCATTGGGCTCGCGCCAAAACGGTTTCGGGGCTGATCCTAACTTCTTTGGGTTCTTGGGAAAAAGGGGAACAGCTGGCAGAGAGCAAAGATAGGCTAAGTGAATTAACTTGTATCTGCAACTGCTTAAAGCTAATGGACTAACCAGGTAGCGAATAGTGATGTTCGGCCCAGATGTGGGCGCGCTGAAGGCCGCCTGCCAAGCCTTCCTGAATGAATGCAGATGCCCCTTATGGTGGGTAAACGTGGTAGTCAGGATTGGGTGGTTCTTACGCGTTCTTTTGGGGTGTTAAGGCCAATTACTGCTCCTGCTGCAGCAAGCAGCCTTGGAAAGATGCCAGCAGTTTTCCCTGTGGACACACCTTCTGCGAGTAAGTCAGCCCGGCAGCATGTTTCACATATTGCTGCGTGTGCCCTGGGGCGAAGGCTGGTCCCGAAATGCCATCCCCTACATGTGTGGATGGGAGCGTCTCCGTTCCCTGCTCCCGCTCCTTTGATAACCCTCTCAGGCAAAACTCATTTGTCTTATGAGTTACGCTTTGTGTTAATACTATCCTTTCGCCATGTACTGCGCTCCCTTGACGCAGGAAATGTGCAATTGCCACGCTGGAAGGTCCTGGCATCAGCCAGTCCGAGTGCCCAACATGCCGGATCAAATACTGGAAGCGCGACTTGAAGAAAAATCCGCAGCTGCAGACTGCCGTGGATCATGCTCAAATGATCCTTGGTTTATCAGGTGCGTGGCGAGCCTTACACTGGCGCTGAATCACGGTGTTCCCATGTTTGTAAACAGCTTTAGTGACAAGCAATGTGTTAATTGCCGGGCTGCATGGGCTTCTCTGGGTGTCGTAAGAGGTCAAGCACTTCAAGCCTGCGTGCACAGGCACATCCCATCCGTACCTGTAGGGCCTTTTACAGCCGCCATATCCCAAGTAGCAGTAACATGGTGCCGTGTATTGCATCCTGCACTTCCGCTGCAGGTTGGGGCGCGGCTGCCAATCGCGGGTTAGTTGAGGCTGCTACGGCAGCGCCCGGAGCCCGCGGCGCTGATGTCAACTGGGCAGCCAGCGACGCTGAAGACAGCTGCGGTGGGCGCAACAGCCACGAGGACGGTACCTCAGCGCAGCATGCAGCAGCCGCTGGCCCCTTCCATGTGGCCGATGGCGGCAGCTGCGGCGCCGGTCCTCATGTGACACGTCCGGGGCAGCTTGCCAGGGCTCGGGCGCCGGCTGGAGCACGTCTGAACCGCCATAAGCGGCTTCGGACGGAGCAGCACGGGGATGGGCTCTGTTATGAGGACGGCGCTGTGATGCCGGAGCTGGAGCTGGAGCAGGAAAAAGCAGCACCTGACAGAGGTGTGAACGCGGACTCAGCTATGGCTGTGGACTTCATGGCTGGAGGCAGGATGCAGGACGACATGCAAGGAGGCGCACGGGCAGATGCGGACGTCAGTGGTGCGGTTGCGCGGGAGGAAAGGCTCGCGGCGCAGGCAGTGGGTAATGTCGACCCGTGGGTCATATCCGACGCTCAGCGGTTGTCCGTTGAATTGGCCGCCAGAAGCGATCTGGGTCATGAGCCGAAGTTGCAGGGGGCTGGCCCCCTAGGCTTAGTGCCGCTGGGTACACGGCCCGGGACGGCTGGAACACCGTTTGCGGAGCAACACCAGCAGCAGCAACAGCAACCGACAGGCTTGGCCTTCACCTTCCGCACGCACGGCGACCCACATGCCTCGAACGCCGGTGGCACGTCATGCACGGCGGAGCTTTACCTGGCTGCAGGCCTGCCCGGCCTGCACCACCCGCACCTCACGCCGCCAGGATCAGAGCTGTCCCATCCTCAGACCGGCCTAAGCCCCTTCCGCACTGCAGCGGGAGATGGAGCCTGCGCCACGCCGCAAGAAGGGGTCATAAACCTCAACCCGCCAGCCTGCGTCCATGCAGAGGGCGCCGCAGCCGCAGCGGCAGCCCCAGCCATCACCGCGACTGTCGCCACGCCCAACGCAAACCTCCTGCCGCAACCCCGCCTGCAGCCAGCCGCAGGATGGCCCTCAGCGTCCAACAGCAAGCCACCTCCTGGCGGCACGGGTGGCTTCGGCGGCGTGCAGCGCCCGGGATCCGTGGTCAGCATCCGCCGCAGCACGCCCAGCGTCAACAACGCCTACCTGCAGTTTCATTGCCTATTGGAGGAGGCGGTGGTAAGCCTCATGGGCCGACTGCAGGCGGATTCCATACGACAAGACGCCGTACAAGGCCGGGGGCTGCATGCGGACACGCATGGCGTTGCCGCTGCCGTACATGGAGTAGCTGATGACGACGGCTGGGAGGATGGCTTTGACGAGGCGGCATGGCTGCGGCGCCTGGCTGCGCTGCCGGGACCCACGGGTCATGAGCGCGAAGCGTTGGAGTTTGAGCTCAGCATTGTGAACATGTTTCTAGGCGAGATCGACCAGCGGTTAACAGATGCGCATGCAGCGGGTGCTGAAGGCGAGGGCGCCAAGGGCGCCGTCAGCGGCGGCAGCGCTGGAGGAAATGGGCACGCGGTGGAAGCTGCTGCAGCCGCAGCTGGGTCGTGTCGTGGTGCAGGTGCTGCTGACGTGGGGCGTTGCGGGAGGGAGGAAGAGGGTTCCCTGGGTGCAGGGGCTGCGGGTGGCTTGCTACTGCAACCGCAGCAGGGTTGCAGGGCGACGTTCTCTGACGACGCAGCAGCTGCTGCTGCGGATGGCGAATTGCAGCAGCAGCAGGAGCATCGGCAGCAGGAGGGGTGTCGGCAGCAGGAGCAGCAGCGGCAGGAGCAGCCAGTACTCCCTGTGGCGCGGTCTGCAGCATCACAAGTGGACTTCACGATGGAGCCGTCCGGATCAGGGGCGCAGCAGCAAGTGCATGGGCGTGCAGACGCGGCCATGGCCCCTGTAACTGCCGCCGCCGCAGATGTCCCGGCACCAGATGATGGGGGAGCTGGTATGGACCGGGAAGCGGCTGGTGCTGCAGACCGTACGGAAGGGGGTACCGCTACCGCCACCGCCACCCTAGGCGACCACGATGCAGCGGACATCCTTCCCCACGTGCAACCCGAGGCGGCATCAGTCAGCGGTGAGGATGGAAGGGCTGCTGTGGTGAGGGTCGAGGACCCAGAAGCGGCCGGCTACGGTGAACGCAGCAGCAGCGGCGGTGCGCGAGCGGGGCAGGTGGGGGTGGCGGCTGGCGGCTGCATGCAGGCTGTGTGCAGGGTCGCGGCGCCGGAGGGACAGCAGGAGGTTGCCGCGAGGGAGGCGCAGGTGCGCCCGCAAACGGCGCCTGTTGTATTTGTACGGCGAGCGGGCGCTGGCTTGGGTATGGCAAATACCCGAGGTACGACAGGCCAGGAGTGCGGACAAGAGGAGCAGGAGGAGCTGCCGCAGGCTGGGGCTGGGGGTGCTGCGGCTGCATGCGGGGTGGCAGCTGGTCGCCGTCGGAGCGCCCCAGGCAGCATGTCGCCACACCCGGGGAAACAGCAGCTGCCTCAGCAGCAGCGACGGATTGTGAAAGGTCCTGGGGCGGAGGTGGCTGCTCTGCATGCAGCCTCTGCTGAGGCCCCTCTCGTGGCCCCAGCTGCTGGGCTAGCTGACAAGGAAAGACCGCAGCAGGCGGCTGCATGTCTTACAGGCGGGCAGCGACGTAATGGCGGCGGCAGCGGGACTGTGGCGGCAAGGAAGGGTAAGCTGGGCACGCTTCAAGGGCGAGAGGTGATCACACCAACAGCAAAATTCATCCAGGGGGTGCGAAGTTCTCATGGCCGATGTATGAAAGCCATCTTACCATGCCATATGTTCTTGTGTTTACGCATGCACGTCCTTACACATTCACAGTTCATGTTCCTCCTCGCGGCCAGTTTTCTGAACACGTCCCTACCCGACATGCCGGGCCTCCCCCTTCCTGCAGGTGCATCCAGGCTGCTTCGCGAGTCCGCCGCGCCCAGGTCTGCAGCCCCACGCTCTCCAAGCGAGGAGAAGTCGCCGTCGCCGCCTCCGCCGCCACCTCCGCAGGCAGCAGCCGATGTTGAAGGGGCGGCCCCCGCCCCAGCGCCGCAGGGCCGCCGTCGCCGCGAGGCGGGTGCTGCTGCGGCGGCCAGGAGACACCGCTCCGAACCGCCGCCGCCGCCACCGCCGCAGTCGGCACCGCCTGGGGCCCGACAACACCAGCAGCCTCAGTCAGGCGAGGGACGAGGGGCGTTGCCGCCGGCCGGGGCCGCCGCCGGGGGCCCCCGCCGGGGCCGCGGCCGCGACCGGGAATCCGCAGCGACTGGAGCTGCGCCGCCGCCGCCGGCAGCAGCGGCGGCGCTGGGGGCTGGCGGCGCCGCCGGCGCACGGAGGCAGAAGCCGTGTTACGTGCTGTCGACGGGGCTGGCGTCGACTGAGCGAGCGCGGCTGCGGGAGCTGGCTCGGCGGGTACGAGGTGTAGAGCTGGTGGAGGACGTGACACCGTGAGTTGAGGGGCGCGGGGTGCGGGTGGGTGGGTGGTGGTGGTGCGGGTTTGGGGAGGGCGCGGGAGGGCGGGTGGGAGGAGAGAGGAGGGAGGAAGGGGCTTAGGGATCTGCTAGCCTCCAGTTCCCGTCACCGCGGGTACGGCAGATTGCCGCTTCCATGCAAGAACGTGCCCCAGCTTTGGGTGCGGTACATACGGTCTATCGGTATTGCGCAAACCAGTTAACCACCCTTTGTGCCACCCTTCTTCTTGCCTCCACCCTTGCTGCCCCTCCCGCTGCGCAGCCACCTGACCCATCTGGTGGTCAAGCTGACGCCGCAGGGCCGTGCGGCGGTGCGCACCGTGAAGTACCTGCACGCGGTGATGCAGGGCTGCTGGGTGGTGGGCGTGGAGTGGGCGGAGGCGTGTCTGGCGGCGGGGCGCCTGGTGGCGGAGGAGCCGTTCGAGGCGACGGTAAGGGGTGCATGCGATTACCGGTATGCGTATATTTTTGATAAAGCGAGGAGCGAGTCGAGGAAACAATGCTGGCCGTGGGCATAGGAAGACCCGTTGCCAATGGTGGCGTCCAGCAGAAGACCACAGATGCATACAGGGGTCGCATCCGTTACCAAGGCAACAGCTGCGTTGCCCTTGAAAGTGTTGCAGACGAGACCACAGGAGCGCATACCTTATGCTACAGGAAGCATACCGGTGGGTAGCGCCTTTATGTGCTCTTGTCGTACTGAAGACTGACAACAGACAACTGAATGCGCGCATGCAGGGGGACCCAGTCCACGAGGGCACGCCCGCACGGGGCCGCATGCGTGTGGAGCGCGGGGAGCCCCCCCTCTTTACCGGGCTTTCCTTCTGCGTGTCGTACCTGAAAGGGACCATGGACAGTAAGTTCACATACACTGCAGCATGTGCTGCTGTTGCTGCTGCTTCGTGCGTAGTTGGTCTTTGGCCTGCCGGTCTATTAGCTAATAACGATGTGTCTCTTCCTGCTTCTGCCCCGTCGCCGTACATTGCAGCTGCCACCATGTCGTACATGTCGTACACTGTTCCCTCCTGCAATCCCACTGGCAGCACCCGCATTAACCCCCTCTGTAACCCTCCGTAATTCCTCTACCCTCCATTACCCGCAACCCATTTACTCCCTAAACTACCGCTTTTCCCCGCACCCTCCGCCCTCGCATCCGCCCTCGCTCCTGCAGACAAGGTCCTCCGTGCCGACCTGGAGGCCCTGCTGCAGACCTCCGGCGGCCGCATCGTGCGCCGCCCCAGCCACCGCGCCGCCCCCGCGCCCGCTGCCGCCCCACCCACCTTCGCAGCGGCACTCTTCGGCACCGCCGCAGCTGCTGACCTGTACGATGGTGCCCTGGCCTCACAACAGCCGCCCTCGTCAACCACCACACAGTCGGAATCAGCGGCAGCAGCAGCAGCAGCAGCCGGTGGCGGTGTGTCTCCGCGGGCCCCCCTGCCGCCGGGGGTGCCGCCGGTGATTGTGTTGGTGGAGGGGCGGGACGTTGCGGAGGCGGGCCGGGTGGTGCGCGAGTGGGGTTGCGCGCCGGTCGTGAGCAGCTGGGTATTCGACAGCGTGAGTGGGGACGTGAGGTGCAACCGTGCAGGGAGATAAGGAGGGTTAAGATGAGTGAGGAGGAGAGGGGCCCGATGCAGACTTGAGTGCAAGGAAGATGCAAGGGGCAAGGGTGTTTTGAGGGGCGACATGCATGCATGCATGCTTCCCAACCTTATCGTATAGCTTCATAGCAGTGTCTCTTTGTTTGCTGCCGGTGCAGATCTCCCACTACCAAGTCCTGCCGATTGAGTCCTACACCGTCTTCACCGAGTCTCAAGCGCACACAACGGATACGACGCTGTCCTGAGGGCCCCAGCAGCAGCAGCAGCAGCAGCAGCAGCAAGGGCAGCAGCAGCAGCTAGGGTGCCGCAGTGCAATGTACTTCCAGCAATGCTCATTCTGGTGCCTGCGTTAAGGATCAGCAATATAACCGTATGGCCTTGTTACCGAACATGGAGCTGACCCACGGGTCCGTTAGTCATCAGCTTAGCAGAATAGCAGGAATGTACGGAAAGAGGTACCCAATTCATCCTATTTGTTGCCAAAGTATGGCCACCTAAAATGTGGGTTTAGAACTCTGGACGGCGTGAAGGTGCTGGCCTGGTTCAGCACTTAAAACTGGCTTCGTGTGAGTTGAATGTTCTGTTCTTCTAGCATGCTTCTATGATGCATGCATTGCCGGTGATGGGGAATGGCAGATCTAGTAGGCAACCGCGCTCAACAGGCATTGCATGGAGGCACATGCATGCGCCTGTCGGCAGCGGTGTCTCGTCCCCTATTGATGGTCCATTCACGCATCCACAAAGTCATGCAGCTCATGCCTCGTGCGCTCCGGGGTGCCTTGAGCATGGCATGGGACCGAGTGGTACGACAACGCACGGAGCACCATAACCCGACAACTCGTCTGTTGAGCCGTGCGGGCTTCCTGTGTGTCAGCGTGGAAGGGACGAGGATGACGCCGATGGTGTGTCGCTCAGATGTCCACGCGGCTCATTGCTGCCGGTACCGGTAGAGCTCAGCAATGTGCATGTCTGGCTGCGTGGCCGCAAGCTTGCAGCACTCCCACCGAGCTCCGTAGAAACAGTGTCCAGTTTGGACCCTACCGCACCGACGTCGCTAACTTTTGTCCCAAGGCGCCCATGGCACCAGAACCCTCAACTTCTTTCTTTCCGCCTCTCTCCGCCTCTGGCCTTCTGCGCGGGCTTTGCCTGAAACGACGTGTTACCGAGTGCAAGATCTCACGCTGTTGCCAAGCCCCCTTACATTCGTGACGCCAGGTTGGCTGCGATGCCAGGTCCGCAGTACCAATGTCTACTGCCGGCAAATTGCCGTCATGATGAAAGAAACAAAACACGCTGAACAGTGTATCTATGGGATACCGGTAACTGTTCTCAGAGTCTAATAATGGCCAGCACAGACGCAGCGGTTAAGCATGACGCTGTGCGCGATTCGCCGCTGGACCTTTCGTCCTTTCGGTCTTTCAGTGAGCTCCGTGAGCTCGAGGTACCGTGCTTACCTTCTGATCCTGTTAGCAAAATTGAAGACGGTTACAACGTGTTCAACATCGCACCAAAGTACATCACGGTCCCGCTCGGAACCGAACTGGTTCTCGACGACGGAAGCCGCGTGCGCATAGACCGAGCGACTATTAAGGAACGCATAGTAGACCCAACACCCATAACATACAAGTACACGTCAAGCACGGGTGGACGCGTGAGGCGCGCCATGGGCGGCTTTGTTTCCTCTGCCGGCAAGACGCTAATGACCTGGCTAGTCGCCTTGCCCGCCTTCCCAAAGCACATTGTGCTCACCGTTAGATCAAGCAAACGTGGCAACGCGTCTAGCAAGGAAGGTGCATCAACTACGTCGGCCGACGAGGCCGAGGAGGTGGAGGCGACAGAGCATGGCGGCGCGACCCACGGGTCAGCACACTCCGAAGCGGGTCCATTCCGCATTGCAGGGTCGAGGCGCGGCGTTCATACTGCGAGTGTAAGATGCCACAATTGGTGTGACGATCTAATCCAAGTCTGCGACACGGATTCCGATACATCTAACGGACCTCTATCGGTGCACTGTGCAGACCATGGCTAATGCGCGCGCTGAATCGCCCCACCTGGCCTATCTGTGGTACTACTCCTTCAACTGTGCACATGAAGGGTGAGGTGTGGGATCCATATATATACATGCAATCACATCATCATACTGCTGGCTTTGCCATTCTTGTTGCCATTCAATACCAGCAGCCAACGTACAGCACCGGTACAGGTGCCCTACCATCGTCCTTGTGGGTCAACGGAACTTGGATTCCGCGCTGGAGGTCTCCTTCTTCAACTCCTGCAGGCACAAGGCAGGCGCGGTGGTTGGCCAGCTCAAGGGCGCCCAACGAGCAAGGCTGGCCCAGGAAGCAATACGTGAGTCACTGAGGAGTTCGTTGCCGTATACGGAAAGTCGATTTCTATACGGTACTTCTCGCTTCTGACCGCTTGCTTCTGCGCCTCGTGTAGAGCGGGCGCCCTCAGATGTATGGAGGGACGCCGCCAGGTCTCGGAGCTTGGAGCAGCAGCTGGGCGGTGACGTGCGCGCTTGCGGCGCCACATCTCAGGTCGTACGGCAGGTACGTACGGTGCGGGTGTTGTACGGTGCTGGTGCTGTACGGTGCTGCATCGCGTGTCGTACGCGTGTGTCTTACTCGTGTCGTACCATACGATCCGGTACCCATGTGGGTCGTTCGTCGTTGCTGTGCAGGCGAAGTACGAGGCGGAGAAGAAGAAGAGGGAGAAGAGCGGCGAGAAGCGGGGGGCCGCATCTCAAACGGCGCTGCTTCCTCCCAGGCCCAGCCCAAAGTTGAGCCAACACAAGTCCCGGCGAAGGGAGAGCACAGTTGCGCAGCAGCAGCCCGCAGCTGCATGGGACCCAGCGACGCTGATTCGGGCGCTGCTTGCGGAGCGTGCCCGCAGCCAGGCCATCGCTGCTGCTGCCGCTGCTGCCATTATTCAGCTACAGCAAGCAAACGCTCTGGCCGGTAGTGGTGCTGTCGGCGGCTGGAACAGCGGCGGGTCGGGCATGGGCGTGACCTCAGCATGCCGGCCATCCCTGGGCGGCATGAACTCAGCAGGCCTGGGCGGCATGCAGCCGCTCCGAACTGTTGGCAGCGCGCCCGGTCGCTTGCCTGTGTTGGCGCTAGGGAGCGGCGGCGGCGGCAGTGGATGGGGCCTTGGCCTGTCATTACCTGGCGGCGTGCAACAGCTGCCGCCTAGTGGCAGCGCGCCCGGTCCCTTACCCATGTTGGGACTGGGGGGCAATGGAGGTGTTAGCAGCGCAGGCGGAGGCGCTACTGGACCTAGCAGCAACGGAGCCACTGCGTTTGGTGGGGGCGGCGGCAGCGGTGGCGGTGGCGGATGGTGCCTTGACCTGTCACCGGGCGGCATTGCTGGCGGAGGTGGTGATGCAGTACATAGCAGCAGCCTGGGCTTGGGCTCGGGCATGGGCCTATCGCTGGGAGGAGTTGGGGCCGTTCAGCAGATGCGGAGGAGTGGCAGTGCGCCGAATATGTTTAGGGAACGGCCCAGCGCAGGTGCTGCGGAAGAGATAGCAGCGAGACTGCGCATGGAGGCAATTAGGAGTGCATGCCCCACTGTCGCAGCTGTTGTAGGGCTTCAGCCCTTGCCTGCAACTGATTTTGGTGCTGTAGGATTATCTCTACCTTTGCATGACTTTCAGTTTGAGCGGTAGAGGCGTGGTGGATGGGAGTGATGTGTGTAGTAACGGTATTTGAAGGTTTGGGCCATGGAAGACTGATGGGCGCAGACATGTCTGCAGACATGTGTGCAGACATGCGTGTTACCCTTTCGGTTCCTTGCCCAATACGTTAGCGCAGGTAATGGTTGTGTGGATGACGGTTTGTGTGTTTCCTTTCCTAAGGCAAGTGACACGTTATGGGGCATAAGCATAGGGATGCCAGGTCGAGCCAGATGCCGTGTCGTTACAGGAATTGGAGCTTATTATGAAAACACGGGTATGTAAACACAGCCGGAAAGACACGAAAGCTTGGATCGCACCTCCATCGACAGGGATACGGCTCACGCACAATCAATTGTCGTAGACCCATTTAAACCAACAGATTACAGCAACCGGCCCGCTTAATATGAATACATGCTTTCTACTGTACACACAGGGGTTTGTTATTTATTGGTTAACTTATAGCGGTCGAATCCAACGCGACAACAGCTGGTTCAAGCCCTCAGTCATAGACTGCTCTAGAAAGGAAACATAGCAGCAGCGGAAGGTAAAGGCTAGCAATATACACAATACAAGCGCCAAAGCCTACCGTTGTGGCTATTTCACCGAGGGACGAGAGACACAATTGCTGTCACCTTAATTGGCTCGACGTGAAGCGCCGCAGCTATGGATAGTTTTGCAGAGCTTGGTGCTGCCCTAACTGAGCGGATTTCGGAGCTTAGAAAGCTTGCTTTGCTGCGTATCGAAGGTTGGGGACATGTCGCCATGGCGCCGTACCTACAATCGGCGTGGGCACTAAAGCCTCTGCGAACACGCAGATGGTGGAAAGGAGCTCTTCCAACAAGACCTGGCAGGCCTCGAGGTGAGCGCATCGGCTGTCCAATACCCTAAGGCCCCCCAGCCGTATAACCTGAAGCCGTTGCACAGGTCAGCGTGAGGGCGCTGGAGACTCAGGTGGCAACGCTGAAGTCATGCATCCAGGGGGAGCTAGCGGCCGTGCCCAAGGTATGTCTCCTCGACGCCCTAGCTTTCGCCTAGATCGCATGGTTAAGCAACCATACGACCAACCCCATCGCAAACACCGGGCACCCTAGCACGGGCAAGTGCACGACAGGGAAGCCCTCTGGCGAAGTCCCCAGGGCACCGTCCTTCTGTGCAACGCACCTTTAACCCAAGCGCCAAGCGAGGGACCAATCCCATGTCGTAACTGCCCCCCCCCCGCGGTGCTACCGTGTGTGCAGGTGGAGGCCCTCATCGACGCCAGCAAGGTTCAAAGCGACCGACTAAACGCCATTGCGGCCAACCTGCCCGCACGCCTTCCCCGGCCAGTTGTTACCTCCGTACAGGGTGCATCGCTGGCGTCCTGCCGTGCAGGCGGGCAGCACGACCCCACCCAACAAGGTACCGGCACCTAAACCTTTGGCCAACCCCCGTGCTTGCGGCCTGCGTATTGACCGGTACTCGAAGGGGCATCATGTCGTAATTTGCGCCTTCAACAAGGTTTGACCTGGACGTTCCTGTGGCTCCACCAGGGCCGACGGGGACGGCGCCGACAGCAGCCGATGAGGGCGCGCGGCGGCGCAAGGACGTGCCCCGCTGGTACGTGACGGAGCGGGAGTTCGAGGCGACATCAGCCTACCTGCGCGGGCGGCTGCAGCCGGACAAGGTACTGGGAGTTAGGGTCAGGCTCTCCTAACTTCTAATTATAACCTCTGCGTTTAACCTCAACCGGTACCTCTCCGGCAGCTCTGGCATCACGCGTCGATGCTGTAATATAACGTGGTAAAACTTCCCGCCGCGTGCCCTTTGTGTTTGCCCTTCTCCGCAGGTCAACGCCGCGCTTGACGAGCTGGCCTCGCACGCGCTCAACAACCAAAAGCTGATGGCGGCAATGAAGGCGGGAGGCAGCAAGCTAGCGCCGGCGGACCGGAAGCGTGCGACAGAGCTGCTGCATAACGCCACGGTACGTTGTAAAGCATGCGAGATATCATGGTACGGCACCACACCGCCAACTGTTAGTAGGATGCGTCCTGGGTAGTCTCAACCCGAAGCCTTTCCCGCCAACACCCATGACGCGTCAAGGGCCCTTGGTTGGGCATCGGCGGGACACCAGCGGGGCTTCCTCGGCTCTGCAGGTGCAAAGCGGCAAAACGGCAAGGAAGCCGAGTATGGGGCTTTCTTTCATCTGCATGAAAGCCGCCGCTTCCCGTCTAGTTCAGTGGACGAACCCTGCTTGCTTCCTGTATGCGCCCTGCGTGCTGCAAGGCCTGATCTTTTGCACCATTCGACACCTTTCGACACCCGGCTTGCAGGCCAAGGACGTCATCAAGGGGCACTACTGGTTCCTGGACTCGGACCTGCGCGAGGGCAGCCTGGTGAAGCCCGACAAGAGCGGCAAGGCCATGCTCACCCTGCTGCGACATTTGGGGCGCCTGCAGGAGGTGAGGAGCAGCAGGGCAGGGGGCCGGCAGCAGCTGCAGCACGTGCTCCAGCCCCAGCCCGGCCAGCAGGGAGAGCTGCAGCGGCTCCCGAGCTGCCATCAGAACCTGAGGGGGCAGCAAGTCACATGCAAGGGTGCTTACAGCACCAGGCATTCCCCGTTGTACGGCAACATAGTACGGCATTAGTATGCCGTACTATGTTGCCGTACAACGGGGAATGCCTGGTGCTGTAAGCCGGTACCGGCCGGTAAGCCGGTGCTTTTGCATTTATTTGTCCTTCGCTGCAAGGGCAGTACGGCACGCCTTGGGGTTCTGCATGATGTTGAGATCTTACCTTTCGCTGCTCTGCATGTGCGCCTTGCCCATTAGGTTCGCTGCAACATCGATGGAGCGTCTACCTATATTTACGTTCTAGTGGAGCGGACCGTGTGAGGGTGCTATGTGCGCCGGTCGTGTGGAGGGCTTTCCAGGACTTATCCTCCTAAACATGTCGAGCTCGCAAAGCAGGTGTTACCGGCTTGAAGTGTAGCTGCAAACGGCAAGCTGTCGGTCGGCTCGAGGGGTCGACGGGGCCGGGCAGGATGATAGCAAGTGACAGGGCGATGTCTTGGGAAAGCCATGTGCGTGGCTGAACCAACCGTAGCATGCCCGAGTCATAATGGAACAGGTTACTGCATGTTACAGCACATTCGGCAGCGCATACACACGGATCCAAGGGATTGCTCAAAGCACGTAGCTGATTTCCTTGCGTTCACAGGGTTGAACGTCTTGGTGTGGGGCCATGTGGGCCATACTGTTTACCTTGGCTGTTCAGCCGACAGGCTCAACCATTCCGACGTTGCTTCGCAGTCAATGTCCATGCTTTTGCCGCTACGATTGTGTAGCGTAGTGTAACATGGCAGGTACGGTCCTGTGGATGCATACCGGTATTATGCACTCCTTTCCGGTCGAAAACCTTGTCGAGCGGGTCACGGTATTGACCACAATGGTACAATTTTCGTGGGGAGATGTAATGCAGCAACTACACACAGTACTTGCAACATCCCACGTACTTGGTCGAACGCGGTGTAAAGATGAGAGCAGTACGAGTGGGTACCTCTACCTGGACGTGACAGGTAGAGGTACCCACGCCCAGTTCTCAAACCACACAGAAATGTAAGTGTGCTAACCAACACGTTGTTAATCAGTGCTTGGTTGGTTAGGGAGTCTTATGTTGTTGTTCGGCATTCTGTCCATCAAACGTGTCGCAACTTTTCGTTCGCTGGCATCGCAACACACATTTGGCAAAACAGATAAGATATTATGCATTTTCCTGGAAACATCTACTGGTATGATGTGCGATGTGTGCAAGTATAAGCGAGTGGTTGACGAAGCAGATGTCGTATTTGCAAGTCTGCCTTACACGCCCGCTGAAATTTTATAGACGATTTCCTTACGCCGCTACTTTTCATCATCGTGTTAATTGATGTAGTATATACTGTATGGCGTTAGGATTGTTTACGACCTGTGGCCTTTTGCGCTGCGGCATTGTTAGGACTTGCAGCCCCTAGGCTCCGCTCCACTACTACACGAACTTGTCCAGATTGCCTAACGAGACTCGAAGGCGTAGTCGTTATATTTATTTAGCTCATTAGCTGTCCCTTCACGGTACAAGGTTGTACTCAGTCCTGCTCGTCCCACACCCACGCACAACCGTCAGCTGCGTTTACATACTGGTAGTCCTCTAAAGTCGCCGTGGTCTACCAGCTGCTTAATGTCGTCAGAAGGCGCCAGTATGGTCGCTACCCAAGCGGGTGGCAAGAGCCCGAAGAGTAGCCGTTTTGTCAGCACTCTGAAGCGTTTTTTAAATATCCTGAAAGCCAAGGATGACGGGTTGGGGGCTTCCCCGTCCCCGCTTGCCAGCGACGTTCCGATGAAGACCCCTCGCTTTGCAGCTATCTCGACGACAAGCTTGGAAAAGAGCAGCATTGACAGCCTTTCAAGGGGCTCTGCTGGTTATCTTGGAGCGCTTTCCTTCCGCTTGCCTTTCGGTTCCCAGAAGGCTTACGACCGTCCGCCGCTCGCTCAAGCCACCGGGGCGTCCGCGAGAGGCCGAGCGGTATGCAGGATACGGGGAACTATTACTTGCTTTCCAACGCGACTGTTATTTTGCAATCTCTGGGTTAGAGGAACAAAGCGACAGTTTCATGGATGTCCTCCCTTTCCCGCATACGCAGTATCCCTTACATCGCATACGTCACTCATTTAACAGCATCAATTGTTTCAGCTTAATTTCATCTATGTTTGGTACAGCTTGCTGGCATCCTGTCTGGGAACACCGAGTTTCGTTCCAACCGCTTTCTTGTCTGTCCGCTGGCCCTTCGCATTATGCAAGGAATTCAGTGTACTGTACCTTCGCATCTTATTTTATTTTCTACTTTTCCTCTCGCTGCAGGCGGCGTTGCAGCACAGCCATTCCGGTCCATGTGATGCCTCGTTGTGCCAGCTGTCATCCAGCTACGAACACCGGCCCGGACATCACCCTCCGCAGCCGCCCAAAGGAGCCCAGCTCAGCAGGCATGCCTCCATCCTGCCTACCGGTTCTTGGGAGCAGCCCTCAATGCGCTCTGCGGCCGTCCTGCCGCCTCTGCCACCCAGCCAAGAAGCAGACCGGGATAGTGGAGCTGCATCTGCTCCGCATCCCAGGGCTGCGAAGGGTGCCCCGGATAAACCCGCCGTCAAGCCGGCGCAGAGCTCCGAGCCAGGCAACCAGGCGGCGCAGCAAGCCGGTTGCCCTGGCGCTTGTGCGGCCCCAGGCCCGGTGCCGGTCCCAGCCCCGACGGCATCTGCCCCACCAGAGGCCCCAGCAGCCGAGCCGCAGCTCGCCTGCAGGAGCATGCTGCTGGCCGTGTGTCCGGGCCTCCCAGCAGCCATGCAGCGGCAGGATTGGAGCCTGGAGGTGCGTGTCGCCGTTGAGCAAGGAGCAGCTGGCGGTTTGTAGCTGTGCATTTGCTTGGGGTGGTTAGGATAGCCGGCGGGGGTTCCTATCCATCCAGGGGCTAGAACAAACTCCAATTTCATCTCTATAGCTTGAAAGGTGGTGGAGAAGCCTGCCGCTTGTGAGCATGCAGGAGTGTGAGGTGGCCTTGTCTTGTCTGCCTGGAGGAGCTGGATTGCAAGGATTGTGTGTTTCCGTTCATGACCGGAAGTGGTCCGTTGTCGTACAGGTATCTGTTAAACATGCTACCTCCAATGCAGGATTATGACGTGTCCTGTCGGATCTACAAGAGCACTACAGCAGCGGTTTACAAGGTGCGTCGCGTCACATCGCAACAGATGCAGCACTACCTACTGGTGGTGTTTCAACTCAACTCATGTCGACCGGTAGTGTTCTTCAATGTTTCGACCGTACATGTACCGTACATGTACCGTACGTGTCAAACTGTCACCATTTTGCAAGAGGCCTTTGACGCAACGCTCCAAACGGTTATTGTAATATTATTTAGCGTTTAAGCTTCGCCACCCGCAGGCGACATGTCGGCGCTCTGGCCTGCCTGTCGCCCTCAAGGTAACGGGGGATGCAGCGCCGCACAGAAGCGGTTGGGTGTTGATTGGGTGTTTACGACTAGAAACAGCCTGTTAACCTAAGCTGGTGCCCAACCACGGCATGGGGTAACCCAACCATGAGTTAATCCCGAGCAGGAAACCTTCCCTTGTTTCTTGCCCCGATGCCACGGTCAGATATTTACTAGAGGTTTACTGCCGTCGCGCAGGTTTATTTCCTCTCGCGTGTTCCAGCCAATGTGATACACATGTGAGTGACGAGCGTGCTCTGACTGCTGCTGTTAAGCATGGGGCATGGAACTTAACACCCCTAGTGAAGCCCGAGCTAACACACGGCGCCCTTTTGCACGCAGGATTGTTCGTGAAGTCAAGGTATGTCTCATCCTGGGCTCTGCACAGCTTTCCTGTTGGTTCATGGGACCAGCTTGACGGTGTCCTGAGTGACCCATGGGTCACGCCGCCTAACACCGCAGCCCTGCATGCCACCATGCAAGGGAGCAGCGAAGGACGCTGGCACACGTAATGCGTGTTGTGGATATGGCATGCCACTTACCTCCTGACCAACCCTCATGCGCAGATCCACGCGCCACTCGTGCACAAGAACATCGTGATGTTGTACGGCGTTTTCCAGGTAGGGACACTAAAACGCGGTACACAAGAGGCTTACAGCCATGTAGCCATCAGTACCTGCTGGTGTGTTCTGCCCCTTTGTCTGCCTCTACCTGGTATGTCGCCCTAGATGTATGACCCCCTCACTTTGCGTATTTTAACATACTCTTCATATCTGCAGGATGAGGTATGTACCGGTGCTTATGTACGAACAACAGCATTGGACGCCCTACGGGTTGTCGCGCGCTCGGTTCGATCAAGCATCGTTGAAAGAGACGCAAAATGGGGGCAGCGGCTTGTGCCTAGGCTGCACGGCAGCTCGCATTCAAGTTATCCAGCTGCGGCATCGTGCATGTATTGAGCTCTTGATTGGACTGCAGTTTGCAGCGGTCGAGTGCTGTTTGCTTCTTTAAAACACCGCCCTTTGTGGACGTCCCTTTAAGGATCTCTTGTCCTGTATGTCCTCACTCCTTCTGACACTCATGCTTGCTCATCCCTGCTCCTCCCACACACAGAAGCTGTTGGTGTTGGTCCAAGAGTTTGCAGCCCGGGGTGACTTGTTCGGCATCTACCGCTCCATGAACCAGCGCATGAGTGAGGGACAGCTGACGGAGCTGGTGCTGGCGCCCTTCCTCAACGGCCTGGCCTACCTGCATGCACGCGGGATCTGCCACAGGTATGTTGTTGCTTCAAAACGTATGTTGTTTGCCGGTCGTACCCTCGTGCTTGGCGCATGCATGGAAGGTTTGGGAAAGGAAGCTGTGCTGTCTTTTACCAGCTACCGGCAGAGTTGATTGCTACAAGCTACTGGTACTAAGGTGCCCGCCCCTGCCTTTCACCCTCTTGCGTTATGCTGTTATGCTGCTGCCTGCTGGCGGCGGCTGTCTCCCCTGGGACACGGGCTGCAGAGACATCAAGGTGAGGGGAGGGGGGGTTCGTAGCTGGGGAACGTAGCTGAGGAGGCATGTGGCTAAGGAGCAGCAGCGTCCCTCCCCACCATCCCTTTCCTCCCCAGGTCCCCACCCACCTCACCCACCTCTCCTACCTCAATTGATCACATGTTGTAATCCGTGATGAAGCTTTATCATACGGTTAGTTGTTTCCTGTTTACCTCCCTCACACCTCCCCTACCCCCCTCCCCTACCCCCCTCCCTGCCGCCTGCTCCCCGCTGCAGCCCGAGAACATCCTGTTCACACAGGACTGGCGCCTCGTGATTGCGGACTTCGGAGTCAGCATCGACCTGAACGAGGAGCGGGCGGTCACGCGCGCCGGCACACGTAAGCATGAGTCGAGTGACCCGTGGGTCACTTACAGCATCTTGGCGAGTTCGCTTTTCACTGGCCGCCTGCCTATACATTCATGGTCGCCTGCTGCCAAGGACCAGTAAACTTTGTTAACAAAGTCTCATGGACCTCCCAACCCTGTTTTATATCCCCATGGAACGTTCCTCCTCTGCCCCGCCTCGCCCCGTCTTGCCCCTTTCCTGCCCCGCTCCCCGCTGCATGCAGTGGAGTACATGGCCCCGGAGGTGGAGCGCTGCCCGCTCAAGGCGCTGCCTGAGGACAACAAGGAGAACGAGTCGCTCGCCTACACGAC
Organism: Astrephomene gubernaculifera; assembly: GCA_021605115.1. NCBI lineage: Eukaryota > Viridiplantae > Chlorophyta > Chlorophyceae > Chlamydomonadales > Astrephomenaceae > Astrephomene > Astrephomene gubernaculifera. The sequence goes on along the minus strand of BMAR01000057.1, from coordinate 41,328 downwards.
CGCCGTGGTAAGCAAGCCGGCGGGATCCCTCGGGCTCCCTTACTCTCTACTGTGCTGCCACGGGTGCTGACTGCCAACAGCGACGTGAGCCCTGTGCAAAGGCCGCACATACAAAGCTTGGGGGGCCGTACATACAAAGCTTGGGGGGCCGTACATACAAAGCTTGGGGGGCCGTACATGCAAAGCTTGGGGGGCCGTACATACAAAGCACCCCTCCTTTTTTATATCGCTCCTCTCTCCTCCCCTTCCTCCCCGTCTCCTCAGGACGTGTGGGCGGTGGGTGTGCTGGCATACGAGCTGCTGGTGGGCTTCCCGCCCTTCGTGGCGGACCCAGCGGCGACCGCCACCGCGGCGGCCGCAGCAGCAGCACACCACCACCACCACCCCCAGGCCGGCACGGCAGCAGCAGCCGCCTCCTTCCTGGCCGCCAACGCGACGTGCAAGAGCCTGAGCTTCCCCGCCTCCACCTCGTCCGCCGCGCGAGATTTCATCCGCCGGGCGCTGGCGGAGAGGCCCGAGGACCGACCCACGGCGCAGCAGCTGCTGCAACACCCGTGGCTGGCGGCAGGGGCAGCGAGTGTGCCGGCGTCCTCGGCTTCTGCTGCAGCAGCACATCGGGTGAGGTGGGGGCGGGAGGGTCGGAAGTTGAGTGGAGCCCTGCATGTGTGGGTGGTGGTCTTGTGGTGGTCTTTCAGTTTGTTGTCTGAAATAGCAACATGCGGTGTAAAGCTGCAAACCCGGGGCTGCCTGGGACTGTGCTATGTTGCACAGTGCATCACCATGAACCATTGTGCGACTAAACTAACCCCTGTTTGTCGACAGTGGCACGGCCCTCATTTCAGTAGCCTTTCATTCCTACTCAAAATGGCCCCTCCCTGCTGCCCGTGTACTGCAGGTCCCAGTGCGACGGAGTTCAGGTCAGCTGAGCAGCAACAGCCAGAGTCCTCTCCTGCCCTCGCGCCTGGGCAGCATATCCCTGGCATCCGGAGTCGCTGCTGGCAACAGCAACCTACCGATCGCGAGCGCCATCGCGGCTGCCTTACCGGCACAGTAACGTTATGAGTAAGGAGCTTATTACGTAATACTACTGCTACAGTAATGAAAGCGGTTTCATTACCTTCTCGATTAGTAGTAAGTATCTAAGTTTGGGCGAAGCGAGGTTTTATTTCTCCCGAGCTCGTAATCGCCGGTCAAAATTGGTAACATCGTGAATTGAAGGACGAACGAAGTTGCCTTTCGGGCGAAGAAATACTAGAGGGTAATTAACGACGCGTCCCGACCGTTCACACGCGCAACGTTTCTGTGCGCTGTGATACACCTGGCATTCGAATGTCATCGTCTCATTGAGCCCTGCTGGTGCATCTTAGGTCATATATTTGCTGAGAAGTGTGCATTGCAAGCTATCTAGCCGTCCTACGCCATTCTGCGTCCCGAACACTTGTCTCGTGGCTAACTGCTGACGCGAAATGGGCGCTGCCCCCACACAATGCGCAGCTCAAGCGGTGCATTGTGTGTCTTAGTACAAAAATAGGTTTCCACGTAGTCATTTGAGCGCTGATTTGCACGTAGTCATTTGAGCGCTGGTTGTCCATGGCTGTTTGTTCCGTTGAGCGGTTTCTGTTACATGTTTTATGGTTTCTGAAGCCACAGCCATCAGTCTTGCTTCCACCCTTTTCCGGTCGCTTCTCACTCTGATTGGCACAGCTTCTTGTCATGCAAAAGATCATGTACAAGCACAAGCCTGTATCTGAGATGCGTCTTATTGGGCTAGGCATTGGGCCTTCACTCTTGCCTTCCTTTGGATTGGTACAATTGAGAAGGATAATACCCTGGCTGAATGGTGTTTGTGCGTAACATGAGAAGTGAGGAACGAGGGGTACCTGGTATGCCTTTGTGTGGATATGGGGAATCGATTGGGAGTACGGCCTGAGAAGTCACACCATGATCGTTTGTGGCAGCATGGCAGCGCCCGATGTGACCTGCTGAGCATGATACGATCTGCTGTCCTGCGGTGTATTATTGTTGTGCATGCGAAAGTGATTTCAAATTAGAGGGAGTCTAGTGCTGTCCTGCGGTGTATTGTCGCTGTGCATGCGAAAGTGATTTCGAAGTCGAAGGGAGTGGAGTAGGTGATGCGGTGCCGTACTTCTGTGCAGTTTGCCATGTCTTGCGGCTTATTGTGGCATGCAGCCTTTTCGGAGTTTGGTTTTTGCGTGGTTGAAGATTGCAAAGGGGTTCTTGGAGAGAGAGGGAAAGAGAGGTGCATGTGCGGAGAAATCGTCCTGCATGGCATACAACAGGTCGGCAGGGAAGATACGGTAGTGCGGGAGAATAGAGTCAGACAGAGCAACGGTTATGGGTGCTATGCCCATTTCTGCATACCGGGGGGTTATGCAGGTGTGCTTCTTCAATACTGCTGCCGATGAAGGGTGACGGGGGCACAGGGAGGTGACGCGAGGGAGGCAACGGGTCCTGCGCACGTTTGCTTAAGAGTGAGATTAGCAGCGGCACCCTTGCGACCGTCTCCCTGTCCTGGGAGGGCATGTACAACGTCCTTCTTGTTGTTGGAATCTGTGAGAGCTCCCATTGCGTGGGGGTTGCAGACCGCTGCGTTGAACAGTTCCTTCCGTTGTCGCTCCCGCCCGTTCCCAAACGTGTGGTTTTGTTACGCGGTTCGATTCCTCTGGTTTCAATTCCCATTGGGGCAGTTGTGGCGTCATGCCAATGTAAGCAAGTACGACTGGAACCAAGACGATTCTTATACAGGTAATGTAATTTCAAACACAGGCCATTTGCCGTGCAACAATGGCAACCCATGGAGGATGATGTCTGGTTGGGGCATTCCTCCCGACGCCTGCTACGAGCTCTGCTTGCAATACAGCAAACGTCCTCCATCAAATCGGCAAAAGGAGCCGTCCCACGCAAAATATTCCTCCCTTACAACGCTCCTTCAAGTTCTTGTTAGTGGTACAACAATCTGGTGAGAGCCGGGGCTACAACAGCAACAACGACAACTGCTACGCTTGAACAATGAGGTGTAAAGCTCGGGTGGTGCCAAGCCGAGCCATATCGCCATGCGAAAATAAGGAAGCGTCCCAATCCTGCCAACCTACAAAGCCATGCCTACCCCATGTATGCACCACCACAAACACACACGCAGAGTGACACATCGGCCTTCTTGGCTATGTGCCCTAAGCCCTGCGCACCCCCAACCGCCGGCGCACAATGTGACATGCCATTGCGTCTATCTGGTAAAACTAGAAAGCGATGTACACGACAAGCTGTACCCAGCATATATATCGCGCATGTGTATACGGCGGTGGCACATAAGCCGTATACCGTGTTGGGTGGGTGGGTGGGATCAGGGGGTTAACGCACCGCAGGTTGTTGCATCGGGGAGCATGTGTATGATGAGGACGTGCATGCCCCGGGCCCCCGGCCAACTGTCAACACAAGAACGGATCCTCTCCTCGGGCTCTCCTGCTGCTCCTCCTGCACCTATCCTCACCTTCCCCAAGCCAGGGCTTCCTCAGGAGGCCCAAACCCCCAGTCCAGGTCCTCAGTTCGAATCCTCAGTCATTTTGAATGTAGCGGCCAGCAGCGGACAAAACATGGCTTACCCTCGTGGGTATTTGTAGCCAAGCTGCGGTGGGCGCTGGACATTAATGCTTGCCGGATATCCCTTCCTTCCGTCACGGTCAACAGTGAACCCCCTTTGCGGGTCATCAGCAAGTCAGGGGGATGACGGCACTCCACATCAGGGTCCTCAACAGCCTCAAACCCAGCAGCAAACCCAGCAGCAGGCCAAAGGTACATAAGGCTTAAGAAGAAGGCCTTGGTAATCCCCCTCAACCCCCCACGCCTCCCTCCCATGTGCGCCCAATCGCTGTCAGGCCACCATCCTCCATGCCCCTCAGTCCCCCCACCCCTCTCCCGCTCTCACCCTCCCCTCCCCTCCCGCTCTCACCCTCACCACCTCTACCACGTGCCCTGCAAGCGCCTACCTAACGCACTCCCACCCGCCCATCCCTTACACCCACCGCCCACCCTTGCTAGGTGTGCCCGCCTACCCTCTCAACCCAGCACACTCCTCCTCGCCTGAGCGAAGTAGCCTGAGCTCTCGCTCCCAACGCCCCCCCTCAAGTACAACTACAACCAACCGACCGACCAACCCAACGTTGGCTATCCTCTCCGCTCCCCTCTCCCGCACTATCATGCAGCCCATGGTGTAGCCTTGCCCTACGGTTAGCGTTTGTCTCTACTCCTCTACTTCAACCCCTCCCTCAAACCCTCAAACCCAACGCCCGCCACAATCGCTCTTTCTAACCACACGGCCCCCCAGCCGTGAGCGTAACCCCCTGCGACCCTGCCTGCCTGCCTGCTGTGCTCTTGATACATCTCTAATCTCCAAAACCCCTTTCCAACTCGGCTGCTGCTGCGGCACTGCAATGCTGCTCCTGGCTGTTCCCCCCACCGCCCGCAGCGGTGTCAGCGGGCGCCCCGCCGCAGCGCCCCCAGCAGCCACCCAGCCACCGCTGCACGCAGGCCCCCGGGGGCCGCCGGGGCACTGCCACTGCCGCCACCTGCTGCTGCTCCTGCTGCTCCGGGGGGGAGGGGGCTGCTGCCGGCACCAGCACCAGCACCAGCACCAGCACCAGCACCAGCAGCAGCAGGAGTACCAGCAGCGGCAGGAGGAGGAGGAGGAAGGGGAGCAGCAGCCCCAGTTGAGCCCGACCCTGACAACCCCTGATGCGGTGTTGTGGTGTGCGGTTGGCGCTGCTGCGGTGGTTGTTGCAGAGTGGTGGTGGTGGTGGTGGTGGTGGTGGGAGGGGGGATAATGGCAGGTTGGGAGGTGCCGGCGGGGGCGGGGGCCTCTATGTCGCCCGCGGGGGCATTTGCCCTGTGCTGCTGCTGCTGTTGGAGCAGCTGCTGGTGTTGGTGTTGTTGTTGGTGCTGGCGCGGAGGGGGTGCCTCTTGCGGTGGGGCGCTGCGGGGCAGCAGGGGCTCCTGTGGAGCATGGGTGGGTGGGTGGGGGTTAGGGCGGATGGGAGAAGAGGGGGGCGGAGTGAGAGGAGGCATGATGACAAGGAGGCAAGGCGGCTGTAAACGCGGCGAGGCTAGACGCGGCGAGCAGAGTGCTCCACCGCCCTCAATGCACCCGCACACACTTTCCCCCAACCCCCCCCGGGCAACCCCACCTGCAACCCCGCAGCTGCCCGTCCCGCTCCGCCATCCCTCCTCTGCTGCTGCTGCCGACCTCCCCCACGACGCCACCGCTGCTGCTGCCCTTGCTGCTGCCTAGCAACTCCACCGCTATTCCCTCCTCCTCCTCCTCCTGCTCCTCCGCTGTTGCTCCTCCACAGCACATCCGCCAGTCCCGCCATCAGCAGCGACCAGCCATTCACCACCTGCGCCACCCCACCACCACCACCACCGCCCCCTGCTCCTCCTCCCCCCGCACCCCCTGCACCCACTGCTGCTGCTGACGAGGAGGATGAGGACGCCCGTGCAGGCAGCGGCAGCGGCTGCGACGCGTCGTGTTTGCAGACGGGGCAGCAGCGGCGGCCGCCCAGCCACTGGTCCACACAGCTCATGTGGAAGCGGTGCGCGCAGGGCAGCACGCGGATCTGGGGAAGGGGGGGAGGGGCGGGGGAAGGGGAAGGAGGGAGGGGAAGGGAGGCATGTTGTCTGCTGGTCTCCCCATGTATCTCTGCCCCGCCCCCCACCCGCACCCTCACCCTCACCTCATCCAACATTCATTGTGCCACCCTGCCGCCTCCTATGCCCCCCATTGCTTTGCCCCATTGCTTCCCCCTAACTGGCCCTTTCCTACTGTCCAGCACATCTCTGACCTCCCCCCGCTCCCCACCTTCTCCCCCTCCGCGTAGCTCTCCAGGCAGATGGCGCACACGCGCTTCGTCTCCCCCGCATGGGCCCCCGGGGGCCGCGGCAGCCTCGCCGCGGCGGCAGCCAGCGAGGAGGCGGCGGTAGCCGGGTAATGTACGGCAGTGCTCGTACAACCGCTCTCACTGCTGCTGCGGGATACCCTGTCCACCTCCACCTCCTGCGCATGCCCCTCCCCGCCGCCGCGCCCCGCCTCCACATCCGCATCCGCCCCGGCGGCTCCCGCGCCCGCCAGTAACGCCCGCATCTCCGCCTCGTCGCCCACCTCATTGACCCACACGGCGGCGCCCATGAGACCCATGGGTCGCAACAGCGACGACGACTCGGCGCCGCCGACACTGGGCGCGACGGCGGCGGCGGAGCGCGACCGGGGCGCTGCGGGTGATGAGGCAGCGAATGATAAGGGCGGTCGGGTCAGTGGGATGGGTCGGGATGGATGATACATTGGCGCGGCATTCGATACGGGTTCGTACCACTCGCCCATTGCCCATTGCCCTGCTGACGAGGCCCGGACCTTCCTCTGCTGCACCGCATTGCAGCCCCTGCTGCTCTCCATCCCTTTCCCTTCCGCCCTCCTTCCCTTCCCTCCCCCTCCTTCCCCTCCTACCTCCTTCCCTTCCCTCCCCCTCCTTCCCCTCCTACCTCCTTCCCTTCCCTCCCTGCCTCGCACCTGGTGGCTCAAACACCAGTACCGGCAGCTGCCTCAGCGCCTCTGCAGGCAGTCCAGGGTCATGCGGCGGACCCGTGGGTCGCAACTGACCCGCCGCGCCGTGCATCGTCCCACCCGGCCCACCCGCCACGCCGCCCAAGCCCCGGTGATGCATGCCCTGCAGTAGCGGGGGAGGAGGGGGAGGGTTGACATACCCGGGGGGGGGGGGGGTAGCATACAACCCGCTTAGCTTGGTTGCACTGTGATGCAGTCAACTGCATTATGATGCCATGATAGGCAGTCTCAGCGGTGGCGCCGCACCCTTCCTTCTCCCTCCTCCTCCCCTCCCCTCCCTTCCCGCCCCCTCCCTCCCCCCACCGTGATCCACATGCTCCACGACCTCATGACGTAGAAGGTTGCCAGCACCACCCCCAGCGCCAGCACCCCCAGGAAGGCGCTCATCAACATGGACAGCCAGGCAACACTGCTCAGCTGGGGGGGGAGGGGAGGGAGGGAGGAGGGTGGGGATAAATAGGGATACATATTCGGGGAGGGGAGAGGAGGGGTGGATGGAAGGAGGGGAGGAGGGTGATGGGGGAGAGGGGAAGATAGCAACTAGCCATGTGCGACATGCGTGTAGGCGCCAGCAGGGCGGTTGACGGCCCGTTCAGCCTAACCCAAATCCGTCTAGGCAAAACGATGTTGAAAGAAAAGACTTTCCCCTCCTCACTCTCTCATTCTCCCTCCTTCCCTCATCCTTCCCCTTTCCCCTCACCGGTGCGTGATGCGCACACCCTCTTCCTCCTCTCTCCCCCTTTCCCTTCTCCTCCCTCCCTCCTCCCTCCTCCCTCCCTCCCCCCACCTTCTCTCCTCCCCCTCACCGGCGTGATGCGCACTCGGATGGTGTCCAGCGTCATGATCTTGCGCATGATGATGCCCGCCTTCTGCGACACGAACACAGCCGAGATGCCCGGGTCGGGGTGGTCGCGCGGCTTGCTCATGATGATGAGGCTCTCGTACACGTCGTCGTACACGATAGCGGCCAGGGCGCCCGCGGCTTGGGCGTTCATGACCTGGGAGGAGCCGGGGGGGGGGGAGGGGCAAGAGGAGAGGAGGGGGAGGAGGAGGGGGAGGAGGGAAGGGAGGGAGGAGGAGGGAGGAGGGGGTTCAAAATCGAACAAACTAGGGAGGTGCAGATGTGGGGGTGGGGGCATGTTACGTTCCGTTCGGTGAGGTGATCACACAGGATGAAGCGCAGAGGCTAGGTGGCGATCCCGGCTCTCTGCGCTCATCAAGGGTCGATTAGGTAGCAGCAGCACCACCACCACTGGCAGCAGCAGCATCACCGGCACCCACTTCACCCGCCCACCCCGCACGCTGGGTATTCTTCTGTTCCACCCGCGTCACCCACCCACCCACCCACCCACCCGCCCCTACCTTGATGTCGAAGGTGCAGTTGTTGGCGTGCGGCTGCTGCTGCCGTGCAATGAGCGCCACCCAGGGCTGATCGAAGTCGGAGAAGGTGAGCGGCGAGCAGGCGTCCTCGGGGTCAGCGGACTGGGGGGGTGGGGGTTGGGAAGTGGGAAGGGAGGGAAGGGAGGGAAGGAAAAGGGAAGGGATGGGAGGAAAGGGATGGGATGGAAAGAGGTAGGAGTGAAAGTGAGGAAGGGAGGGTAGGCCGAGGAGGCCAAGGGTGGGAAAAGAGAGGGAGCGTTAGGGGAGAGTCGTTCTTACCCGCAGCAGGCCCTCGATACCAATGTCGGGAATCTCTGGACCGAAGTCCGCCGGTATGTCCGGCAAGGGGTCCAAGGCGTATGTGGGGGTCTGGCGGAGGGCAGCAGGGAGGAGGCAAGGAGATTGGGGTTTAATGGCGAGGTCATGCAGGCCGGGTCCCGTCGGGATATGGCGCGGACCGGCGCTAAAGTAAGCTGTACACTACATGAATGTTATGTTTGAAAACAAGGATAAAGGGATAAGAACCAAAGTGCGTTATCGTCTAATGTTTTTTGCAAAGTTGCGTTGTCGCTCGGCAAGTCATGCCCTCCTGTTTGCATCAGAACATCCACTTCAGCTGCACACACCATGATGTACACGTCCGCTGCTGCAAAAGACAACAACCGGAGCAATAGAAGCGCGCCCGCGAGCCATGACGCCACGTGTGCACCGCCCGCTCGCGGACAGCAAGCCATTCCGTCCCTATATTGTGTCTACTGAATAGAGTTTTACAATTGAGTTGCCTAGAGCGGGAACTGGACAAGGGCACTGGGCTACAATGCTAATGTAAATACATCCTCGGTGCAAAGGACAAACTAACAAAGCGCCTTGGCGTAAGCGCTCTTCCTACAAATCCAGCCTAAGGCTGACGCAAAGTATCTTGTTGGTTAATGACGTTTTTACAATTCCTCAATATGAAAACGACAGCTCCAGAACTACAGTACCTGTACATTGATCTTGGCACGTTGGCAGTCAGAGTGTTCCAACTGCTTTCCACCCTATTGTACTATGCAAAGCCATCACTATATCTACTTGTGCCATGTCAGTTAAGCTGGATCTCAAGCTAGGCAAGGGTTTGCTCGGACATCCAGCGCATGCGACGTGCACGGTACAGTCGCTCCTCCATATCCTGCACCTCCATCTCCAGCTGTATAGTTGTCGCCTGAGCCCTGCGTGTAAACGTGCCCTCGGTCATTTACAACGTGATGCAGTGTGACGCGCCAACACTCCTGCCCCTCCAGGGCATCCAATCAAGCCCCCCCCCAACACACAAGACCCAACGACACATAAAACACCCCAGCATCCGCAGCAGTACCTGGCAAGGTTTCCTTGTTGTGTGCGATGTGAAAAGGGTCTTCCAGAGCGCCCGTGAGCCATTTGGGGTCCCGGCGGAGAAGCTGGGCGGTTGACGGGCAGCAGATCCACCAGGTGGAGGTAGCTGTAACACTTTTTGGGCCCGTACGACACTGAAGGCCTGGCGTCCTCATCGTTCCTGCAAAAGAAGACACAAATGTACGCGTGTTGGATTGTCTATTTGAACAACTTGCTCGGACTGCTAGTATTTGTGCAGCCTGGCAGACGTCCAGCAGAACTTGTCTGGCCCCACCATGCAAGGACGACTGCGATGGCCCGCGGCGCGTCCTTCAGCTTGCTTTGATGGGGAAAGTGCTCCATTCCTGTGCTCAGGCATTCCTCCACTGTCGAATAGACGTATAAGCCGCTTTGGTGCCCCGGTCGCGCCTCCTGATGGACCGTCGTGAAAGGCAGATACTGGGTAACGCCGTCAAAGATAGACGTAGCTGTACCGTCTACAAGCGCTACGAGTTTGTACATTTTGCGTGCATAAGCAGGCGGTCGGACGTCAACCACGGCGGGCGGTGCGCATCCCTGCGAGAATGGGAGACCCGTAAGCGCTATTTTCCACTGAAGGGAAGCTACTTCACAGCGCACATTAAGAGCGGTCCTACGAAGGAGTTGTGAGATGGACGAGTCCCAGAGCTGTAGCAGCTCCTGAGCATTGGTGGGGATGCTTTGTGACATTCAACTTAGAAGATGTCGACAGCCTATGTATGCAGATACCGAAATACTTGTCAACAAAAAGAACATGGTTGTGCTGATTATGCGGGCACAACGACTTTGTGCACAACGTTGAAGGTTAATCGTGGATGCCGTACGTATTGTATGCTTCAGTCATCGCACACACGCACGTCCCATGTGAGGTATACAACTATATTGCACACTTTATGACCTCCGACAATCCTTGAAAGAAGAAATCCCAGTCTCGTGCTCGATCAGTTCTTGGCCCCGTGTAGGTCCTCATCTCCTCAACAGACCCAAGAGGGCGAGTGCTACTCATTGGTCCGTAAGTACCACTCTCGCTAAAGGGGTTACAAGGAGGGCGGAACTGCCTGGAGAATGGTGCTAGCGGGGCTTGGCGTCAAGACTAGGAAAAATGAGCGGGGCCTAGATTGGCAGGACGCACGGACTTGGGTCACAAAAGCCTGACGGATCCGGTGGCAACACTGCCATCTGGGAAAGGGATCATCGACGATAAGATCCGACTAAGACAGATAGCCACGACAGATATCCTGCGGACAACCGTACCGTACGTACTAGCCTCTAAGATCACGAAAACGATGGGCATTTGAGGATATCTTTCGGTGCATCGGTAGCTACCAAGCATCATAACAAAGGTGCGCTACGGGCCTGCTCCGGGTGAGAAGGAAATGAGAACGCCACTGCGGCGTACAACACGTACGAACATGGGAAGCTTCGCCATGCGTACTGCCCGCTTGCACTGCGGGATGCGGGAACTCGCTCACGCTCGTCTAGTATACCTGATAAAAGTTCCATTCTGTTAGCCATGTTTAGTACATAGCTGTATGGACGAGTTTGTCGAACAACTACTGAGCACAACTCTCACAATCTTGGACAGAGAGACAGATAGGCTACAACAGTAGTTGCTCATTGTAAAGATAACACTGACTGATATTACGGTTCACAGGCTTACTTCGCAACCCCCATTGACCCGTCGGAAGTTGGTGCATAGGTCGGGCTTGCAAGGGGCACGACTCAATGCTTGTCGGACGTCATACGCCAGTTCAGAATAATCAAACAACCCTTAGCTCTGTCCCCAAGCCATAAGGCAGGTTGGGCGTTTTCTGAGCAACGCAATGTGCGATGGGCCCTGTCTTGGCCAGGACTTGCCGGAAGCTCGCGGAACATACTGGCATTGCTCCTAAAGCAGCTTCTGGGTGTACCTATATCTCGGCCTAAATCTTATCGTAATTTGAGAGCTCTACACCAACCTCCCGAACTCCACACAGGAGATGACGGCGTATAAAGGCAGCCGCTTACGCGCGGCTGCGCTGCTGATGTGCGCGATCCTCACTTCCACCAACACGGTGTGGGCTGCGGGCAAGCCACAAGCTTTTTTGCAGCAGCAACTGCCCCTTAGCATTATCATTACAACTCCTGTGGAACTGGCCAACCCTGGAAATGGCTCCGTGAGCATGTTCGGCCGGCAAGCCATAACGGTGCGTCGTTATTCTGTGTTCCACCGATCCGTGTTGCGTATTGGGGGGCGGTATTCACGGGGGGATGTGAAAAGATGATACACTCTGTGCCGCTGCCAGTCGAACGCTGCCGGGGCCGGGGCCGGTACCGCCTACACACACACTGAAGCTGGCTCCTCCTCCCGAACGCAATCCTCCGCAGGTCGTCTTCTCCCGTCCTGTGATTGCACTCGGCTCCGACTTCGGGACACCAGCAGAACAACAAAAGGTAAGGCAGGCGCTAAGCCTTGCGATCCGTGAAGCATGGACCCACGGGTCTCTTGCCTCCACTTTCCAAACTTTCCATCTAGACCTCCAAACACTACGTGCTGAAAACCTTACACACGACCTCGCTGCCCCGCCCGCAACTTATCACTTCCCATGTGAGAGCCTTTCCCGCTCCCCCCCTTTTCCCGCATCCCCATTTCCGTACCTCATTTCTGTCGTACGCCCTCCTCCCCGCCCCGCATGCAGCTCCCCTTCCAGTTGTCCTGCCGCATGCCCGGAAAGACCCGCTGGGTCACCACCACCATCGCGCGCTTCGATCCGGACGCCGACTGGCCCTCCGACCTCGCGTGCGACCTGCGCTGGAACACCAGCCTGGAGACGTACGACGGTACGGCAATGTAGTACGGATGTAGTACGACACATGATTGTACGACGAATGTGTACATCGGGTAGAGGAAGCCTACCCGTAGACACCACATGCACGGCATACATGGACGGGCACACAGGGCCCCGCTAACGCAACCACATGACTCATGTAGACGCAAGCAGAAATGCTTCTGTCACATGCAGACTTCTCGGATGTCGAAACCCACATCCTCCCAACCTTCCTTCCTTCCTGGTGTTCCGACACCCTCCCTTCCCGAACCCCACCTCCTTTCCCTTCCTCCTCTTGCCCCTGCTCCCCCTCCTCCCATCCCCCTGCAGGCGTGCCTCTGCAGTTGGGCCCTACGCCCCCCTCCGTCCGCCTGACCAGCCACCCGCTCCAGATGTTCCTCACCGACGTGGACAGCCCCACCGCCCGCAACTTGACAGGGGGGCTGTGGAGCCCCTTTGCGGCGGGGGCGGGCCAGCTGCCGGAGGTGCCGCCGGATGGTGGGGGCGGGGGGGTGGCGGTTGGGGTTGTGAAGAGGAGCGAGTGGGGTTGGAAGTGGGGCCAGGCGGGGCGGTGGGGTGCGGGGGTGCGGCTGGGGTAGCAAAGAGGAGGGGCCAGGGTGCGGGGTTGAAGGCGGGTTGGTACGCTCCGCGGTACCTCTCTGCTGCTGACTAGCTGCCCGGAGAGGATGGTTGCGCCGAGGACGTCTCACACACGACATTGCATCGCCCCGCAGCCCTGCACCGCTGCGCCCCCTCCTCCTCCTCCTCCTCCTCCCATCCGCCCGCCTGTCCTGCCCGCTCCGCCTGCCTCCGTGCATGCCATCTGAGCTCCCGCCACATGCACTCACCGGCTGCCCCCTCCGCTCGCAGGCAAGATTGTGCTGAGCTTCAGTCAGCCAGTGGACCCGCGGATGCTGCAATCCGCGCTGCAGGTACCGAACTGGGGGGTGGGGAGGGGGTTATGGTGTGTGTCTCATATGAAGCCTGTGGGTGTGCGCGGCCCCTTAGTTGCAGTGTCCGCTGGTCCGCTGGTTGCACCCCACCCCACATGCATGCCAGCAGCTGGGCATACCTCTTGACGCCCGGTAGTTCACCCGTGGCCACACTGTGCGACCCCTGCGGCCCACCATGTGAACCCCCCCCCCCCCACCAGTTCGCCCTCCTCGGTCACCCCCCAAGTCCCCCGTCCTCACACCGGCTCCATCTTGTGCCCTCCACCTCCACCTCCACCTGCACCTTCATCTTACCTCCTCTTGCTCCTCCCACGCTCCTCCCCCTCTCCCCGTTTTAGGAACCCCATACACACTACCCCTCCCCCCCTCCTCCCCCCTTCCTCCCCCCCCTCCTCCTCCCCTTCCTCCTCGTCTCCTCCTCCCCTTCCTCCTCGTCTCCTCCCTCAGTTCCTACAGGGCACCGACGGCAGCCACCCGGGCCCCGCTGCCGCCTTCTCCCCGCACCCCTGCCGCACCCCCGCACCCCGGGCAACCAACAGCCCAACCGCCGCCTCCTCCTCCTCTTCATCAGAGCTGCTGTTTGAAGAGGGCCAGAACGCCACCACATGTGTGGCGCTGCGACCCAAGGCCCCGCTGCAGCCCGGCAAGACGTAAGCCCCATGCGTCATGCAACAGGCATGTATCCTCACAATGCTGCTTGCTGCTTGCTGCATGCATGCGAAAAGGCGACCAAATCCGGTTATGCTTCCTGGATCCTGGATCCTGGTTGTTCGCTCTTGCGACACCGTTCCCCTCCCTCCGCACCCCACCCTCGGCATGCCCTCCCTCTCTCTCCCTCCCTTTCGCCCCGCAGCTACGTGCTCCGACTGACCCGTGGGTCGCTCTACCACCCGCTGTCCGGGCCGCTGCAGCAGGAAGCCAATGTGAGTGTGACGGGGCTGCGGCCCTTCGCGTTCACCTTCCCGCCGGAGTCCTTCACGAGCGCCTTTATGGGGACCAGGTGGGTGGGTGGGTGGGGTGGGGTGGGGTGGGGTGGGGTGGGGTGGGGTGGGGTGGGGTGGGGTGGGGTGGGGTGGGGTGGGGTGCGTGTGTGTTTGGGTGCGTGGGGTGCGTGGGTGGGTGCTAGTCGCAGGGAGTGGATGGTTGCAGGGGCTATGGAGGGTTAGTTATAATGCACCGCGGAGTCTGTTATGGTGTTGGGGGCGGGAGGATGGTTCTGCTGGTGCAAGGGGGGTCGGCGGCTTGCGGGCAGGTGGATTCTTTGCTGCCCGGGGAAATGGTGTCGCCGGCCACCAATCCTAACAATGTAATGACGTTAGGCCTAAGGTTACTATCTATACCGGTGTGTATAAGTCTTCCCTCCTACCTTCCGGCCCTCTCGCCTGCCTACCTACCCGCCCCCCGCCCGCCCTCCCTCCCACCCAGCTACCGCCGACTGGACCTGTGGCTGCCCCACGGCCTGTCCCCCGCCACCTCCGTCGCCACACTGGCGCGCCAGATAGCCCTCTACAGACTGCCCGTGCAGCGGAACAATACAGCCTCCTCCTCCTCCTCCTCTTCTTCCGGCTCCTCTTCCAGCTTCACCTCCTCTTCGTCTTCGTTAGCCTCCTCCTCCAATTCCTCCTCCTCCACAGCCGCCTCCGCCGCCGTCTTCTCGCCCTCCTCCGCCTGCGTGCGTATGCCGGTGGAGGTGACACGGGTGGACGGCGGCAGGGTGCGGCTGAGTGCGCCGCAGCTGCAGCCGGGCAGGCAGTACCGGTGAGTGAGACCGGGGCTGGGGGGTGGGGCTTATTAGGAAGGGGGGTTAGGAGGATCGGAGGGAGGGGGGGTGAGGAAAAAGAGGAAGAGGAGCCTGAGGTCCCGATCCACTTGCTTCGGAATGTTCGCGGCAATATCTAACGTGAAGTACGGTAAGGAGCGGTGACAATGCAGATAGATTGTACATGTAGATCGAAGAGTAAGAGGTAAATTGTAGGAAGAAAGCGCCAAACCAACCTAACCGTGTTGGAGGTAAAACTAATTCCTCCGCCGGCGCAACAGGATCTCAATAACCGCCGACGACAGCGTCCGTGACGGCTTCGGACAGGGGCTGCAGGTAGGGGGAGGCGGGGTGCCGAGGGTGACATGGTAATGGGATGGGCTGACTGGGGGTTGCTGCTGCTGCATCCAGGGCTGGCGGGTTTCGTTGCCTGAGAACCCTTCGGTTGCCGCACTGTCCACACCAATTCACTTGCCATCCTACCTCCTTTATGTCACATCCCATGCGAAAATTGTGTGCCCCCTTGCGTCCCTTCCCCAGGCGTCATCGTTCGAGTTCTGGACGTCCTACGTGCCGTACACATTCGCGCCTCCCGCCCTGAATGAAATGGTTGCCGTGCTGGAGGCGGGTGTGGAGACGTTGCAGGAATGGCCGTATGTGACCCATGGGCCACCTCCGCTCGGCCCCTACACGTACGGCACTCCCACGTACGCCAGCCGTGTTAGCGGTTGGGAGGTGGATTTGACGAGGGACGATGTGAAGGTCAACGTAATCAAGATGTTGATCCAGGTAGGCGATATATGGCCGCTAAAGTAAATAGAAAGAATTATATAAAATTAACACAGAACAGCAGAATGATTTAACGGTGTGTGCTTTCTCTATGACCGCCACCCCCCCCCCCCGTCATGTCGAGGTTCAGTCGGGATTCCGGATTGGGACTCCGTTGATGCAATTAACTATGTTTGCCCCCCGTCATCATGCAACACACGATTCGTTAGTTGTTTCCTATTTACCCCCCCCCCCCCACCACCATCACCCCTTCAGGGCGGCTACTACAGCCGCAGCCTGGAGGAGGTGTTCGGCAAGCCCAGCACGCTGGTGAAGGTCCCCGCACCGCTGATGACCCATGGGTCGGGAGCCAACTGGACTCAGCTGCTGCTGCCGCTGGCGCCTGCTGCAGCCACTGCGGCCCGAGTGGTGGCGGCGTGCTGCTCCCAGGTGGGTTGGGAGGGCGGGTGGGTGGGTGCGCTGCTGCTGGGGGTGGGACGTGGGGGCGTGGGGGCGGGCGTCCACTGGGGGGCGGGGGGGAGTGGGTAAGCTGATCGCTGCCAGCAGTGTTTTGCTAACCACATACCATATACCCCATACCACACAACGCTCTCCACTCCATCGCCGCTACCTCTCCTTTCCTCCCCCCCCCCCCCCCGCACCTCCAGGCCGGTACCTCCCTGGACGCCCGCCTGCTGCTGAACAGCAGCCTGAGCTTCAGCATCATGCAGCAAACCATCACTATCATCCCAAAAAACAACAACAATTACAACAACAACACTCCAAATTCCGGTGCTAGCAGCAGTAGCGGCAGCAGCAAGAGGAGCAGCAGCGACAGCAGCGGTGTGCTACAGCTGACTGCCTGGCTGCTGGACTCATCGCCGGTCGGAGGGGGCCCTCTGGCGGGTTCGCGTGTGACCCTGTTCAACCAACCTTACGTGGGGGTAAGCGCATGGGCGGGGTTGCGAGGTGTTGGTGTTGTTGTTGTTGGTAGTGGTGGTGGGGTAAGTAGGTGTCTGTAAGCTACGAAAAGGCGTAACTGCAGATGTCAGGATCGCGAGTGCGCGGGCTTACAGAGTCCCATACCTCGTCCGTCACTCCTGGCCTTGTCGCTCGCTGCTCAGCTCGTTGTCAGGCTGCCGCCCGCATCCCTCGCCGCATTCCTTACCCGCCTCCACATCTACACCTTCTTGATTTTGTGTCTCTCTGAACCCAGTGTTTCGCCCCCGGCACACCGTCATCCCCACAACAACACCGTCACACGCACACACGCAGGGCGACCCCCGCCTGCTGGCGGAGTGTACGACGGATGAAGAGGGTTTGTGCACGCTGCGGGTGCCCGTCAATGCGGTAGGTCGACTGTAGGAACCGTAAACTACCTAAACTATTACTGGATTAATGAGTCATTCGCAGTTTCACAGTATAACAGGATACCGTATACGTAGGCATAATTGGCTTAACCTTTGAGACAGCACAAAGCGTACGGTTACCGACAGGAACGAAGAACTTTCTACCCACCTGCCCTTTCCACCTATCCTCCCTCCCTCCCCTTCCTCCCTCCCTCCCCTTCCTTTCAGTCCACCTCAGGCTCGCTAACCGCCTTCGCGGAAGCCCCTCCTCCTCCTCCAGCAACGACAGCAACCGGAAGCCGCAGCCGCAGCCCCTCCCGCCGCCTCCCCAGCCGTGTTGCCATGCTGGCGGCTGCGGGCTTCCTGAGCACCCCCGCCCCCCCGCCGCAGCACCTGGGGACACTGCTGGCGGACAGGCGGGTGGTGCTGCCGGGGGACAAGCTGCGGGTCACAGGTGTGGGCTGGGTTGGGTACGAAGGGAAGGCACACCACGGCTGCTGCGCCATGGGGGACAGAGAATATGCTTACATGCACCCCAGCCTCCTCCTTCTCCATCCTCAGCTGCTGCAATCCGCCTCGCCCCCATCTCTACCGCCGCTCTGACATCCAGTCGTTTGCAGTGTTGTGTGTCCCCGGCACCGCCCGGTGGATGGATTTTCTAGAACCCCCTCCAACCCATTCTTGCTTTCCCTCCCCCCCGCACAGGCTACGTGCAGCGTGTTGGACCCATGGGTCTGCAGCTGCCCCCCGCGTCCACCTACGCCGTGTTGGAAGTCAGCCCGCCCTTCCCTTCCTCCTCCTCCTCCTCCTCCTCTTCTTCCTCTTCTTCTTCCCTTCCTACTTCATTGCCTTCTGGAGGCATGGCAGCATCATCAACAGCAGCAGTGACAGCGGCAACGGGCATGTCGGCTGCAGCAACGGACATCTCAGCGATGGGGGTCGTCGCTCGGCCCGGCGGGCGCCGTCGCCTCACCTCCGTAATGGCCGGAATGGCGGCGAGTACGGCAAGTACGGCGAGTATGGCAAGTACGACAGCAGAGATGTCGTACGGCAAGATGTTGCCATCGGTCGGCGCTGTTGTCCCCGGCGGCGGCGGCGGCGGAAGCGGAGACAGCGCGCCGAGTCGGTTCCTGGTCAAGGTCAACGCAAGCACCGGCTCCCTGCACGCGGACATCCCCGTCCCGCAGTCCGCCAAGCTGCGACCCTACACTCTCACTCTCAGGATGCCAGAATCCGCTGTCACTAATCCCGCTGTCACAGCCGCCGCTGATGTCCCCGACACTTCAGCTGCTCCCGTCCAGATACCGACGGAGGTGCAGAAGCTCCCTCCCAGCGCTAATGCAGCTGTGGACGGCTGGCCGGTGATGAGCGGCGGTGTGTTGGGGTTCACGCTGGCCGACCCGCGGCCGCCCACTGCTGACCTGAAGGTGAGGTGCGGGGGCGGCTTGGGGTTCCCTGGGGTTCTCTTAGCAGGCTTACCTATGAGGCGTAACCGGTAACCGGAGGTGGCAGGAACGTTGAGCGCTGCACAGTGAGGGTGGCATAGCGGGTTTTGGTCGAATTGGCGAAGAGCGCTTGGCGTTTTTCCCTTTTGGCCCCCATGCCCCACTGCACTGTGAGTGCTGCAGGGAGGTTGCTGGCTTCCTGTGTAGCTGTAGGCACGGCGAAGAGCTTGGCGCCTTTTTCCCTTTGGCGCCCATACCAGCGCCCTACTCACTTGCACTGCTCCTCCTTACCTTGCCCCGCCTGCACCCGCCCGCCTGCACCCGCGCACCTCCCGCATCTGTCCCTTCAACCTGCCAACCAGCAGCTACCCACATCGCCCCTACACCCTACACCCACCCTGCTCTCCCTTTAACTTCCATACCACAGCTGGTCACACCCCCCTGGGTAACCCCGACGGGTGTCGTACACATCACCCTAACCGCCGTCAGCTACATCGGGGCCTCCGTCGCCGACTCGCCCATCACACTGACCTGGCGGCACGCCAAGGCGGCGGACGTACTGCAGCTTCGTACGAACGCAACCGGCGTCGCCGCCGCCGCCATTGATCTGAGTGCGCTGCCGGCGGCGAATCGTACGTCGGCGGACGACACATTGAGTGTGGATGCCGAGTGGATAGGGCCCACCAGGGAGCGCATTACGAGATCTGCGAGCGTTACGTGAGCGTTACATTCTCGCATGCTATATCACCCGGGGCAATGCATGGATGACGTGCTTGAATGGAAACGGTTTGAAGAGTTTCGCTGAGTGTGTATGTGTGTATTCTGTTGGAAGGAGGAGCATTGCCCCCGACCCATCAAGACCCTAACTCCAACCCCCTTCCACCACACCCATGTACCCACCCACCCACCCACCCACCCACCCCCCCTCACAGGCTCGCCGACGGCCCCTTCCGTCTGTCCCTGCAGCTCTCCTTGCAACCCGACCTGCCCGACACCGCCTTCGCCCCCGCCGCCACCCTCACCTCCAACACAGACGGCTCGGCCCTGACCGATGTCCCTGTCACCCTCTCCCTGCGACCCCATCCGGAGGATGATGCGCCTGCTGCTGAGGCTTGCACTCTGCAGGGTTCCGCTGCTCCTGTTGACAGCAGCAGCAGCAACAGCAGCGACAGCAACAACAGCAGCAGCTACAGCTGTACGGCAGTCCTCAGCGACGGCGGCTTTACTCCCGCATGTCAGTTGGTGTTGCCCTGTGTGGGCCGCTTCGTGCTGGAGGGTTGTGCGGAGTTGCCTGCTGCTCCGGATGCTGCTAATGGCAGCTACAGCAGCAGCAGCAGCAACACCAGTAAACCCAACAACAACTTCGGCAATAGCAGCAGTGATACCACCTGGCGAGTGTGTGCCAACGTAACGCTCGGTCGTAACGCCAGCGAGTGGGCCGCTGCGCCGCTGAGTGGCCACCCCACACCTGCACTGCTGCTGCGGAAGTGAGTAGTTTAGCGGTTTGGGAGTGCTGTGGGGTAGTTAAGAGGGAAGTTAGGGTTTAGACCTGTCGCAGTGCAAAGTGAGGATGATTTGAGTAGCAAATGGACCCATCTCTACCGCCATTAAACCAGTTCGCAACACGCCTTTCCTTTCTCCCTCCCACACTCCCTCCCAAACGCACTCCCTCCCTCCCTCCCTCCCACATTCTCCCTCCCTCCTCCCCCAGGACCTCCTTCGCCCCGAGTGAGCCCGTGCGGCTGCAGCTGCAGAACCCCTGGCCCGGCGCCAGGCTGCTGCTGCTGTGGGGCGGCGCGGCGGGGGGAGTCGGCAGGCGGGTGACGCGACCGGTGAGTTGAGTTGGGTGTGAGTGGGTAAGGGAGGCAGATGGGGGCGGGGTGGCTGTGCGCGTGCGTGTGCGTCTGGGTTTTCGGGACGTGAAAACTACCACCACATTACATCCGCCGATCCTTGCCCATCCTTTTCTTCTCGTTCACAGCTGTCTCCGGGATTGGTGGAAGTGACCCTTGGGTCACTCGGCCCCGAGTGTCTCGGCGGCTGCTCCCTCGCCGGCTTGCTGCACGTGCCGCGACTGCCCGCCGGCCAGCTGCCGCTGCCGCCGCCGCAACTGCTGCCTGTTAGTCGTCTGTTCGATCCCCGAGCGCCGCACACAGTACTGTTGCCTAATGTGCAATTGGAGGTGCAGCCGGATAACGCACTTGCGGTCAGAGTGGAGGTTACGACCGAAGCAGAAGCAAGCAACGGTGGCACCAATAGCAGCGGCATCAGCACTATTCGTGATGTTGACGGTAAAGAGATCGTGGCGGTTGAGCCAGGAGCTCAGGCGCGCATTAGGGTTTTTCTGTCGTACGACAACAGCACGAACAACGGTACGGACAACGGTACGACGAGCAGTACGAACAGCAACAACGGCGGTAGCAGCAACAGCAACGCTGAAGGGCAGCAGTACGACAGGAATGTGGAGGTGACGGTGTATGCTGTGGATAAGGCCTTTTTGGATCTAATGCCGTACGATCTGCCGCACCCGGAGCAGCAAATGGTACTGCGGCTGGCTGCTGACTTGCAGCAGTACGGCATGGATTCGTACCGCCTGGCGCCGGGTGCCGTACGAGCAGTGTACGACAAGCTGATGTCCCGGTGAGTCATACACGTGATATGTTGAACGCAACGACGCAAGCCACGCGCGCAAAAGTCGTTATGCCTAAGAAGACCCACCGCTTCTTTCCCAGCAAACAACCTTTACGAAATGTTAATTTACTACATCTCCGACGCTTCACGTTTCCACCGCCGTCTCGTTGACCCCTATGATGTCCAACCGTACCCTCCTGCCCCCCCTCCCCGCATGCACACAGCCTCACCGGGTTGGACCCCTGGCTGCCAGTTGACACGCGGGTGACCCGTGGGTCATTCGGCTGGTGGGGCGGCGGCCGGGGCCCGCTGGCGCCGGTTGACGCCAATGACAGTTCCTACCTGGCTGGATACTCCACGTCACTGACCCACATGCCGGTGGGTCGGTGGGTCGCCGAGGGTGGGGTTGCGGGGGTCCGCGCCAAGGCCCCCGTAGCATAGCCCCCACCCCTCGTACCTCCTCGTGTCATAGGCTGCGTCTGCTCCCTCCTTTCACCCGCATTTCTTCCTTCCACGACTTAAAACATAGCTGCCTACGCTCTGTTGTCCTTCTCCGCCTCCCGACGATGATGCACCTTCCCCACGCTCACCTCATATCTGGTATCTTTTCTACACTCCCCCCGTGTGTTCCTGTTTCTCCCCTGTCACCAGGGCTTCGGAGGGCCCTACGCCAACCCCATACCTCCAGGTACGTTTCATTCGCCCACCTTATATCAGGAAAGGGCAGAAGAGATAAGGCTAAGGAACTGGGAGACTGGGATTGAGGTTCGTGGCCCCGCAGTACGGCAAAAGCTATGTTTCCTGCGTACTTTTGTACCGCGCAATGCATACATGGAGCGCAACCCTGCTTTTGCACGGCTCGTTGCAGCACCCCACAACCCACCTTCCCGGCCCAAAGCCAAGCCGATCGGCACCCCACAACCCACCTTCCCGGCCCAAAGCCAAGCCGATCGGCACCCCACAACCCACCTTCCCGGCCCAAAGCCAAGCCGATCGGCACCCCACAACCCACCTTCCCGGCCCTCCGCCGCTTCATCGGCCCATCAGGTGGTATCGCCCTGGCGGCCATGGCCACTGCCGAGATGGCTGTGGCCGCCTCATCATCATCAGCTGGTGGAGCAGGAGCAGCAGCAGCGTCAAAACGAGGCGTGGTGGGCAACGCCGCTCTCCCCATGATGGCGGATGCAGCTGCCGTTAGCGCCAGCAGCAGCAACGGTGACAACAGCGGGGCTGCTGCTGCTCCAGCTGCTGCGGCACTTCGCCAGCAATCAAACTTCATTGTTACGCCCCTGTTCGCTGTGGTCTCCAGGACCATCACAACCACCAGCACCACCGCCGCCGCCGGCGCTGCTTCGGACGACACAGCAGCGGCGGCAGCGGAGGTAACCTTCACTGCTCCTCCCAACCTGGGTACCTTTGTTGTGCGAGCCTTCGCCGTCGTTGCCCCTGCTGCTGCTGCTGCCGATGCCGCCAATCCAGACAAAGCAGCAGCAGCACCTCCATCCGATGCCGCCTCGTCCCCCGTGCTGCCAGTGGTGCGACCCGTCGTACGGTACGGATCTGCTGAGACGCGGATTGCCGTACGGCGGCGTGTTTCGCTGACACCCTCCGTCCCCCGACTTGTGCGGGTGGGGGATGTGTTTGAGGCGGGGGTGGTGCTGACGGTGGGATCGGTGCCGGCGGAGGTGATGGTGGAGGTCAAGGTGGGTGTGGGCGGGTGGGTGTTGGAAACAGGGGTGGAAGGACACCGGTGAGGTCGAAAGCTGGAAGAAGCGCAGGGGGGGCGGTGTGGGGTGGGTGGATGGTTGGACGGGGGTAAGGAATAGGGGCGGATGAGGTGGGGGTAAGGACCATGCATGCGTTACTGCGATATGCGTTACTTAGGTATGCTGAGGAAAACCAGTGGGCCCAGTGGAGAGCACACATGCTTGTTAGGTAGCTTTCCGAGCTCGGGTTATCATCCGCTCTCCTGCTCTGATGACTTGGTAGCAGCGACTGATTGGTTTGCCTGTGTTCCCGTTTATTTGAGCAGGTGGAGGATGCAGCGGGCAGCGCGAGGGGGCGTGGCAGCCCCCTCCGCCTGCTGCCCTCCACATCCCAATCCGCCCACGACAACCCCGCCAGCAGCAGCAGCTCCCAGAGCAAGACGGTTGCGTTCACAACCGCTACCGGCCTCCAACAGGAGGTAGGTAGGCGCGCTTGTCTGCTACAAACTACTGACTAGGGTACATACTACTACCGACCTCGTCAACGGGCATACCGTGCCTAATATCGCCTTCCTCTCAAAACCATGTTGTCTCTATCTGGCTTCTTTCTGCCCCTTCTACGCACTGCTGCACCATTCCTCTGCTGCTCCCCCAAAGCCCTCCCACATTTCTGTAATTCCTGCATGGAGCCTTCCAATCAGAAGAAGAAGAAGCCCCTCCCTCCCTCCCTCCCAGGTCCGCTTCTCCTTCTCCGCTGCAGCCGTGGGCTCCGCCAACCTCACCTTCTCCGCTGCTGCTGCGGAAGAGGGCAGCACTGTAGACAGGGGCGGAGGAGCAGGAGGTGGGGCAGCAGGAGACGCACTGCAGGTGCAGCTGTCCGTGGAAGGTAGGTTGGATCCCCGACTGTGGCACTGACTGTGTCACCGACGTCCGGATTCGCAAACACCCTCCGGTATTTACGCTGTCCGGCTTCCCGAACCCACCGAATGTGAACCTGACGTTTGTCACATGCACACTCTTTCTCTGCCTGCTCCCCGCTCCCTCCTGTGATGTTACATCGGCTGACCCCTCATTGTGACACACAGGTCAGCAAGGGCCTGTGTGGGTGGCCACCTCCTTCACCCTCTCCGCAACCTCTCACAACAACACCGTCACCTACAGCAACAGTACCAGCAGCAGCAGCAGCAGCGCCCCAGCTGCTGCTGCTGCGGGCTGGCAGGAGGGGCTGGTGCTGCCCCAGGCGGTGCCGGGGAGTGGTGAGCACTGGGGGGGGTGCACTGGGCGGAGGGGGGAGCTGTGTGCCCCCACTGGCCTGTCTGCATGTGCGTGTGCCAGCTTGGCTGCTCACCGCTTACCTGGTATCACACCCCCCACCCCCCCCCCAACCCACCCACCCCCACCCCACCCCACCCAGGCGGCCTCACCCTCACTGCCGGCGTGGGCCACTTCCCCGCCGTGTCAACAGTCCTCGACAACCTCCTGCTGCTGCAGAACCAGCAAGCAGACCCCAAGTCGTCAACCTCCTCCCTCTCTTCCTCCCTCTCCTCCCCATCCTCCCCCTCCTCCTCCTACGTCACCGCACAGCCCGCCATGCTGTGGGTCACGATGCCTGCCGTACTGTCGTACTACGGTCAACTCGACTCGTACATTAACAACAACAAGAACAACACCAGCAGCAACAGCAGTAGCACCGATATCACCACCAGCAGCGGCAATACCAGCAGCAGCAGCCCCACCAACCCAACCGCGGCGGCTGCTGCCTCCTACTCAGCGGTGCTCTCCTCCTTCCAGGTTCTCCGCTCGCTCACTCGCCCGGTGGTGGGACTGCTGGCCTGCGACCCCGCCCGCTGGGGCACCTGGCAGCCAACTCGGTAGGGGTAAAGAGGAAACAACTAACTGACTGAGGGATAACTCGGTAGGGGGTTGGGTAAAGAGGGAACGACTAACAGACGGGAAAGGGGGGAAAGGGGATGAGGGTGGTAAACCGGTAACCTGGTTTGTGTGTGTTTTGTGGAACGATGTTGAAAGGGAGCATGAGGGTCACTCGTCATTCGCTGTCTTTCCTTCCCCCCTTCCTCCTGCAACCCGACCCCCTCCCCCAACACCCCCCTCCCCCTCCCCCAACACCCCCCTCCCCCCTCCCCCTCCCCCCCCAGTACCGACATGGGGCTCAACAGCTGGGCCCTCTTCCTGGCGCACCTGCACGGACCCGCCTTGACACCTCTGCTGCCCAACTCCTCCTCCTCCTCCTCCTCCTCCCCCGCCTCCTCCCCCACCTCCTCCTCATCCTCATTAGCCTCCTCCTGGCAGCAGCTGCACTCCCAGACGCTGCCGGTGTGGCGGGGGGCGGTGGAGCGGCAGCTGCTGGAGGATGCCAGGGAGGCCTGGAGGGGGGCGGCGGGGAACAGCGGGGGCAGCGGTAACAGCAGCGGCAGCGGCCGCTACCGGGATTGGAACACGCTTGTATGGGCGCGGTGAGAGAGGGGGCGGGAAAACATTAAGTGAAATGGAAATGCTGGACTGCAGTCTTAATCCCATACCCCGTGAGAGGGAAAGAGAGGGCATGCAGCAGGGGTGCTGTTGTGGTGGGGGCAGCAGCAGCAGCCGCAGTAGGGGGCAGTGCGGGGGTTTATGACACGGCTGAGCTCTCAATGTATATACTCGTTGTCGCCGTTGTTGCTGCACCTAGTGGTGCTGCTGCGGTGGTTGCTGCTGCTAATGCCCAGCTCACTCCCTCCCTTGTCCCCCCCCCCTCCCCAGGCTGGTTCTGGGCCCCGACTGGTCTCCTCCCGCAGGCACCCTGCCGGACGTGGCGGCAGACCTGTCGCTGTCCGCCCTCGTGAGGAACAAGGACGACATGGGGCGCCAGGTGGGGTGGGGGGTGGGGGGTGGGGGGGGGCGGATACATGGGTGTGGGATGCGGTGGTGGTGGTGGTGGTGGTGGTTGGTAGGGCCGAGTCGTGAGGGCGGTTGGAATTACTTGATGACTGTGACATGGGGGGCACTTAAAGAGGCAAACATCCAGGTGGTGCGGATACATGGGTGCGGAATGCGGGGTGATGCAAGGGTGCGGGGTGCGGGGTGCGGGGTGCGGGGTGTGGTTAGGGCTGGTAGGGCCGTGTGATGTGAAAGTGTCATGTGCTCATACCCCACCCACCTGCACCCACACACTTTGCAGACTCGTATCGTGGTAGCGTTACTGCTGCAGCAGCTGCTGCAGACCCGCGGGTCAGCTGCGGCCGAGCAGCAGCTGCAGCAGCAGCAGCTGGAGGTGCTTCAGGAGGTTCTTCAGGAGGTGGTGGGGTCGCTGCGGGTGCAGGGGCGCACGGCGTATGTGGCGGCGGGGCAGGGTGAGATGGGTTGGGACTTGGGAGCAGGAGGAGGAGCAGGAGGGGGAGGCGAAGGAGGGCGCTGTTAACGTGTTAGGAGGGCGAGTGGGTGGGTGGGACGGCTGGGGGTTCAATCCAGGAATGCCCGCCACCAACTCCGCCACTGACCCGCCATGTCACAGCGGAGTGCGAGGGCAGCTGGATGCAGCGGCAGCTCGACATCGGACACAAGGGGGTTGTTACATGCCCCGACACACCCCCTCCTCTGCGTTCCCTCCCTCCCTCCCGCTCCCTGCTGCTGCACCCCTGCAGGCTCCCCCTCGCCCCTGCCGCTGTCCGACCAGGCGCTCGGCCTGCTGCTGCTCACACGCGCAGCAGCAGCAGCCTCCCCCACCTCCACCTCCACCTCCTCCACTGCCTCCCTCAACAGCTCCTCCTCCTCCGCCATCACCTCCCCCATCACCTCCCCCATCACCTCCCCCATCACCTCCACCTCCCTGCGGCCGCTGCTGCCCCGGCTGGCTGCCTACGTGGCTAGCCCCGCACCGCCGCCACCGGGAGGTGAGTGGTGGTGGGCTAACATAGCTGGCCATGTAGGTGGAGCGAGTGAAGAGTGCGTTTGGTGGTGTGCGTGTGTGCGTCATGTGCGCATTCCTGGTTGGGAGGGGGGTAGTGTTGCGTGTGTGTATTGAGAAGGCTGTGGCCGTCCCGTGGGTCCCTTCTCCTCCCCCGGCCACCCCGACAGATAGATGTGGGTTTGACTCATGTCGACCCACAACAAATCCTTATGACAGCTCCCCCGTCCCCCGTCCCGTCCCCGTCCTGTCCCGACACTGCAGGTGGAGGCGCCCCCCTCCCGTGGGCCGCCTCCCTGGTCCGCCCGCCCTCCTGGCAGGCGCAGGGCCTGGTGCTGGCGGCGCTGTCGCAGTACGACAGGCAGTACGGCAGCGCTCAGCCGCAGCTGGGGATGTCGGCGGAGGTGAACGGAGCTGTGGTGATGCAGGTGGGGTGGGGGAGGCAGTCCTGGCAGGGGTGGTGGTTGGAAGGGTGGCGCGTGGTTGCAAGGGGGCGATAACCTGCATGGTGGATGGGGGGAGGGAGGACCGTTGTACCCTCTCGGGCCCCCGCTGCTGCTTCCACGTACTGTCCCTGCTGTTGTGTACCCAGCTGCGTAACACCAACCTGCTGCCCCGCCTCCTCAACCCATCCCCCCCAGGCTTCCTTCCAGGCAGCCAACCGCAGCACCTCCTCCACTCCCTCCTCCTCCCCCTCCTGGCAACCCGTCAGCCGCACCATTGCCTGGGAGGAGCTGCGGCCGCCTCCCGCACCAGGCAACACCTCACGACTGGACTTCCAGGTGGGAGGGGTGTGGCCTGGGCGGGGTGTGGCCTGGGCGGGGTGTGGCCTGGGCGGGGTGTGGCCTGGGCGGGGTGTGGCCTGGGCGGGGTGAGGCCTGGGCGGGGTGAGGCCTGGGCGGGGTGTGGCCTGGGCGGGGTGTGGCCTGGGCGGGGTGTGGCCAGGGCGGGGTGAGGCCTGGGCGGGGTGTGGCCTGGGCGGGGTGAGGCCTGGGCGGGGTGTGGCCTGGGCGGGGTGTGGCCTGGGCGGGGTGTGGCCAGGGCGGGGTGAGGCCTGGGCGGGGTGTGGCCTGGGCGGGGTGAGGCCTGGGCGGGGTGTGGCCTGGGCGGGGTGTGGCCTGGGCGGGGTGAGGCCTGGGCGGGGTGAGGCCTGGGCGGGGTGTGGCCTGGGCGGGGTGAGGCCTGGGCGGGGTGAGGCCTGGGCGGGGTGTGGCCTGGGCGGGGTGAGGCCTGGGCGGGGTGTGGCCTGGGCGGGGTGTGGCCTGGGCGGGGTGTGGCCTGGGCGGGGTGTGGCCTGGGCGGGGTGTGGCCTGGGCGGGGTGAGGCCTGGGCGGGGTGTGGCCTGGGCGGGGTGTGGCCTGGGCGGGGTGAGGCCTGGGCGGGGTGAGGCCTGGGCGGGGTGTGGCCTGGGCGGGGTGAGGCCTGGGCGGGGTGAGGCCTGGGCGGGGTGTGGCCTGGGCGGGGTGTGGCCTGGGCGGGGTGAGGCCTGGGCGGGGTGTGGCCTGGGCGGGGTGAGGCCAGGGCGGGGTGAGGCCTGGGCGGGGTGAGGCCTGGGCGGGGTGTGGCCTGGGCGGGGTGAGGCCTGGGCGGGGTGTGGCCTGGGCGGGGTGTGGCCTGGGCGGGGTGTGGCCTGGGCGGGGTGTGGCCTGGGCGGGGTGTGGCCTGGGCGGGGTGTGGCCTGGGCGGGGTGTGGCCTGGGCGGGGTGTGGCCTGGGCGGGGTGTGGCCTGGGCGGGGTGAGGCCTGGGCGGGGTGTGGCCTGGGCGGGGTGTGGCCTGGGCGGGGTGTGGCCTGGGCGGGGTGAGGCCTGGGCGGGGTGTGGCCAGGGCGGGGTGTGGCCTGGGCGGGGTGTGGCCCTGGAGTGGTAGCAGCGGCTGTTCGCAGCTTACTACTACTTACAACTGGGGTGGCAGCGGCTGGCGGCTGACCCGCGGCAGCAGCGTGCGCCCTTGCTTGCCCCCGCGCCCTCCGCATGCACCCCATGCTTGCTTGCACCCCACCCCGCCTTTCTCACTCCCCACCTTGTCAGCAATTTGTACCATTATCACACCACACATTGGAATTTCTTTTTTCCCCACCTCCAAATATGGGTTAGACTACTACAAGTTGCCATGTCCTGTTCGCAACTCCAGTCTTGTTCGCAACCCACCCGCAACCCGCAACCCGCCCTTATCAACCCCCCACCCCAGGTATCAGGCAGCGGTGAAGTGTCCCTCACCGCCTCCATGCGCTTCGTGCCCGCCCGCCCGCCCCCCTCGCCCACCTACCGCGGCCTATACGTGGCAGCGGCACTGCAGCTGGTCGACCCGCTCTCCGGCGGACCCATGGGTCGGCCCCTGGTCGCGGTGCCACTCGGCTCGCTGGTCGCATACACCGTGCAGGTTACCAGCCCGGACGATCTGGGCGCGGTAACGGTGGCCGTTATGATGCCCGGCGGTTTGGAACCGTTGGATCCTAACCTCCCGGGTGGCACGATGGGAGTTGGGAGCGGTTGGATGAGTTGTGGGGAGAGCTGGGTTGAGAGCTCGGCTTGGAGCCGTGTCTTCCGCTGGTGGTGGTGGCCAATGTGTCCTGCTCAGGAAACCCGACCGGCGTTAGTCACGCTGTCGTACGCCGCCTTGCGGGCGGGTACGTCGTCGGTTACGATCCGGGCGGTTGCGGCGACGGTTGGGACGTTTGTCGTACCGCCCATTCGGGCTTACGCGGACGCACAGCCGGAGCTGATGGGGATGACGGCGGCGGGGGCGATCAAGATTTGTGATGGGGCTGGCAGCGGCGGAGGTGGCGGCGGGAAGGGTGGTGGTGGTGGCGGTGGCGGTGGCGGTGGTGGCTGTACGGCACCAGAGTACGGTGACCTGCCGCCTGTGCCACTGGGGTGTCCTGTGGGTACGGGAGGTGGGGGTCGTGGTGGTGGTGGTGGTGGTGGGGAATGTAGTGGGAATGGGGTGTGTGATGTGGGTAGTGGGCGGTGTGTGTGTGACGCGGGGTTCACGGGGGAGGCTTGCGGTGAGGCGGTGGTTGCGTGATGCGGTGTTGTGCTAGTGCGCTGGAGGGGGGTTTGGATGGGAGAGCATCCGTGTCGGGTATCTGGATAACGGTATTGCTTGGGTGTTGATTAGCAGTAACCAGTTTTGCTAATTGGTTTTTGGTGTGGGGAAGGGGAAGGTCGTGGGTTGCTGCTGTGCGACGGGTACGGCAGGTCCAAAGAGATTTAAATTGGATATGAAGTTTCTGCAAGTGTTGAGGGTGGGTACATACACAGAGGAGGGGATGGAATTATTACATTTGTGTTGTTGTTGTTGTTGTTGTGTGCAAAACGAACTGCAAGCTGTGGTCAATAGCAATAGCGTATGGAGGGCAGAGCCGTCGCTCTTTCGTACGTCGCTTCTTAGGATGGACATGGATACCTTGCGTGCTGTTCGCGTTACGCTTCATTACATCTACGGTGAATCCTTTTCTGTAGGCAAACGCAAATATCTTTAGAATCCAATACCGTGGCATCGCTGCCACCAAGAGAAACCGCCTTCGAGCCTTATGGCGGTATAGTCGCCGTACGTAACGTAAAACGTTCAAGTTGTTTGTGGCATGATGGGTTGAGTCCTTATGAACGTATCCTGATGTCTGTTGGATAGTCATGGCTGGGTCGTTTGTTGTTGTCGTTTCCCTGAATTTTGCAAGCATAGCTACTAAGTAGCCTTAGTTAAGGATTCGGTAGTGGTAGGGAGGAGCTGCTGCTGTTGCATGTAGAGAGTGAGCCTCTTCTTTGGCCTGTTGTGGCTGTACCCTTTTGCATGTCCTCTTCTGGCAATGCGCAGACAGGACTGTTGCTACAGATGGTGGCAGTTTATCTAGGTTTTAACAAGCAACACTTGTGCCGTACAACTGCATATTTTCGCTGAACGCTTCGTCAATGGCTGCTTTGCCTTGGTAACTAACATCCATTGTGTGTGCAGTAAACGGGCCCTTGTGCTCATTGTAAAAATACACTCCTGTTCAGGTTGCAGCAGTCTGTGTAACTAGAAGGCGGTGTTCATTGCTACCCTTCACTCCGAATACGTTAACAACACAAGGAAATCTACAAGAATTACAAGTAATAGAGTATTTAATTAGTAGATAAGTATCAAGCCCTGTTACCGGAAATTAGCAACTAACGCATACGGCGGCCGTCCGGCGGGAGGAGGGTGACAGACACCTCTCAACTGCCCCCCGCTAGCGCTGCTGGTCCGTCTGACCGGGTCTGGTAATCACAGTCAGGAGGAGGAAACCATGCGAAGCCATCTATTTGGCTTTGTAATGCACCTCTTCAAGTTTCATTCTGTAGTCTAACTTGTCGATGCTAGAGCAGCGGTAGCAAGGAAGACTTGTAGGTATCCCGAGGTCCGACGAGGGCACATACCTCGGAACCCTCCTCAACTTGCCCCAGCAGCCTCATCACGCACCATGCACCACCTTTCACCACACAGAATGTCCTGCGCGCCAGCGAGCTTGGCGCTGCTATGCCTCGCGATTGCCTTGTATTCTGCAGCAGTCACAGCTACAGCGCGGGCGGCAACCCCAACCCCGACCCCAGCAGCAGCAGCCGCGGCAACCCCCACCCCCACCCCACCTGCAGCAGCAGCAGCCGCTGCTGTGGGGTGGCCGGAGGACCTGGAGTCCTACAAGTTGTGTGTGAAGGGGCAGCTGCTGCCCGGAGTGGCGGACGACGCATCGGGGCTGGCGGCAGACCCAGGAGGCGGGTGGTGGCTGGTGCGTGAAGGTTTCAGCTTTTTGACGTGACCAGTCGCTTCGAAGGTCCATGACCCATGGGACACATGGAGCATGAAACCTCACCATGGGGCTTTTCACACATCCCTCTAGCGTATGTTTCCTATTCGCACGCACGATATCTGTTCTTCCTGAAACCATGTAGCTCGTCCTGAAACCAAAGTGCAATGCATTGCGTCCCCTTTTTTGGGGGAGTTAACTCCAACCTTTATGTTAAGTTGTTGGATGTTCCGCCCTTCCCTACCCTGATATTTATGCCCGCTGCCTGCCAGGTCAGCAACCACCCGCTGGCTGCCATCAAGTACGACAACAACCTTACTCGCATCCTGCAGTCGGTGTCGCTGAGGGGCGTGGACGACCCAGAGGGTGGGTCGTGGGTGGGTACATGTAAGAGTAAGGAAGAAGAAAACGAAGGAAAAGACAAAGACGAATGGTGCCGGTATGCATGCATGCGCGCATGTGTGCTACATGCAGGAAGGCACACGTGCACGCGCATGCATGTGCGTGCTGGGCAAGAAGAACTTCCAGGTGGGTTGCCAGTTTCACGTCTGACCGCGGTTCCGTTCGCTGCCCCTGCACGTACGCAGCCATCGCCTGGGTGGGCCCCGGGCGGCTGGCCGTGTCTGAGGAGATGCGGGACATCGTGCTGGTGGATGTACGAGCATCTGGACCCGTCAGCGCGGTAAGTAAGAGTAAGCTGCCTTACTTGCGGCGGTTGTGGAGCGCATGCGATTGGCTGGTGCACGGCTGCATGCATGGGGGGGGGCTGAAGAGCTAGTCACGGAGAGCCACGGACAGCTCTTGCTCGCTGGAGTGTAAAGCTGAGATCAGGGAGGGCCTTTATGTAAGGCGGCTGAGTTTGCATGTACCAAGTGTGCACTACGCACCATTATACCGTTACCGCAGGCGACTGACAATGAAACCCACAACTTAACAATAATTGTCGAGTGCAGGGTCGACTGCGGCTGCCCGGTGTTGTACGGCAGCCCAACAAGGGGTTTGAGGGCCTCGCGTACGACACAGCTACCCGTGCCTTCTACGTGGCGCAGGTGTGTGGGTGATCGTGATGTTGATGAGGGCGCGCTAGCTGTACGGTACAAGAAGCCGCAAAGGCCGTTACTTCGTCTACACGTCCAGTACACATGTTGTGTTGGGGCTGCCATTCAAGCATTCAAGCTGCCATTCAACCTGAACGGAAGCCTATCTGGTCTATCTGCTGCGACCATTTGCATAGCGCAACGTTTCAGCTGCAACCTAACCTGCTATGTTTGTGTCCATACCGCACATGCGCACATCCCTATCTCTTACCGTAAGCTCGTACGTACGACATGCACCAACCTGGGTTATTACTGCTAAACTCCAACTTACGGCATGCCGTACATGCGCACGGACGTACGACATGCACCATCTCCTGCAGGAGGACTACCCCCAGGCTGTGTATCGTGTCGGCCCGGACGGCACCCGCCAGGTGCGCCCCCCCCTCCCCCCCCCGTGTGTCACCCTTGTATCCCGTGTGTATGTGTCCGTTATGAACACTGGCCGCGCATCGGAGCGTACTGTGACTGCCTGAAGATGCACACCCCGCCGTACGTGTGTGTGTGGAGGGCTTGGTGTCCATGCACCGTGGGTGCCCCGTCACCCTGACCCCCACCCCCCCCCGTTGCTCCGTTGCTCCGTTGCTCCCTTGCTCCCTTGCTCCGTTGCTGCACATATCTTGGTATTCTCCCCCGCCACCCCACCACCCCCTCTATCTGCAGCTGCTGTTCGACGGGTCCGGGTTGGATCTGAAGGACCTGTCCGACCTGAGCTGCTGGGGCCCCCGCTGCGACTCGCTGGTCATCCTGTCGCAGGTGGGCGAGAGGGGGGGGGGTAGCGGGGGTAGCGGGGGTAGCGAAGAGGTGCGGGGGGTAAAGAGGAAACAACTAGCTGACTGAGGTGCGGAGGGGGGGGGGCCCGGGGGCGGTGGGGCGTGTGATAAGGGGTCTGCGGGGAGGATAGCGAGGCAATTGTGTAGAGAGGGAAGATGGAAGATGGAAGGCTGAAGAGGGAAGGTGGAAGAGGGAACGCTTGGAGGGGTGGACGTGGGATTGAGGGTAATAGCGTACCGGTGACTCCGACGCTCTTTCAGAAACTCCCGCCGCATGCAAGGGACGCGGCCTGGAATCCATTGTCTGATCCTGCTGCCGCAGCCTTCTCCAGCCACCGCACTGCCTCCATTCCTTCCTTCCTTCCTCTGCTTCCCTCTCCCCGTCTCCCACCCCGCTTCCCACACTCCCCCCTTTTAATACCCCCTCTCCCTGCCTTCCCCTCCACTCCAGGGAAGCAAGCGAGTGGTCCGAGTGGGCAAGACGGGCAAGGTGCTGTCCTCTCTCAAGGTCAAGGGACTGCCACGACCCGAGGTGCGTGGGGCGGACTTCTTATTAGGACCACCCAGGCGGGAGACCTGAGACCTCCTGATGGCAGCCAAGGCTGATTGCTTAGATGGACAGCCTGCGGTTAGCATTAATAGGCCCTGATTGTGCAAGCACGTGGCTCACCGGTCATCGTGATCTGTTCCTGCTGCATAAAGCCACGTGAAGTTTTTCTCGTTCTTGGTAAAACGCTTCCGCCCATTACGTTACCGATACGGTAAACCGCACAGGGCTTGGCCATCAGCCCCGACGGACGTCTGATGGCCATTGCCAGTGAACCCAACACCTTCAATCTCTACTCGGTAGGGCCCTGCTGAAATGGATAGGTGCAGCTGTACGGCAACTGTACGACAAAGTGGGATCCCGACTGGATTCCATTCCGTGGGGGAGAAAGTACATTGTACGGCACATGCGTACGTACGGCTGGTAGCGGCGGCGCCATTGCTACCGGTACAACGCGCGGCATCAGCATGTCGGATGGCTTCCTTTTGTCGCTTGCCGAGCCATAGGGGTGTGGATGGACTGATCCACCCATCCACAGCTTTTTGGAAGGACATTTCATCCATCCACAACTTTTTGGTTAAGGCGAGCCGGCGTCGGCTACCGGTATGGGTTGGTGGCTGGATGGGGAAGAGGTGACAGGAGTGGGATAATGCAGTTAGAAGGGCAGAGAGGAGCGCTCAGGTCTTTACAAGGACCTTATGGCTGACGACACGTCTCGCGCGTGCTATTGGGGGTTTCCAGTTTTAACGACAAGAACTTATACAGAAACGCGTGCGGCTGTGCGATTCTGCGGACGTTTGCGGGGTACCCAATTCACGGGTTTGATTGCACTGCTGGTAGGTACGGCAACTCGGGAGGAGCGCGTGAAATTGGGTGCCCGTGAGGCTTCAAGGTTGTAGCCTTGAGTCCAACGCGGGCTATGGGGCTGCAGGCGAGGATGTTGGACGATGGGTATAACTGTGGGCCCTGATGCAAACTAAAGTGTTGGTGTGTTGATGTCGATGCAAGCCGTACCAACCGCTGTCTGAATTTTTTTATTACAGTCATACGCGTAACGGCCAAGTCATACTAGTATGCAACTCTAGAAGAATGCCAAACCTTGCTGCACCTCTCCTGTTGCTCTTGTTAGGTCCATGGCTTGCAGTTAATGCGGTCACAGGCCCGCTCAGCACCGGGCGTGCGAAGTTTAGCCGAACTGACCAGCTGCAACTTCAACATTTACGACCCAACAGAAGTTCAACAACCAGCTTACCTGTGGTACTTTGGCATGGCATGGGTACGTGCAAGGAATTTGCCGTTGGAAAAGCAAAGAGGAGCAACCTTAGCAAACTGGTTTCTTGCAGGAGACTCATGTTGTGATTCAAGCAGTATCGGTGGCATCGCAAAGCTCATACGCGAAAAGCTTGGTAGGTCGCGACTCCATCCTGCTCCGGTTCAGCCAAATCAGTCGCATCCAGCTTGCCCTCAACACAAACGCAAAAGTGTTAACCGAGGCAACTTGCAACTACCTAGTTCCCTTAACGACCCTCAGCGACTCACGATTGCCGTACGCCTGTGCCACGCCTCCAAGCATAATCCCCATGAAAATGTTAGGGACGGATTTGACGGCCTTGGGGGGTGAATTGGACTTGAATGCGCGTGTGGAACGTATTGCTGGCACGGAGCTAAATGTGTCTGCTCTCACTAAAAAGTTTGCTGATAGAATGGATGCGGATTGGGAGGATAGGAGGTTGGAAGATGACCCGCGGCTTTTCAACCCAGTAGACCCCGTACCAGGGGTTGGAGTTAAGATGTGCAGGTACAAAAATTGGATGGGTGACCCGGTTGACAGGGGGTACATTACTCAGCGGCAGCATGTGAACCTGATGCGTTTTCGGCTGTGTGTGTGGGGCATTGAAGCCAATCGCCCTAGGGGTAGGCAACGAGTAGCGCGTGTCTGTCCTATGTGTGCCGTGCAGGGGTCGCCGGGGAGAGTGGAAGATGAGAAACACATCCTCATTGAATGTCCCGCTTACGATGATTTGCGTGATAAGATATGGGAAAGTGGTGTCCCACGGGATGCTGATATGATTGCTGTCATGGGCATGGAGAATCAGGCATTGCTTGCTAGCGTAATCACTAGCATGCGAAGTCGCAGGATTGCGCAGACAGGGTTTATCATATGATTAGCGTTCTGTTTGTTGTCTCTTTTGTTTACTTTTCTTCTTTTGGTTGTTTTCGCGTTTTGTGCTCGCGATCCATGAGCCTTCTGGCTCGGACGGATCTTACGAGCTCGGTACGAAGCTTGTAACACATACATACATACAATCCCCATGCCGCCGGGAGGCGCTCGTGTTTAGGCAACCGCGTCACCCAACACGCCCGCTGCCCATACCCCGCAGGCGTCTTCGTCCACAGCATTGCCACCGGCAATGGTGAGATGGGCGACGTGCTGAGCGGCTTCTGGGGCGACGTGAACGACCAGGCACGTACCCGCGCGTGTAGCAACCCCTAAACCCACCTGCCATCTCCGTAACCCTCTCCCTAAACCCACCACCAACCCCACCTCCAACCCCACCTCGTCTCCTCTCTCTCCCTCCTCGTCATACAGTTCATCATTTTCCTAATTCATTCCTCTCCCCCCCCCCTCCCCGCCCCCAGGTTGCCCGCGTGTGTTCCCAGCTGCGCTCCATGCTCGAGCTGAAGGGCGGCTACAACGCGGTGGGCTTCTCACAGGGAGGCCAGTTCTTGAGGGTGAGGGCGGGGGCGGGGAGTCATGCCACGAGCTACCCTCCTTTCCGACATCACCGGCACGACTAGGTGGCCCCCAACCCTGCCCTCTTGGTCGACTGGTACCGTATCTCCTGAGGGTGAGGGCGGGGGCGGGGGTACTCGTGTTAGCCCCCCCCCCCCGTAGCTCGATTGGGATTTGTTGTTTCACTTTTATATAATTTTCCCCCCCCCCGTAGCTCGTCTTCCCTGCAGCCCACGCCACTCCCCTTACTCCTGCCCTCTCCTTATTAGGCTGTTGCCGAACGGCTGCTGCCCGCACACCTCCAACACGACACGGTACCCCAGTCCATGCCCTTCCCCCTTACTTCCCCGTTCCCCCTTTCCTCTATTGCTTATCCCCCTTCTCCCCCTCAGGCTGTCGTGCAACGCTGCCAGCACACCGGCCCCCGCATGCACACCCTCGTAACCCTGGGCGCACAACACCAGGGCGTCATGAACGTACCCGGCTGCCGTACCCTACCCCTCAACTCCAGCCACGGAGCCTGCCACGTCATGCAACGGCTGCTGGGTTCCGGAGCCTATCTGCCGTACATCCGAGATCATGTCGTACAGGCGCAGTATTTTAAGGATCCGTACCGACTGGAGGAGTACCTGGCGTGCAATCCCTTCCTGCCGGATATTAATAACGAGCGAGGAGGAGGAGATGGAGGCGGAGGGGAGCGGAATCCGCTGTACGCGACCAACCTGGGGTCCCTGGAGCGGTTAGTGCTGTACCGATTTGAGGACGATTATACGGGTAAGAGCTACAAAGGGATTGGGGGATTGCGGAGTAGGGATTGAGGGACTGCGAAAGTTTATGGGAATCCCGAATGAAGGAAAGGGACAAGTTGATGCCAAGTATTGGGTAACGGTGACGCAATGCATATATACCAGGCACTTCGTGAAAGCCTGATGGACAAGCCGCCTGAACCTCACCTCACCTCCACCTCCACCCATCCTCCCGGGCCCCCCGGATTGGGACTGCCGTTGCTTCACTTTTCATTCCTCCCCCCCATCCCAGTGGTCCCCCGAGACAGCGCCTGGTTCTCCTTCTTCGACGGATCCCGCCTGGTGGCCCTGCGGGAGCAGCCGCTGTATACAGGTGAGGGGGCTGAGGGGGGTGGGAAAGGGGGGCGGGGGTCGGCAGTGCGTGTGTCTGGCTGGAAATGGCTCCGCTTGATCGTGCTGTCTGGCTATGCTACATGCGCCCCACCTTTCTTCCTGCCTGCTCCTCCCTGGCTCCTCTTTACCCTTCTTTATCCTATCTAGCCTCTTCTTCTCGCGATTCAACTTTCTACCGGCAATCCCCCGTCCCGCTTGCTACTATCCGCCTGCCCGCCTGCCCGCAGAGGACTGGTTGGGTCTGCGGCGGTTGGACGAGGCGGGGCGGCTGGAGATGGACGAGGTGGCGGGGGCGGCGCACATGCAGTTCAGTCTGCAATGGTTCGAGGAGCAGGTGGTGGAGCGCTGGCTGAGGGGCGGCGCTGGGGGGGAGGGGAAGAGGGTGCGGGCGCGGGCGGGCGTGGAGGCGAAGGAATGATACGCTGTAATTCCGAAATCCCGTGGAGAGCAGGGGCTGGAGCGGGGCAGCGGGTTGGGGAGGCGACCTTGGGGCGGCGGGAGGTGGTTTGGGAGAAGTGCTGGGAAGGGTAAAAACAAGGAAAACTGACGAACTGGAAGACGAGGCTTCTCCATGGATTGCTAACTGAACCCGGCCCATCCACCCCGCTGGGAAGGGGGGGAGCGACGTGGTAGTAGTTGAAGGTACGGTAGGTATGGTGTAGCGACGTGGTAGTAGTTGAAGGTTCGGTAGGTATGGTGTAGTTCCGTTTCGTGGAGGCACATGCATGCATGTAACATTTCTTTTGTGGCGTACTTGTACTCCTGTGCTGCTGCTGTCTGTACATGTGCAAACTGGCCGGGAGTAGGAACGTACTGGATGGAGCGTATTGGATGTGTGTGGTTTTTAACAAGTAAAACAACTGTACTTGTATTTGTACATGTATGTTGCTGTGTCGCACTTCTTGTAGAGGGGACCCGCTGTAGGAGCCCTTCACGTCTGGATCAGGCGAGGGACAGCGAGGAACAATCGAGATTTGGAACATCAGGTGTGTTGCGCTTTTCTTGCAGTGTAGGGTTGGG
The DNA here is from genome assembly GCA_021605115.1 of Astrephomene gubernaculifera. Taxonomy (NCBI): domain Eukaryota; kingdom Viridiplantae; phylum Chlorophyta; class Chlorophyceae; order Chlamydomonadales; family Astrephomenaceae; genus Astrephomene; species Astrephomene gubernaculifera. Next base: position 2,539 of record BMAR01000057.1, on the reverse strand, counting down.
TTCATCACCCGTGTTCCCTTTTTAGGGAACCATTGTAACGGTCATTCATTCATCTGGTCACTCTTGTCCACATACGACGAGGACGAGGACCGCCATGCGTACCGCCACACCCGGCGCGTCACACCGTGTCCGTGCGGGCATATCAGACACACGATGTCACAGTTTCTGTGAGGGCATTACACTTGTCTCAGCTTCGTCAGCTTCTTCCCCTCAGGACGTATGTGCGGTCTAGGAACAGAGCAACCCTTGGTTGCTGCTTCTACATCCCCCCCTGCATTTTCCTCGCTGCGGAGGTATCCCTCAGCACTAAAGAACCCGTAGACCCACCCATCCGCACACTTACGGCTCGCTAGGCGCTGTCAATACAATAACGGAATAATGAATGATATAACTTAAATGCAAAAAACCCTATCCATGGGCACCTTTGTCGGTCACCCAGCCCACGACACCCGCCGTGTGTAATCCCTAGCCTATACCTGCAGCCTACACCTAGATCTATCTCGTTGGGTCCTCCCCCTATAGCAGTTCTAGAGCTATTGCCGTACTTTGCGCCCCTGACAGCAGTACGGTCCTCCTCACTCAACACACATTAAGTCTGTCTACGGCCGCGGGCAACGCCTCCAAACGCTTCCAAAATAAAACCTCCAGCAGTCGAAGCAAAAATGTTAAAAGGAATACGACAAGCCGAGCATCGCAGCGCATTATATGCTCTCTATCTAGGCACGCTAAAAGAATACCAGTTTTACGCTTTACCTTGCAGAAGATCTCCATGCTATACTCCCTTTCCATCCTGCAGGCCCATACATGTACGACAGTAATTATGATTGTACGACACACATGGACTTACAGGTCACCACTGTGCGACAGCAAAACATATTAAACCTCCTGCCACGTCCGCAAAGAGGATCATCAAGAGCTGTACCCCAGGCCCCGACCCACGGGCCACCAGGACCCCAACTGCGTTATCTTGGCAGCCAGCATGCTCTTCCCCTCCGTTATCACCAACTCTCCCGTGTCCCCCTGTATCCTCCCGCCGCTACCAGGCCCCTGCCACACAGGCAGGGTTTGTGCCTTCCGAACACCCCCAGAAGCACTGAAGGCAGACATGTTCGCTAATGCGCCCAAACGCGTGCCTGGTGGCTGATGAGAAGCAGCAGAAGCGGCGGTAGCAGTATCAGCACCGGCCGCAGCGCTGGCAGCAAGTGACCCATGGGTCGTCATGTGCAAGTTGCCACTGCTACTGCTGCTGCTGCCAGGTCGGACACGGCCGGCGCCGCCGGTGTTGCTGTTGCTACCACTGAGACCCATAGGGCTGCTGTTGCTGCTGCTAATGCCCGACAACTTGTTGCTCCTAGGGGGAAGGAGGTAAAGGTGGAAGGGTGCAGGAAACGGCTGCTGAGGTTGCTGCTGCTGCTGAAGTAGCGGTTGAGGAGGGAGCTCTCCGGGTAGCAGTATCAAGCTACCTGATGCCGACCCGATGAGGTGGATGGACCCACCATCATTGCCGTTGCCATCATGCACCGCAGCAGCCCCAGAAGCAGCAGCGCCAGAAGCAGCAGCGGCAGAAGGAGAGCTGCTAAACTCGCTAACATCAGCTGCAATAGCACCGGAAGCTGCTTGAAGAAAGCGCTTTCTGCTCCCGCTGCCGCCGCTGGCGGTTGCCGGTTCTTCTCCTCCACTGCTGCCACATCTAATCTCCCCTCCTCCGGCGTCCACAAATATGGAGAAGGACTTGCCTCCCCCTTTGTGATCTTCTCCAGGAAGTCTACTAACACTGCAGCCCGCACTGTTGTTGCCACTCGGGGCATCGTCGCTGTTGGTACTGCTGCCGCTGTCCTTCTCAAGGCAAGCATTCGCAGTAGCAGCAGCAGCAGCAGCAGCAGCACTACTGCCACTAGCATTGACAGCAGCACTAGAAGTGGCAGTGCAGGGCGCTACCTTGGAGCCTCGACGCTTGCTGCTTCTGCTGCTATAGCTGCTGCTGCTGCTGCTAGCGCCGCACCACCGCTGCTGCTGTTGCTGGGCCATCTGAGACTTCCTGCGGCCGCCTGGCGCCGCTACTGCCGCTGTCTCCACCTTTCCCACCTGCCCTCGCTCCTCCTCGCCTCCTGGCTGCTGTTCCTCGTTCCTCTCCTGCTCCTCCCTCTCCCTCTCCTGCAGCTCCCTGGCCGCCCTGGCCCTGCTCCTGTCGTACCGCCGCACCGTCACCGCGAACTCGCGGTCCATGTTGAAGAAGACGTCGTCCATGCCGATGCCGTCAAACGGGTTCTCGAGCGCCACCTGCACGTGGAAACTGGGAGTGGAAGGAAAGGGCCCACTTAAGTCGCCAGTCATTTCCATTAATGAAGTAATCCTTGGGCGTCCACAGTTGGCCTCTTTCCTTCGTCCCTATTTCGCCGCGCCCCACCCAACCCCACACCGCAAAACGCAGACTCACAGCGTTGACAGCACGAGCACGTACAGTACGGCAGTGAAGTAGCCGGCGGGACAGCTGCCTGTGGTGTCCTGTGGGGGGGGAGGGCATGAAGAGGGGTCTGGG